>JAZDUH010000151.1:0-238283 GCA_036419115.1 Scarus forsteni
ATTTCTTTATTTTTTTGAGCAGTGTATTTGTATAACATTAAATCGTTGGTGTAGAGTGACACTTTATGCAGTATAACCGTCCCAAAAGATACCTTTAATACCGTCTTCCTCCCTGAAAACTATAACAAGTGACTCGATTGCAAAAATAAAACAGGTAGGGAGAGAGACTACAGCCTTGTTGGCAGCCCCTATGGAGCTTTACATAGTCAGAGATTATAGTGTTTGTCCATACTGCAGCCACAGGAGAGCAATACAATGTTTTAATCCATGTTAAAGGTGATGGACCAAAGCTTAATCTTTCTAGAAATTGTGAACAAATTTCTCCACTCAACCTGGTCGAACACCTTCTCAGTATCTAATGAAATCACCACCTCAGATCCACAGGTGATGATAATTCATGCTGAGTCACTGATCTCTAATTCTGTTCTGATCTACAGAGGTCAGATGGAAACATCTGGACTCCCCAGTATCTTCTCCAAACTGACTGGATCAGAGCTGGACTCCATATTTCTGGTGAGAACATCACACTTTAACAGTGAAGTCCATGATCTACACGTCTGCTGCTCCACCATGATCCAGATGTTAATGTCAGTGTTCTGCCCTGTCACATTGAATCTCCACTGTCTTCTGTTCTCCAGCTGCTGGAGGAGAACATCATCAGCTTTGTGAAGAACAGACTGAAGGGAATCCGGAGAGGTTTAGGTCCAGATTACCCAGGATGCTCAGAGGCTCAGAGCGAGGATGAGATGGTTGGTGAAGATGAGGAGCAGAGGAGCATCAGAGAGGCATTTCTGAAGATCACAGTGGGCTTCCTGAGGAGGATGAATCAGGACGAGCTGGCTGACTATCTATGGAACGGTAAGAGCTTTATTCTGAAGATCAGCTCTGATGGGGGGGGGTCATCTAAATCGCCTTTTATACAGGAAACACTGATTAACTTGAACACATTTACTGACAAAACAGTTTTTAACAAATCAGGTGTCTGAATAGTCTGAATTTAAAAAAAGGAAATAAGTAAAAATTAAAACTATAAAGCAAATTTAGGCAGTACACCAACTGATTCCAACTTAAAGTATTTTTCTAAAAAAACAGTTTTGTTTACAAAGTCAAAGTTTTCAAAGCAAACATGAAATAATAAATAAATAAAATATCAAATAAGAAGGCACTATTTTAATGTTAAGAACATCCACTGTTTTTTCCAACAAACCAGGTGTCCACCTATTTAACTTTCAAACAGAAATAAAAATAAATAAATTGTATATCAAAATCATGCATGAGAATGTAAATTCAATTACCTGCAATTTATCAATTAATCAATCAATCAAACTTTATTTGTATAGCACTTTTCATGCAAAATTTTGTAGCGCACAGTGCTTCCCACAGAAATGAAGAAAATAAAATTAAAAGTAATCAAAGGTAAAAAATAAACACAATGAAAAATACAACCCTCCCTCCCATCCCTCACCCCCACCCTTGCAATCCACATACACCACACACACTCACTTATACACATATACAAAGACATGAAGAATTGATTCTAACAGAAAACAGAGTAAGAGGACTGAGGAAACGCCATCTTTCATTAAAAAATGAGGGAACACTGGAAGTAAGACTAAAATAATAATTAAAAACAATAACAGTAACTAAACAAATAAAATGAAATAAAATATTGATAAAGAATAATATTAAGATAAACAGATATAATAATAAACAAGATGAGGGAAGAAAATAAATAAACAGATAATAAAATTCTAAACAATAATTCTTTACTAAATGGAAGACTAAAATATATTAAGGTGTTAAAAAAAAATACATAAATAAGATTAAATAATTATAACAATAATGATAATAAAAATGACAATAATAAAAATAATAGGAAATATAATCAGCTAAAAGCTTGGCTAAAAAGGTAGGTCTTGAGTTTGCTTTTAAAAATATGAACAGTAGGTGCTGCTCTCAGGTCTTCAGGCAGACTGTTCCACAGACGAGGGCCATAGTACTGGAATGATGCTTCACCGTATGTTTTAGTTCTAACTTTGGGTACTATCAGAAGGCCACTACCTGAAGACCTGAGGGCTCTACTAGGTTCATAGGGTAAAAGCAGATTGGATAAATAAAATGGAGCAAGACCGTTAAGAGATTTAAAAACTAATAAAAGAACCTTAAAATCTATTCTAAAAGATACAGGCAGCCAATGCAGAGACTTTAAAATCGGGGTGATGTGGGCTCTCCTTCTGGTCTTCATCAGCATACGAGCAGCTGAGTTTTGGAGGAGTTGAAGCTGTGAGGTGTTCTTTTTAGGAAGACCAGAAAGAAGAGCATTACAATAATCAATCCTACAAGTGATAAAAGCATGGATAAGAGTCTCTGCATTGGCCTGAGAGAGAAACTGGCGCACTCTGGAAATGTTCTTTAGATGATAAAATGACTTTTTTGTAATATCTCTGATGTGCAGTTCAAAATTAAGGTCTGCATCAAATAAAACACTAAGGTTTTTGGCCTGCTGACATGGATTAAAAGACAGTGCTTGGAGTTTGCTCTCCAGTTTCGCTCTCTCTGGACCTGTACCGATGACTAAAACCTGAGTTTTGTCCTGGTTGAGCTGAAGAAAGTTGTCTGCCATCCAAGACCTGACATCTAAAATACAGTTAAAAAGGGGATCAATGGGCCCTATGTCATCAGGAGACACGGCGATGTAAAGCTGAGTGTCATCGGCATAGCTATGAAAGTTGATGCCGTGTCTCCTGATGACGTCTCCTAATGGCAGCATATAAATATTAAAAAGTGTAGGACCTAAAATTGAACCCTGGGGGACGCCACAGTTAATATTGTAGAGTCCTGACTGGCATTCCCTCATGTTCACATAAAATTTTCTTTCTGTTAGATATGATTTAAACCAATTAAAAACAGTGCCAGAAATTCCAATAAAACCATTGAGTCTATTTAAAAGGATTTGGTGGTCTACAGTGTCAAATGCTGCGCTCAGGTCAAGCAGCACAAGCACAGAGAGCATTTTCTGATCCATGTTTGATCTGAGATCATTCACTATTTTAACTAATGCTGTCTCTGTGCTGTGGCCAGCCCTAAAGCCAGACTGATACATTTCACCAATGGATAAAGTTGTCATAAAATCCTGTAATTGGTTAAAAACAAGTTTCTCTAAAATCTTACTTAAAAATTTAAGAACACAGAAAGGTTTACATCATAAAAGAGCATGATCTGCCTTCACAGCTGCAGTTGAGTTTGGTATGCACTAGTTATCAGTGGTTACCAATGTGAATTCCAACTGTTGGCCTACATTCAATCAAAAGCCAACTTTGGGCAAAACCTTCTGTTATAACGAAGGAGGAGGACTTGCTTCATGTGGTCGTCAGACATTCTGCTCCGAGATGAGGTAAGTATGTTTCCTCCATAGCTGAACAGACGTTCAACTGGGGCACTAGAAGGCAGTGTAGTATTGTACTTTATGAAGAGCTGCTTAACCAAGGGAAATGCATGCAGGGAATCCATGGTCCTCACAGTGTCATCAAGGTACCGCCATACCTCCTCTTCAGCTGTGCTTGCATCAGTCTTTTTTTTCTTCACAAATAAAAAAAACTCCTCATCTAATCCCTCAGTCTCATGAGAGCTGTAGCAACCCCTATCAGCTGCAACAGGTGCACTGGATTGCAAAGATGTTGCCTCCTGCACCATTTTTTTGCACATATCCTTCTTCTTCTCTGCAGGGAGCCAACACAAGCGAAATTTTGGCATGGTGGCTACTGCCATCATTGCTTCATGGCTGCTCAACATGGCACCAAAGCGACTGCCAAGTGCCTCAGTGACTGCAGTGATGATGTCTGCTGTGCAAATCGCATGCAGTAGTTTGTCAGAGAGTTTAGAGTTGAGGCTTAAGATGGTTGGAATGAGGAAACCAAGATAGCACTTCTTCTCCCCCTGTAGAAGATCAATGGATTGTGCAAGTGGCTGTAACGCAGCTGTGTATTCCTACCATGGATGTATTATAAGAACTGGATAGCGTGGCTCCGCCTTCCGCCATGTAACGGACTTGAAGCCAAAATATCCCTCGTCAGGGCGCCGCCATTGTGCAACCAGTAGAGAATTTGGGCCATAATCCGGACGCAGCTGTCGTGAACGGTCGCATAACACGCCTCAGCATACGCCGTACACAATCATTGTGAAACTGCCGTAAACCGCGGTTATTTTTAAACTCTAATAACTAATAAAAAAGAAACTTTTCAGACAAAAGAGGACTTGGAGAACACGCAGCCCAATAAAACTTTAATGTCACCACAGCATACAGATGGGAGAAATATTTCTATGAGGTGTATTAATTTTTTGAAGTTTCACTTCGGCCCGTCCAGATGAATGGGGGAGACGGAAATTTGACCTATACTGCAGCCAGTCACCAGGGGGAGCAGTTTTCGTGGAGGCTTCAATTTGAGCCCAGCATCACGGCGTCCATGTTTTTTACAGTCTATGATTCCTACGAGCTGTAAGCCAGCTCGTGAGGGTGTAGCCTGGTTACTCCAAGCCTTCCACAAATGTCATCCAGCTGTTCTTCTGTAAGTCCGGTCAGTTTGGAAATGGCTATATATTCAGAGCTCTATCTTGTGACACATGGAACAGAAAGCCTCATGTTCGCAATATCTTAAACTGCTTCTGCAGCTGCTGATGACCGGTGTGCCTTGTTCCATACAGAAGCACACTTACCCATTGCACTTCGCACACTTACCGGGATGGCCCTTTGATGCTGCTTTATCCACTTCATTGGTAGCAATAAGATTGAGCATGTGTGTTGCACATCTTTGATGAGGGGGGAGGAAAAAATGAAGCACCTCATCTCCCTCCATCTCCAGAAGGGTATCCATATCCAGGAACCTTATTCCATCATCCAACTCATCTGGTACTGCCTCCTCAGTTCTTTCAAATTCACGGAAGGCCTTAACAAAGTTGCTCCCATTGTCTGTGACTGTGGCCCTTACTTTGTGTTGTATTTTGTATTCTGTATGTACTTCACAAATTTTTGCAGCAAGGACATCAAAAGTAGGCTGTCCCTTCACTCGTGCACAGGCCAGGGCTGCAGACCTCCTCTCCGTAGTCTGCTCCTCAATCCAGTGGAATGGCATACCAAAGAAGCTTCTGTGATGTGCAGTCCACAAGTCCGCTGTTGTGCACACATTTGTCATTTTCTGAAGTGTTGCAGTCAAGGTTTTTTTCATGGCAGCAAATTCTCTCTCAATACGCTGGACTAGCGTCTTTCTGCACATGACTGTTTTGCCACCACTGATTCCCTCGATGAGCTTTTTGAATGAAGGCTGCTCAACCAAGGAGAAAGACTGAACATCGTCTATTACAAATTCAAATATCAGTCTACTGACTGTACTCTGGGATGTTCTGTGTCCAAGGTCAAGTTTCATCTGTTTGACTGGGGGTTGGAGGGCCACCTGTCCTTGTCCAGGTACACTGTCTCGAAACAATCAGTGGCTTCATTGGTCAGAAGTAAGTGACTTTGATGTTCCCACTGGAAAATACACAGCGAAAAAATGAACAATCAGTTAACTTAATTATGAACTATTCAGCTGTATTCATGAATTAGATCATGGGCTATAACAACAGTAACTGCAGCAATAATAAAAATTGTAAATTGATATAATTCGAATTATAACTGTTATAGTTATTAGATGTTAAAAAAAAAAAAACGCCACATGAAAGAACGTCAGCAGTTTGTCTTCGTACCTGTAGATGTTTTTTCAGGTTGGATGTAGAGTCCCTGGATGTTGAAAGTTTTTTGATAGCTGGGAGGCATAATTTGCACTGCACTATTATGTTGCTCCCTTTTTGTGATTTTAATTCAAAATTATAGCGCAGTTTCCAGCGAGTGAACGCACTCTTTTCCCCGGCAGCAGCCATAGTTTACACAGTTGACTGTACGGCTCGTTGCTATGCAGGTGGTTGCCTCACGTGTTGATTTGTTGTGGTGTTGCGTCGTAAAGTGTCGCAAATGCCTGCTCACTAAGCATGTGTCTGCTGCATCATAGTATATCCCATTTGATTTTAAAACGTAATCCTGCTAAGTAATCCCTGTTTTTATCAAATATACCGGTAATCTGATTACGCGTTTTTTTTCTGTACTGTAACAGATTACAATTACCATTCTTTTGTATCCTGATTACGCGTTACATATAATCTGTTACTCCCCAACCCTGGTAGTTTTTTATATGTGTGAGAGTCCTGGGAAGAGTCCTGCTTTGGCCTAGGTGAGGTCCAGTTGTGGCCTGGCTTAGGGTCCTGTTTTAGAATAAATGAAACATATATTCACCTTTCAGACATAACATTTTGTTCACATGAACACATTCTCATTTTGCACAATGACGTGTGCTGTTGCTCGTGATACAGTGTAAATTCCTGTAACTCTTTGTCTGTAAAATATCTAATTACTCTAATTGTATTAGCATTTCTAAATGCCACCAGAATATACACAAATCTGACTTAAATTGTACCTTATTTTTCTCGTCTGTCCTTCTTACTTCTCCAATGGTTGTACACTTTGTCCAGATTGATGGCTTCATCTGCTTCTTGCTTTGACTTTATGCGCATCAGCTGGTCCAAATGTGCCACTTCAAGACGATTTCTGGATGCTGTTTTGATACGGTTCATTCAACTAAATCCCCTTTCACAATCTGCACTCGAAACTTGAAATGTAGCACAAATATCCACAAGCTGTGAGATCTCCTTTAGCTCCTCACATCTAAGTGCTGCAGCAACCATATCTGAGAATGTGCTGATTGACACCTGTTTAAGTTTTTGCTTCATTTTGTACTTTAATTTGGCATATTGACTGTTAATGACCTCCATAGACTGTGTGGGGTGGAGAATGGCCTCCTACTTTTTTGCCAGTGTGGCAATGTCTGCTAATCCATAGTCAAAACTGATGTCTGAGCTCAGTGCTTGAATGTCAAATGCAGACCACTCCTTTAATTCATCCTCTGGAAAACGAGCATCCATGTGATCACAGAGCTTACTAATGAAAAGAGTAATCTCACCAGTATTTCTGCCATCAGCTAATGAAGTCCCCATTGCCTCTTTGACATGGTCACTCCACTGTACATCCTTCTCCTTCAGGTATTAGGAACGCAACTTCTCAATCTTTGCTCTTGCAAAGCAGTGTCCTTCTATCACAGTCGGGTTGCATCTTTGTAAAGTGAGGCAGAGTTGTGCTAGCTCACCCAAAACATCTCCCAGAGCAGTGACAGTAACCTTGAACTTTGAATCACTCAGCATTTTCAGCAGTACTTGGCCACTGGATCTCTGTTTTTTTGTGAATTCTCTTTTGTAGAATTCTTGAAGCACAGTGTAGTTCCTCAGAACAGCATTGACAGCTTGGTGCCGTGACAGCCATCGCACTTCGTTCAGAGGCCTGAATGACATTGTGTCTTCATCAAGAGTCTTTGCTAGGTCCTCCATTTTGCTCCTCTTCACAGTGGACCGAGAGAAAGTGTAATACACAGTTCTAAGAAGAGTTTCCACATCTTGCATCAAAGGTACATTTTTCCAGGCATCATCAATGCCCAAGTCCTCTCTATGGGCCACACAATGTTGTTCAGTTATGTGTGGTGTTTGGTGCTTTAACAAAGCTGCAACCCTGTTGTGTTTTCCTAACATTACTGAGGCACCATCGGAGGTCAGCATCACCATTCTCTGCATGTCCAGTCCATGTTTGGAGTAAAACTGAGTTATTGCCAGCACAATATCCTGAGCAGTTCATGCTGTCAGCTGGATGATGCCACCAAACACAGTTTTATAGTTGACATCATTTTCCTCCCTGTATTTAATATATACGACTAGTGTTTTGCAGGGCTTGAAGACCTCCGGCACGGTGCCGGAAATCCAGCGTATGAATATTTTGGTGATTTTTTAAAATTATTTTTTTTAAATCTGTAACCAGTCGTTTAATGTGATAGTTCCAACTACCAATGGTATTCAAGGTAACCAAGGTATTCTAGCCAATCAGGGGCAGAGAAGGGCGGGTCTTAAGGTTTCAACATTTGGACAGCGTTAGCGTTGAAGAGCTGATTTGCCGTATACTGCTAACATGTACAACCAGTGTGGAAACCTCAAGATGGGAAGCAGGAGTTAAAAAATAGGTGGCGCTGAGGTTGGATAGAGGAGGCCAGAACAGGAGCCAGGAGAAAGAAACATTTTTTAGCTTGTCGTGACCCAGGTCACATAGCGTCCGTGCGTGCTCTCTCCCACACATTGACCTCACCAGGAGCGACAGCCACAGGTACCACAGCAACATAGATGACCAGGGGTTAAAGCTGGCCGGAGCCCTCCGGCTTAGTCAAATCAATTAATTAATCAGTTCAAGTAACACCACGGGCGACAGAGCATTTTATCATGAACAGCCTGCATGGCTCTCAAAGTGCCGAGATGCTCAGTAAATCAGAGCGCATCATAAACATAGACGGGGTGGAGGGTATGAACGGGAAATAATGCCAAAGATTATCCATGAACTGCCAACATGTGCGCACGCCTGAAGGAGCCTTGACTTCAATAAAAACGTTTACAAGCGTAAGAGCATGGAGATATGAGCGCAAAGAGCTCCTCACGGTGCCGGTGAGCGTAAAGATGCACAGCGCACGGGACAGCTGTCCTGAATCACTGTGTGCATACGGTAAAACTCATCTTTCCTGAGCAGTCCAGCTCTGTTTTCACCTTTTCTAAATGATAAACTCATCCTGCAGTTTCCTGCGTCGCTTATTCTCCATGATATCAGAGCAATCTGAAGGATCAAGCTCCAAATGCAGTCTGTAAGTGCAGTGGCTCTCAACCTGTGGGTCGAGGCCCGACAGTGGGTCTCAGAGCTATTTTCAGTGGATTGTGTATAAATCAGATAAAAATGTGGCAAAATGTCTTCAGTGTTCAGAGGCCCTGAGCAGACAAACTTCAATACAGTTTTTTTTTTTTCTCGGGTGTGTTGTATCAAGTAAATATTGGCTATTCTCTCAGGATCTTGACATGTCTTGTTATCTTAGCAGATAAATTGGGGGTTGTCCTATGATGAACATTTGACTTGAGATATCTAGAAAACAACTTACATGTTATAATGGGAAACAGTGAGTAAGATTTATGGATGTGTGATCTCCCAGTGCTCTTATTATTATTTGATGTTGAAAACATTTTTTTCCCATCTCTCTTTGCACAAAAATTATTTCCTTTGATTTTTTAATAAGCAAATTAAAGTGGTTAATATTTCTGAGATCTTGGTCATAATGACTTAACATGGTGAATGTTTACTCAGCATAGAGCTGTAGAGATCCACCTCTTCACTGTATGTTTCATCTAAAAAGTGAAAATATCAACCCTGTGAAGGGCCCTTTCCTTCCAATTCCCAAACTCATTATGCGACCAGAATGTGAGCCAGAGTCCTGCACTAGGTCGGGTACCTACGAGTACCCGCAAAAACAGCTGATTTGCGGGTGGTTTTTAAAAACTTTTTTTTTCCCGGGTTCAGATCTGGGTGGAAAAAATAACATGCGGGTTGGATCGCGGGCTTTAGTTTGACACATCAAAATTAATATAAAATAATAAATACAATAAAATAAAAACGTAAGTTGTAAGCTGGTTGTAAGGTTGTGACCATGCTGTTAGCAAGTGAGAACAGAGCGGAGTGGGAACTCTTCACTTTGTTACACAATCTATGTCAGTGCACTGCTGTTTTAACTTTGTTCTCGCCACGCTATGCTTCAGACAGCACTGTTGAGTGTGTGCTCCTCAGTTACACACACACACAGCGGCATGAGCACACATCAGCGCAGGAGGAGAAAAACTAACGCGTACCCGATGAATGCACTTTTTGGACTGTAATTTAAAAGTCTAAAACGAAAAAGAAAAATCTCCCGGTTCTCCCGATGTACAGTCTGGGCCTTACACCATTGGACGATATGCAGTGTTGTGTTCAACTCCAAAAAGGAGGACAAGTAAGCGTCCGGCTTGAGGCTGCGCCGTACGCCGGACAAGGCATTAAAATTCCGGACTGTCCGGCCTAAATCCGGACGTATGGCCACCCTACACGGCTCGTACCTGCTGAGCTACGCTTAAGTCTGGACAGAAAGTAAGTCTACTATTACACGTGTAAAGGTCCTTTTAAGAGATTAAAAGTTTAAAAGCATTAAACGTAAAAAATGACTGATTTTACAGTTGTATGGGAGAAGATCACAGAGGGTTGATGATGGAGCTGAAGTCAGGCTTTTATTTGAAGAGTTGCTTCATTCAGATACGTTGTTTACTCACTGGAATCTGAACTATGGCGATATACCATTCAATTTTCAGACAATATGACCCAAAATGATTACTTTAAATAAGGTTAAGGGTCGGGCTGTGGGTCGTGTTTCAACGGGTCGGATCGGGTTGCGGTACTAATCGGGCTGATGCGTGGGTTTGCGGTTCGGATGCGGGTGCAGGTTTGTACGGCCCCGGGGCAGGGCGGGGCGGGGCAGGGCGGATCTTGAAAATTTGTCCCTCTCATTGAAATGACTGGAGGCGGCGAGTCTCCGTGCGGCTGTGTGAAGGGGAGTATATAGACACAGACACACTCACATGTACACACACACTCACACTCAGGCGGCGGAGGAAGGAGCGACCATCATGGTAAAAAAACAAAACAAACAAACAAAAAAAAAACATGAATGAATGACCAGAACCTGACCAAGCAATCTCCCCAAGCAAAAGTCTCAGCATTTTTAAGCCAAGTGCCCTTACCAAGAAGAGAAGCACAGCTAGCTGTGTAGGAAAATTTCAGCATGTAGTTTCTCCTTATTGTCCGTCACTTGCTATAACTTTATTAAGTATGATTCATCTTCTCTCCACCTGCTGAGCTTACATGATTACATGAAATGTTACATTCTTCCTGTTTTTTTCATACTTTTTATACTTTATGCAGTGTATTTCAGTGTATTTAAATTTTTTGAGAATGTTGTAGTTGTATTGTATGAAAAAGTGCTCCATTGCCAAAAAAATGAAAAAAAAAAAATCAGTGCTCACTATTTTTTCAGATGTAAATGCTCTTTAATTATTATATTACGTAGCATTTTTGATGGATCACACTCCCTCCAGCACCCTCAACACCAACCCCAAGACCACCCCGCCCCTGCTCCAAGGCAATGAACCTAGGGGAAACACTGAACAGGGCACGTATGCAAGCACTGTCAATGTGTATGATTGGCTGCATAGCGTAAGTGAACCTTATTGTATCATTGGCTGGACGCCTGACACTGACTGAGTCACAATGCAAAATGGTACAAAAAACAATATATTTTTGGTCTAATTAATTAGATAAGATGCGGTTTAATATTAAAAGACTCCAGAAATGCTGCTGCTCTCTCTTCTTGGTTCATACTGTGCTTTGTTAATTCTGTCATTGTGTGTTTGTGAGTTCTTTAATTAAAATTGAGCTTTTTTGTTGGTTTGATCTTTTTGTGCTAAGACTCTTCTGCTTTGTCTTCTATATGTTCCTGGCTGTTTTTTCAAAGCACTTTAAAAACCTTTGTTTTTAATAGTACTTCACAAATTAAGCTACAAGTATGACAATTAATATTTTCTTCAATATGATATTCAGAATCACAAGGTTTAAATAAAAACACTTTTTGGTGAAATGAGAAGATGTGAGCAGCCCCTCTGTGGTGTCAGGACTTTGTTCAGGATCCAGACTTTAATGTCATTTGTTGGTTTTTCCTTCAGGATCTGACGCCTCAGTGTGCCGAGGAAAACTCAAGTCCAACCTGAAGCAGAAGTTCCAGACCGTGTTTGAGGGAATCGCTAAAGCAGGAACCCTGACCCTGCTGAACCAGATCTACACAGAGCTCTACATCACAGAGGGAGAGGCTGGAGGGTCAATGAGGAACATGAGGTCCGACAGATCGAGACCACATCCAGGAGACCACACAGACCAGAGAAGACCATCAGAGGAGAAGACATCTTTAGAGGAACACCTGAAGAAGATGCACCAATCAGAACAGTGATGATGAAGGGCGTGGCTGGCATTGGTAAAACAGTCCTCACTCAGAAGTTCACCCTGGACTGGGCTGAAGGCAAAGCCCACCAGGACATACAGTTCATGTTTCCATTCACCTTCAGAGAGCTGAATCTGCTGAAGGAGCAGAAGTTCAGCTTGGTGGAGCTTGTTCATCACTTCTTCAGAGAAACCAAAGAAGCAGGAATCTGCAGGTTTGAGGAGTTCCAGGTCTTGTTCATCTTTGATGGTCTGGATGAGTGTCGGCTTCCTCTGGACTTCCACCAAACCAGAATCCTGACTGATGTCACAAAGTCCACCTCAGTGGATGTGCTGCTGACCAACCTCATCAGGGGGAACCTGCTCCCATCTGCTCACATCTGGATCACCACACGCCCTGCAGCAGCCAATCAGATCCCTCCTGGATGTGTTGACATGGTGACAGAGGTCAGAGGGTTCACTGACCAGCAGAAGGAGGAGTACTTCAGGAAAGCGGTTCAGAGATGAGGAGCAGGCCAACAGAATCATCTCCCACATCAAGAAGTCCAGAAGCCTTCACATCATGTGCCACATCCCGGTCTTCTGCTGGATCACTGCCACAGTCCTGGACCATGTGCAGAAGACCCTGGGAGACCCAGACCAGAGGAAGGAGAGCTGCCCAAGACCCTGACTGAGATGTACATCCACTTCCTGGTGGTTCAGTCCAAAGTGAAGAGCATCAAGTATGATGGAGGAGCAGAGACTGATCCTCACTGGAGTCAGAGAGCAGGAGATGATCCAGTCTCTGGGTAAACTGGCTTTTGAGCAGCTGCAGAGAGGAAACCTGATCTTCTATGAACCAGACCTGACAGAGTGTGGCATGGACATCAGAGCAGCCTCAGTGTACTCTGGAGTGTTCACACAGATCTTTAAAGAGGAGAGGGGACTGTACCAGGACAAGGTGTTCTGCTTCATCCATCTGAGTGTTCAGGAGTTCCTGGCTGCTCTTCATGTCCATCTGACCTTCATCAACTCTGGAGTCAATCTGATGGCAGAAGAACCATCAACCTCCAACACATCTACAATCACACAGCTGCACCAGAGAGCTGTGGACCAGGCCTTACAGAGTCCAAACGGACACCTGGACCTGTTCCTGCGCTTCCTCCTGGGTCTTTCACTGCAGACCAATCAAAACCTTCTACAAGGTCTGATGACACAAACAGGAAGTAGATCACAGACCAATCAGGAAGCTGTTGAGTACATTAAGTCAAAGATCAGTGAGGACATGTCTGCAGAGAAGAGCATCAATCTGTTCCACTGTCTGAATGAACTGAATGATCGTTCTCTGGTGGAGGAGATCCAACAGGCCCTGACATCAGGACGTCTCTCCACAGATAGACTGTCTCCTGCTCAGTGGTCTGCTCTGGTCTTCATCTTACTGTCCTCAGAGAAGGACCTGGACGTGTTTGACCTGAAGAAATACTCTGCTTCAGAGGAGGCTCTTCTGAGGCTGCTGCCAGTGGTCAAAGCCTCCAGCAAAGCTCTGTAGGTGCACCTACCTGCACAGGTCACATCAGATTTCTGTGTCTTTACAAGAATGATCATTAACTGTTTGCTCTTTATGTTCTTCTGATTCTTTTCTCAGGCTGAGTGGATGTGGACTGTCAGAGAGAAGCTGTGGAGCTCTGTCCTCAGTCCTCAGCTCACAGTCCTCTGGTCTGAGACCTGGACCTGAGTAACAACGACCTGCAGGATTCAGGAGTGACGCTGCTGTCTGATGGACTGAAGAGTCCACACTGCAGACTGGAGACTCTCAGGTAAACATTCAAAACCCCTTTACATTGAAAACTTAATTCTGAGGGTGCACAAATTTCTAGAGTGTTTACTTTTGTTCATTTTAACTTTGTTAACTTTGTTTTTATGAGTGAGACAACAGATGACAAATAAGGCTCCAATTACAGGAGATAATTGTGGCTGACTTAGATCAGAGGTCAACTTTTGAATGTTTGTGAAACTGACCAAAGGTCTTTCTCAGGATGATTGGATGTAGACTGTCAGAGAGAAGCTGTGGAGCTCTGTCCTCAGTCCTCAGCTCACAGTCCTCTGGTCTGAGTCCTGGACCTGAGTAACAACGACCTGCAGGATTCAGGAGTGACGCTGCTGTCTGATGGACTCAGAGTCCACACTGCAGACTGGAGACTCTCAGGTGAGATTAAAACAGATCTTGAACTAGGATGTTGATTTGATATTAAATCATTAGATTATAATGTGGGGATGATCTCATAAAGCAGAAAGATTGTCAGATCGTCTGTGTCAGAGAACTTTGGCTGAGACTAGTCAATTGTAACACATTACCCACAGTGCATGGTAGTATCTCCTGTTTGGTTATGGTGAAGCCATGGTGGAAAGAAAAGGAGATAAAAGCTTAATGATTTCTGAACAAAAATCTGTTCTAAAGCAGCTGTATTATTCAATGAGGTTATAGACATTGCAGTTAGGTAACATTTGGTTGTTCATTACCTTTTATGTTGCCATTTATTGCACATTTTATAAAATCTGCACTATTTATATTAAAACCTGTTCAGAAAGTTTATTTGGCTTTAATTGTCTTTTTTTTCTTTTTGGGTTTTACATGTTTTATTTGTTAAACATAGGGAAAAAAATGGTCAACATCAAATTAGTCTAGAAAAATCAAAGTAAAGAATCATGATTAAATTGTGATCAGGAATTTATTTCTAAAAATCGTGATATGATATTTTTGCCATATTGCCCACTATATTGAACACACGGATGTATAATAAGGACTATGACAGAGATAAAGGAACTTCAAAGTCTGAGGTTTTATTTATGAGGTTGTTGTGAATCTTTTTCAGGCTGAGTGGATGTGGACTGTCAGAGAGAAGCTGTGGAGCTCTGTCCTCAGTCCTCAGCTCACAGTCTCTTGTCTGACACCTGGACCTGAGTAACAACGACCTGCAGGATTCAGGAGTGGCTGCTGTCTGATGGACTGAAGAGTCCACACTGCAGACTGGAGACTCTCAGGTAAACATAAAATGTTTCACTAGCATGGATACAACAATGTGAGTGTTCTTGCTGTGTCCTGCTAGACATCATTAAATATCAAATGAGTTGGCTCTAACTTCTGCACAGAAATGGCAGGTAAGATAAAACTGGCGTAAATAAGGTCTAGAAATGTGTGTTCTCAGGGTCAGAAGCATGAACGAGCAAATTCAAGTTTGAAACGCCTTTATTATAGTTACACTAGGTGAACAATAAGAGCGGAGTTGCTTGTGTCGGGGTCAAACAACAAAAGCTCAAGTTGATGTATCTGATATATCTGATTTGTCTTCCAGAGGTTCCCATCTGCATTGACACTCAGATTCTGGTTCTTCATTACTAAGGTGTAATTTCCTCTTATAGGCCTAAATATTCCATTTTCTTTTTTAGAAAATGTGAGGAATTTGTCTGCTCAAAATGGCTGAAATGATCCAAAATGGCTTCCCTTCAGGCCCAAATATGGTCATGCTTTCTGTCTCTCTGAGTACAGCCTGAGCTTTTGGGAAATTATGAGTACAGTATATACATTCTTGAGGAACTGTGAAGTTTCTCAGTAATTACAAAAAGTCTCCCTTTTGATGCCTGATGGAAATCACTAAGATGAGTTTATAGCATCAAAATGTTATCTATAAATGCTATTCCTTAGCTTCGTGGTCGAGTCGGACAGGGCTGGACTGGCCTGATACTCAACTTCAGAACAGACAACAAACTGAAAGGATATTTTTGGACCGTCTTAGAGCAGGGCTGTTAAGAAGAAATAAGAAAACTACGATACTAAGTTTTCCAAAATTGCTTGTTGTCACACATCAAAAACTAGCTACATAACGAAGAGATACATTAGCCATTAAGTTGTTGAAAAAGTTGTTAGCAATACAAGTGCGGTTGCTGTTCCATTCAAGTAGTTTGTTATTTAGGAATCATCAGTAAATGTGAATCTTTCTCATTTTTTGTTTCAAACAATTTAATACAAATTAAGCTAGGGATGGATACAATTTATTACTGAGACAAATTATGAATTAGCTATACATCATATTGAAGCCATTTCTTTTTTTTATTAAATTGCTTCTCTGACATCTTGATACTTATGATAACTTATTGATGTGTATGTGTGTTGAGGGTTATGGTATTATTATAAAGTGTTTCACTCTTAATGTTTCAGTTATGTATGACTGTTGATTGTAGGACCCCAGGAAGACTAGTTTTGGTAGCAACTAATGGGATCCTTTAAATAAACAAATAAACAAATACAGAGTTCTGAGGAAGGTCCATGCTTTTTCAGCATCACAAGTACATGCTTTGGCTTGTAGTGATTCAGTTAGTCAGTTGGAATTTTTGAGTTCAGTAGAAACTGCAACTGGACGCTGAAGTCGGAATTTCCTTCTGAGAACTCGGTGAAACCTCGCCAGAGTTGACAATGGAAGATAGATGCCCCAGTGTGAACTTATTTAGCTCCTGTAATAATCCATTGCTTCTGACGGATGTGTTAATGATCAGCTGTATACATAGTATTGTTAGACTTATATTGACAAAATTGCTGCCATAGTGATAATCATTCTTCATAGCACAGGGGCGTGCTAACAACAGCTAACAATAGCCTGAGGTAGATCTGCATGTTTTTCCAACTTCAACTGGAGCAGCTGAAAAGTCAGAGATGATGTCACTCCAGTTGAGGTTACTGAGCAGCGGCATTCTGACAGTAGCTGCGTGCTCATGAAGTGTCTTAATGTCACTAATAGATTCTCCTCACAATCGCTTTAAAATACTTATCTTTTGTTTAGTAATTGTGACTGTAAGCAATGGACTCTATCAGACATGTATTTATGCTCTATGGTGTGGGTGATAATCTGTTAATAGTATGTAAGACTATTGTGTGAATGATATATATAAAATTACTAAACTTATAATGCAAATATAAGAATAATAAAATGGCTGCTGTGTCATGACCAAAATAAAAGACTTAAGATTCAACATATAAGGAAAAACTCTCCTTGATCAGTAAAAAGCCCAACATTATGCAAAATAAATTAATATGGCAACTGTTACATCTGCTGCATTAGTATAATACTTCATAACTCATCTTGTGCTTCTAAACAGACAGATGCTCACAGTTATTAAAATGACCAATTTACCATCATTAATCATTCCATCACTAGGAGTACATAAAGAAAGAAATTATAATAAAACATGTATAAAACCCCATTGGCGATGATTCTGGCAGGGCATGACAATTTTACACTACAGCGTCTTGCCCTGTTCAAAAGACAAAAAGCGCAAAACTGACTCTTCAGACTGGTGAGGCCTTTTAATGTGAGGCAGTGACATTAACAATGTTCAAACAAGATAGTCTGATGACTCTTACAGTCTTGCATTAAATATGAAACGTGCATTAGACCCTTGGTGATTAAACTTGGACATTTGGAAACATCATCCTTAACAGATCAAGTCTTTCTGGGAAAGTAAATAGATGGTTGTTTGTCCTTAGCAGGTCTCGTTGCCTGAGCAGAAACAGTTCATCAAACTTCTATCAGAATAACACACCATATTTGGATAAGAACACTTTCTTGTGGCTTATCATATTAAACAGTTTTCCTGTTTTTTGAAGACTTGACAGCCTGTGTGACCTTTTACTGCCAATCTGCTCCAACTGAAGCAAAAGATTTTTAATGAATGAGTAAATACTGAATAAATGTTGAGAAATAAAGATGAATGGAGGATGTTGTATGGAGGCTGGTCTCCCTGCGGATGCTGGGCAGAAGACTCAGTGTGTTCAGTCTCAGCATTTTGCCTGAGGTGATGTGGACTCCCGGACTGTCTAGAATGAAAGGTTGGAAGATTGCATTTGAAAGAAAGAATCTGAAGAAATAAGAAATGTTTAGATCTGAGACACTAGGCTGGATGGGTTATCAGGTATATGTCTTGTCAGGTGATTAGAGCGTGGTTGAGAAGACTCTGCTCTCTAACCTCAGTTAACTTGTTAACATCTTTGAAATCAATAAGCTGTGACCATCATCTGAAACATTCAGGAAGGAGATGATCCTCATGATCCTCTCAGTCTCCCTGAAGGTTAAAGGTCAGAGGAGACAGCTAACCTCAGGTGGATCTGGTTCCTCTAAAAACTCTGCAGGAAAGACCAACAGCTCTGAGGCCTTTCAGGAGTCAAAGCTGTTCAAGCAGAACATGTCTGTCTTTGAAATGATGAACTCATCAATCAGCAGCACATCCAAACCATTCATCATTTTACAGAAACCAAACTAGGACAGAGTCCTTCAGTATGTGGTCTTCAGCCCAGTCCCTGAGGAGCCCGACTTGATCTAAGCTTTATCAGACAAAGAGGTGGTTTTCAGCCTGCTCTCAGAGAGGGGGTCTCCCTCTTGGACCTGGACTATAGAGGACTTTAAAGGTCCTGATGGTTCAAGGCTCCTCCTCCCATACTATTGTAGAGACTGATGGTACCACAGACAGGCCTTCATTCTGGACCTGATCCTGTGATGTCAAACTTTGGATTCACCTGTCTGTCTGTCTGTCTGTCTGTCTGTCTGTCTATCTGCAGTCTGTCCGGCTGTCTGGTCTCAGAGGAGGGCTGTGTGTCTCTGGACTCTGCTCTAAGCTCGTCCTCTCTGACAGAGCTGGACCTGAGCTACAATCATCCAGGAGAACGAGGAGAGAAGCTGCTGTCTGCTCGACGGGAGGATCCACGCTGCAGCCTGAACATCCTGAGGTACATTGACACCATAGAAGAAGAAAGAATCACATGTTGATGTTCAGCAGACTGAAAAGTGAGATGACTGAGAGTCAGAGACGTCAGGGCTGCAGAGAGAGACTGGAGACTGGTTTGTTTGGACAGGAAGTCAGACTGTGGCTGCAAACTCTGATTTATTCTTAATTTTAATTTGTATTAATGGAGACTGAGAGGAGATTTATCTGAGGGGTCAATGATTTAACATCATCGGAGGTGTGAGGTAACAGAGATTGATTAGTGATTTGATCTTTAAATCCAGCCTTATGTTTGACCTGGATTGCCCTTTTTCTAGGCTGATCTGTATGTTTTGGCTTCTTGCTTATTTTTTCAGAGAAAGTTCTATAATTGTGAAAATAGTTCTAACTCTGTCGTCCACTCCAGTGGCTCAGACTTTTAATCAGTGCAAAAGGAGAAAAGCAAATACAGTGCATTTTCACCACTTAAGGATAAGTTCGGTTTTACAGCTTTTTACATTGTTTGTAGAATGAAAAAACAATATACTCACCAGAAGGCTTTCTGACCCAAACAGTGCTTTGGGAGATATTTAGATCCAAAATCGAGCAGCGGAGATCCGTTATAATGGGAGCACAACATAGATGACTCTAAAACTGCATTAATCGTCCAAAAACTCATGTTTTTTCACCAATATTCCATCATGATTGCTCCTGCTACTCCTGCATTGCAGTCTGTGTCACTATGGCGCTGAGTGGCTCAGATCTGAACTCAAGAGTTTGTTTCTGTAGCATGCGCAGTCTGTTGTTTCAGAAGTCTGACAATCGACTTTCTTCTTCCAGTTTTGCAAAATGGAACAAAGAGGCTGATGCACTTCTCTGTGCCTCTCTTGTCACTGCAGGAAATGAAAGTGCACTGGCCACACCCTGTTCTGACACAGGACAGGTATACAACTGCCCCTGGTCTTAGAGCTCATCATATTTCATGTGAGTGTTGAGCTGTGAAGTCTACAGAGACACAGTCAGGATGATGTGATGGTCCTCCTTCACAGATTTGGGCTGCAGTGAGAGTCCACACTGACTGAGTCTAACCAGCTCAGACCTGGCGTGGGACACCAGCGTCTCCCGCCCACGCTCACACTGATAAACGCAGGTCTGTGCGTGGAAATGGCGCACACTCATGTACTAAGAGGAGAAGTAAACATAGATCCTGTTTGTGATGCAGAAGTGTGAAAATAAAGAGCCATCCACGGGCCTGTCCCACTGAAACCACGGTGTGACCTGGTTAAGAGGATCCACTCAGAGCTCTGAGCCCAGACAGACCCTGGATGGAGACAGAGGGAAGGTTTTCTGTAGAAACCTCCTGATTGGTGTGGGAGAGGGAGGCTATCTCAGGACCCTGATGAATGAAGAACTGATCCCAGCTTTGGTTTCTGTCTCCAGGTTGGACCATGGTGGACACACAGACTGAGACCTGGTCTGAAGAAGTGTGAGTGTTTTTAATCTTTGATTTAATGATGATTATTCAACTTTTTACTCTCATCAACTTTTCATCTGAAGGATTGTGTCAGAGCTCCAGAGATAAAACAGCATCAGGAGGATAAAGCATGGAGACATGAAGGTCAGAGGTCATTAGTCTGAGGAACAGGTCACATGATCAAAGTGAAGATGAGGAAGAAAAATCAGCAGAGATGGTGTGTTGGTGTGATCAGAGAAATGCTCCATCACACCATGAGCTGAACGTGAGCTGTACATGAGAGCCTCAGGCCAACCCAGGGATTATGGGTAATATGTATTTGTCCCTTTGGCTCCAGGATTTTCACATTGAGAGCTCAAAGGGTTCAGTGTGTGATCATTGATTTGAACATGGAGAATAATCAGCAGGACAGAAGTCACTGACAGACTGAAGTCATTTGGATGAAAACTGCTCTCTACTGTGTCAGACTTTTTGGCCTGTTATTCTGGCAGCTCCACTTTTTGGGCTCTGGCTCCATGTTTGACATTTGAGTTCAAATCAGAGCCTGTGCACACAAAAAGCTTCAAATCAATAAAGTAGTGAATCAATGACATGTCCCAGACGCTGACAGACAGACAGAGAACATTACCCACGGGCTCTTTGTTGATGAAATGATTCCTGTTTTTCTATTTTCTGTCAAATTTAGTGAGCGTTGTGTGCTGAGTGTGAGTGGGACTGAAAGGGTTCAAAACAGAATCACTGATCAGGATTTTCTATTTGTGAAAGGACGAGGGTTAATTCAGAGATTCAAACAGTTTGGATTGAACATGTTGTTAATAAGTGAGGGCTTGTTCCTCTTCTGGGTCAATATTTGGACACCAGACCCTTTGTGTCCTCACATTTGACACAAAATCTGAGCCTGCACAAAAAACAAGATTAAAAATACCATCAAATCAAAAGAGTTGTTCATCAACATGCCTCAGACTGAGAGAGAAAAACTTGAGCCACAGGCTCTTTTATTTAATCCTTTATTAGAGGAAAAGATTCTTTTCTTTGTGTCTGTGTGAAAGTTAGAGAGCACTGGGTGCTGTGTGTGCGCCATGGAAAGAGTTCAACATCCAAGAATCATCAGGATTTCAGATTTTTGGACAGAACTGAAGGAAGAAACATGTCAACTATTTTCTTTGAACATGTGTTTTTATTTCAATAAATGGCCTGGTGCTCTAACAGTCCACTTATGACCCAGATCTCAGGATCTGCATTCATCAGAGTCTGATCAACTAGACCAGGTCCTCTTCTCTGGTCCAGACTGAAGACTGTGGTGGTTCACTGATCCATAACTAGACCAGGTCCTCTTCTCTGGTCCAGACTGAAGACTTTGGTGGTTCACTGGTCCTTATTAAAATTATTGTAGATGATCAGATGATGACCTGCTGCTCTGATGTTTCTCCTTCTCTCTACCAGATGCCTGTGAGCTGGAGGTGGACACAAACACAGTGAACAGAAAACTCAGACTGTCTGAAGACAACAGACGGTGACATGGGTGGGAGAGTTTCAGTCATATCGTGATCATCCAGACAGATTTGAGTATCCTCCTCAGCTGCTGTGCAGGTCTGCTCTGGCATCGCTGTTACTGGGAGGTCCAGTGGAGCAGAGATGTTGAAGTATCAGTGAGTTCCAGAAGAATCAGGAGGAAAGGAAATGGAGCTAAATGTTGGTTTGGACGTAATGATCATTCCTGGAGTCTGAGCTGCTCTGATCGTGATTACTCTTTCTATCACAATAACAGAAAAACATCCATCTCCTCCTCCTCCTCCTCCTCCTCTTCACCCTCTGGTAGAGTAGGGGTGTATGTGGACTGTCCTGCTGGATCTCTGTCCTTCTATGAAGTCTCCTCTGATGGACTGATCCACCTCCACACCACAGAGACCACATTCACTGAGCCCCTCTATCCTGGGTTTTGGATATTGTTTTGTGCCTCAGTGTCTCTGTGTGGTCTGTAGTCCAAACCTGCAGGTGATTCAAAGACCTGAGGCGTCTTGTCCTCTGGCGTCCCTGAAGAGACGTCTGTTTGTGCTGACAGGAAACAGCTGATCATCAGTCAGCTGATGTCACCTATGAACAGCTGATTGTTCTGAACAAAAACAGGCTGAAAGAATTCAAATCAAATCAAGAAAATAAATGTTTCATGTCTTTATTTACCTGATGATGAACATCTGAACACCAACAACCAGCTGAAGACTGAGCTTTATTTTCATTACACTGATTATTATATGTATTAAACTGATGAAAATAACTTTACACATACATATACTAATTTATTTACAGTTGAAGTATCTCTAATATATAATATCAATAGGAAGACAACAACAATAGAATATACAACTCCTCCTCTTCTGTTGTTGTTGTCTTCGTTCTCTACAAGGTTCAAGGTTCAAGGAGTCTTTATTGTTCTTGAAAATAAATCTACAGTCAGAAGAACAGTCAACAACAATCACAGTAACAACAACATGTTACAGAGAGGACAGTACTAATAGAACAGAACAGCAGATTAGTGAGACACTTATTGAGACCTATGAGCAGGGACAAAAGAATTTAAGTCTCATCTTGGCATGACCTGCGGCCTGATGGGAGCAGACAAACTCACCAACCAATCTCTGGTCAGTGATGACCTTACTTAGGGTCTGAGCTTGTACACATCAGAAAGATCGTTGAGGTCAATGCCTGCAATTTTGCTGCACACTCTCACTATGCCCTGCAGTCTGTTTTTTTGTTCTTGAGGAAAGTAAGCTGCAAATGAAAGAAAAGGTCAGAACGGACTCAATAAAACAGGAATAATACATTTTCATGAAATGTGTCAACATTAAACTCAATTTCCTAAGGAAATACATACGCTGATGTGCCTTCTTGTAAAGAGCATCGACATGGTAATCAAAAGACAACTTGTCATCTATGATAGTTCCAAGATATTTAAAGTTATGGACCAGCTCGTCGGCTTGATCCTCAATAACAAGAGGAGTAGCTGACAGTTGTTTTCAAAGTCTATCACCATTTCCTTAGTCTTCAACACATTGATGCACATGAAGATGAAGAACACCAGTCTGTGAATTCCCTCTACAGGGCCATGGTCAGGTCGTCACTGCTCAGCAGGGACACGATTACTGAGTCATCTGCAAATTTCAGAATGCCCTACATGTTGGCTACTGTTGTGTACAAGACAAACAGCAGAGGTGAAACCGCAGCTGAGGTGATCCAGTGGAGACAGTGTCTGACAGAACACCATTGACCCTCACAGTTGATCTTTCAGTTAAAGTCCATTAGCCAGGCTATTAGACCAGGATCTATGCTGTGGAATACCCTCAACCTTTCTGCTAAAATGTGTGGCTGTATGCAGTTAAAAGCAGATGAAAAGTCAATAAATAAAACGGGCAAAAGTCTTGGCTCCCTCAAGATGAGTCAAGACAAGATTTAAAATTGCTAATGCATCTTCAACACCTCTGCCTGATCTGTGGCGAACTGCAGTGGGTTGTTGTCTTGAACACAGGTCAGAAGCGTTTCCTTGACAATTTTCTGATGATTTCATAACTGAGAGGTTAATGCCACAGGTCTGAAATCATTTAGTGATTTAATGCAGATTTGGGAACTGGGACAATAATGGAGTATTTCCAAAGTGAGGGACTTATCTGGAGGACATTGAAAAAATAAAAGTAAATATGCAGCTGGTGCACAGTTCTTGAGAACAGTCAATGCCATCCAGAAGCATGCTTTCCTTGACTCCACGGAAAAGTTTACACACTTTGCTATCAACAACATTATTCTGTGAGGAGACAACACATTTGAAAAAAGACAGTTCCTCACTAAATTACAGTTAACTTTGTATTGTTGTTCATTTGAGAACACCAGATCAGGCATTCTATTAAAGACATGGCTCTTCAGAATGCATCATCATTGATTTGATATGCAGGCCGAGAGCTGCCTGCTCTTTTTTATCTCAACCTTGTCCTTGTACCTGCCTTTCTTTTAAGCTCCTTCTTTAGCTGTTTTTGAAGCTCTATATCTAACAGTGTCATGATTGAAGCAAATGTTCCTTTGATTAATCACAGTTTGACACTTTTAGTCACTGACTTATTATTAGGATAGAGGAAAATTTCTTCTTAATGATGGAGTCTCAAAAAGAAACATATGATGAGACAACATCAGTTAAATCAATATCCTGAAACATTTATGAACAACTCCCAATCCGTGTTTTAGCAGTCCTGGAGGCAGTAGATTGATTCCTCTGACCAGACAACCAATCTTCTGGCTTGTTTCTTCAGGACTTTGTGACAGAACCAAATAAACCATGTTGTGATCGGACATGCAGTGGAGCTCTGCTGAAAGACCTATATGCTCCTTTAATGGATCAACAAGGTCAGACATCCATGTCGAGTGGGAGCCACATATTGTAAAGTTACCCAAGGACTTTGAGGTTTGCAGTGATTGAAATCACCCAAAATGAAGTGCGGTGCATGGCGCTAATGCAAGCTGCTGTTTTTAGCATAGCCTGAGTGGCTACATCAGCATTAGCCGGGTGAACGTAATAAATAACTGTGGAAATTCCTGGAGATAAAAGCATGACACGGACAATAGTTCAATGTCTTTAGTGCAGTGTCTCTAATCACCGTATTACACCAGTGTTTATTGGCGTGAGACACAGACTTGCGGTCACTGCTCTCTAAAAACGGAAGGAACTCCAAATCCTGATCTCAGCTGACTGTGGTCTTGCTCATAAGCCAGGTCTCTGTGACAGGATGCATCATCCCTGTACTCTGCCAGGTACTTCGTTACCTGAAGCTCATCCACTTTATTCAGCGACTGAACATTGGCCAGGATGGCAGTGGGTAGAGGTATCCGGCGGTGGCCCTGCTTGAGCCTCTCAGAGTCTGCGTTTTCTTTTCTTTCAGTACCAGCTTTCTGTGGGATAAAGCCAGTTGATCTCCGGAGGAATAGCTGTCGAGGATCCACGGTGCATGACTCACAAGCAGAAGTAAAAAAGTATACTGGTGATTACTCTCACATACTCCAAGTAAAAAGTGGAATAAAAGTGTTAAAATGAAGATAATGCACACTGGGGTGATTTTAGCCATTGTCTTCAACAAGTGGTTAAAAAGTTAGTAAAAGGAGTAAATAAAACACGCTTAAAACAGCCACGCGTCTCACACACTGCTGCTGCGTTGCATAACCAGCGCCATGAGTCCACCAAGATAAATATCTGCTACCTTGTCCAGCTCTTTGAACTGAAAAGCTTCTTGGATGAGAAGAAAACGTCTTCCCAAAACTGAACACAGTCCAGTTGCCTCGATTTAGAATCTTCAAGAAAACTAGAAGAACTGCCTTTACTGTTAAATAAGTGTTTCAAGATATGTGATTTTTGATGATATTTTGATTTGCAGATATTTCTGAACTCATTATCACCAATACTCCTAATTATATTTTGACAGGAGCACAAAGTCTTTACTTCACAAAAACTGACTTGTTGCTTCAATGTGACAATTTTATGTATGAAGTGTATGAGCGATTATTTTGTACCCCTGTGCAGCACTTTGGTCAACTGAGGTTGTTTTTAAACGTGCTCTACAAATAAACTTTGACTTGACTTTTTATTTGTGCAAGAAGCTGAAATGACAAGAAAACCAACATTTAACTCTTGGAAAATGAAACTCTTGATGCTAAATGTACCATTGAAGTGATGGTATAGCAATGTGGGACATATTTTGGCCCACATATGACAATGTTGATTGTAAATATCTGCAAATATTTTAAAATTGGTTGATACTAATATTGGAATGGACTAAACAATGAAATAAAGATGTGTGATTCTATGTTAGTTTTTAAGAAGACTTTAAAATCTGAAATGATCAAATTTGATAGAATTCTATTTTTCAGTTTAAGCTATCACGTGTTTTGGAATAATGTACTCGTACTGATGTTTTATTGTGAATTATTCAGTTAATCCTATGATGGTACAGGAGAGGCAAAAATAAGCCTTGGGGCTTCAGCCTGTTCCTTTTTTGGTTTCTGTCTGTTTTCTTTTCTTTGATTGTAAAAACATGATTTTATTTTTGTTTTTAAACTGAAATAAAGCATTCATTCATTCATTCATTCATTCATTCATTCATTCATTCCAATATCATCTCAATACTGTGGTTTATCCCTAATTTTAACATCACTTACATTTAAATTTAAGAAGTCATAAAAACTATATATCAACAGCAAACAGTAGAACAAAATGACATTTCACCAAGCTCAAGACTCTTAGAAAGAATAAATAATATTTCCATCCTGTTTTTTAAGTACAGTGAGGTAGTTTAAATGTTCCAGTCCTAGGATGAGCTTTAGTGCAGTGTAGCAGTGCATCATTTAAAGTACAGTGTAAATTACATTGTAGTGCAAAAAGAGAACAGAAATGAAGCCCACAGGTTGTAAAGCCTCTCACAGCCTTAAGGAACAGTTAAAACAGACCAAGATCACATTAAAAATTGACAAATACATTTAAAAAGTCCCATGGGGCAGTCTTTAGTGAACTGAAATGGTCCCTGTCCCAGGATTGAGTTCAAGACACACCATGTCACACTGACGGGTCAAAAAACAATTTTTTTTTTTTCTGGTTGTTAAATGCTTTCTCTTCTCTGCTTTGTCCTCTCTGCTCTCCCTGTCATGGCTGTGTTCACATTTTTAGTGTAAATATTGTTCATTGTTAATACTGTGTATTCCTCCACCTCATTCAGAGTCTTATTTCCACCACATTTTTATTGATGTTTTCTTTAGAAGGAAGTTGATATTGCTTCAAGGCTCTGCATGTTGCAACCTGCTCACTTCATTTTCATGCTCTTTTCATTTGTTTTCATTTTAGTTGTATTGATTTTATTTTTATTTTGACTTCATATTAGTTAAATCAGTGCTACTCCTATTCTAATGTCTTCATCTGATATTTCTGACTGCTATACTGTGTAGAAGAGAAACTGAAACAAGCAAATTTCCCCTTGGGAGTTAATAAAGTATTTCTGATTCTTCTTCTGATTCTTTGGACGACTCAGAGGGCTTTTACGCCACCACAGGTCACATGGACTCCTCCTCTGATTGGCTCACTGATCAGGCTGTGTCATTTTAACCCTTTAACTACCAGCTCAACTGTTTGGCACAGGTCAAAATAAACTGAATAAACTAAAAATGTCTGACAGACTTAATCCAATCAGACCTAATATGGTCATGTAGGAAGTAGAGACAAGTGATGAATCTATCCAATCACAGCTACTTTGGTTGTGTTAAAGGTTGGATGAGTTCAGAGGGACATCCAATCACAGCTGCCTTAGCTTGGTGGTGGTGGGATAAGTTGTGGAGCCATCAATCAGAGCTGCTCTCTTTATGAATTGATATATTCATGTAGAGCAGGTTCACTGTTTGTTGTCACTTCTGGTATTGTAACTGAGATGCTCTGCCAGGTAGCCTAAATAAAGGAGACTGCATTTCACACAAAGGAACATTTGTTTCTGTTCATTTAGACATTCAGACTTTACTAACATTCAATGAAGGGTTAGTAGATGTTTGATTTTATCACAGAGAAAACAGGACATCAAAAATGTCTTACCCTTTACACTTCAGATTTTAGTCGACTAAATTTACAGCAGATTTCATCGACTAAACTAGACTAAAATTAAAACTATTTAGACACTAAATTATGAATAAAACTATTTTTTAACTTGCACTTTGCTCGTTTATACTCAGTTACAATGATAAAGGACATAAGAACATCTCACATCAGAATAAAACAATCTAAACAAATGTAGATTAAAAATATCTGACAAACAAAATGAAAATGAGATCAGAGCACAGGATGATCTCATGTGTAGCCCAGAGACTGATCCCACTAAACTGGAAACACAATGTTTTTAATCTTATGGGAGATGGAATCAAACATTTGGAACAGAAAAACAGAAGAATTGTTCTGGAAAAATCAAGAAAGGAAATTTGACAGAACTTGTCAACCTTTCATTGACCATTTCAGTTAGATTGTAAAAGTAGAAAACAATCTTTCAACAAAAGGTTTCATTTTATCCAAGTAGATTTCATCCACTAAAATGTTGTGAAATGTCATCAACTAAAACTAGACTAAAATTAAAAGAGTTTAGATGACTACATTAATGACTCAAACTCAAATATTTTGATGCCAAAGACTATACCTAAAGCTGAATTCAGAAGTGCTGTCAGAGTAACACAGGTGTGGAGTTTTTAAAAAGTGAAGAAGAGCTTTCCCAAACACACATCCCTGCACAAACCCTCCAACACTCGACTTTACCAAAGAATGAAGGACTGGATTTGACTGTTTCCTTGTAAAGCAGGGATATTATTGAAATACTGAGATCATATTTACAGACTGGAGTGTACTTTTGAATCTCTATAAACCAGTTTGATGACATTTGATCTCTGATTTGATCTGATTCTTACATTTCTATGAATGGATTTGAGCTTTAAACTTAATGTTCCTCCATTGAACTAAACAGCACCATCTCCTGGAGCTTCTGTAGGTCATCACTCTCTGCAGGCCGAGTCCAAACTTTAAGTCCAGGTTCATTTAGATGCGTGTAGAACAGGATCAGCATTTACTGAAGAGTCTAAAACTGACAGTGTTGTGAATTTGAGCTGCATATTTAATTTTAGACGAGCTGAAGTGATATCCAAGCAGAGGAGGGGGTGGTGCACAGGTGCTGCAGTGCATTGTGGGATTTGTAGTTCATGATGCAAGATTGCTAATTAACAGAGGACCATTAATGTTGTGTTCCAGTTGATTGTTGAACCTAGATTCTTCAAGTTGTAAATTAGATACATCACAGGGGACGCCCCAGTTTGTAGGAATTTCCTACCCAGACATCTTAAGGTACCCAAACTTTACCAGCTTGTAACTGCAACAGGTTTAAAGCAGATGTAAGAGCCTCAGAAGCTTTGTTTCCTACTTTTTAAAAATATAACAAGTTACCAAAATGTCTGAGTTGTGCTGTATTTGTGTAAATGATTATGTCTAGAGACTAAATGATTTCATAGCAGTTGGTCTGCTCCAAAAAAATCCAGCTGTCATTAGTTTGTTGTCGCTCTTAAAAGTGTGTTGTAATCAGAATATCAACAGAACACCACCAGCCCTCTGTAACCAAAAAATAATAATTCAGTGACAGAGTTCTGTTAAAAATATGGATAAATATCATTTAATAGACAGATGGATTGCAGTTTAAAGTTTGTTATTCTCAGCACTTTCTTTATTTGCTGTTAATGCGTCTCATTCTGTGTATTTTTTTAATTCCTGTATGTAAAGTCAAAAATGTCCAAAGACTGTTGCAGAGAAATGTGAAGCTGAAAATGTCATTGGCGTATTGGAGCAGTTCCATGTTTGTCCAGCAGGGTGCGCAGATGATCCAGAGAGCTGTGGCGGCGCGTGCGCAGGAGAGACTGAGAGAGGAAGAGAGACACGAACGGAGAAGAAGCGGGAAAATAAGCAGAGACAACAGAGTTTGATTGTTGGCTGTTTTTGGTCTGTCTAAATGTGTCAGCAAGATAACAAGGAGGAGACTGTGAGCCGCACCCACGGGGAAGACCTGAGACCGTCTACCGGATGTTGTTTACCGAGTAAACCTCCGTGAGCGCGTGAGTTCAGAGCCGGGCTTTAGCCTTTAGCATTAGCCTGGCTAGTTGAGTAAGACTGGTGTGTGTGCAGGTTTAAGCTGCTGTTGATGCTGCTGCCTGGACCACAGGAGGAGAGACGATACCGGTGCTGATGTGAAGCCCAGCAGAGTTTACGGAGGAGAGGAGAGGCCGCTCCGTCCGTCATTGCCTTACCTGCCTGGACATGGTGCCCCACAGCTGGAGCTCAGAAGGACCGTGAACGCCACACCGGGAATCAGGTGAGCAGGGTTGCCAGATTTTTGACTGAAATAAGCAGCCAGGTCGATAAAAACAAGACCAAAAACAAGCAACATCCAGCTATTTTTATTCTAAAGTGATATTTATATTGAAGAGAAACCTGCATAAAGTCTGTTTTGATTTTTATCTATATTACATTTCAATTTCACACTGACTTTTTTCTTATCTTTGCTCAGTATTTACTTATTTAACATCCTTTTGTTGGAAGTAAACAATCTTTTCTTTATACAGAAGTGAAGGGAGGGTCTATTGTTATTAATAACTCTATTATAACTAAACAGTCTGTCTAACCTTGGTTTTTAAACCAAACAGACATAGTCAGGCTTTTATCTAAGTTTATATTGATCCTCTACAGCTTTATTATGGGGAAAACAGTAATAGCTACTAGGGCTGAACAATTAATTGAAAATTAGATTAAATCACAATATGGCTTGTTGAAATTTTCAAATCGCAGACAGTGAAATATTTTTTAACCCAAATTGTGTTGAACATTTTGACATTGTGATGTAGTTTCTTACAATTTCAAGCCTATTTGAACCTTTTTTAACCCAGTTTTTACAGCTTTATGCCTATCTTGCTCTCATTCTTATTTTTTTTGGCCACTGTCAGACCATGTTTGGAATTTTTACATCTTTTTGAAATTTAAACCAAATTTTGCACAAAAATCAATTTTCCTTCATCACTTCTGGAAATTTTTTGGCTTTTTGCAATTTCAGACCTATTTTGCACCTTTTTTTTCTGCTTTTCGTACCATCTTTTAACCCAGTTTTTACAATTTCATACCTATTTTGTTTCTGTTCTTCACTTCTCCACTTTTTCTCAAATGTTTTATCCTTAGATTGATTTAATGTCATATTGTTTTTACTATAAAAACGATCTACTGCTTATGTTTGTTTAAGAATACATAAGATGAGGAACATTAAAACAACTGCAGAGTAAATCGCAATTGCAATGTTGGGGAAAATATATCGCAATAAGACTATTTTTCTCAAATTGTTCAGCCCTAATATCTACACCAGAAATGTACTTAATTCTGACTATAACTATTTCATTTTGGTGGAAACATCATTTTTGCCTCTTTTTTACAGTAAAATTTACAGTTCTGTTTGTGTTGGCCAAAATAGTTTGTGTAACTTCTGAATTGAGTTTATATTGGTAGTAGAGTGAGCATCAGATCCCTCCTGGGTTTGGGGGCACAACAAGACCAAATGAGAAACTTCACTGTTGGTACAAGCTCTAAAATAAACAACCTGCAACTGGCAATATTTACAAGCAACTTCTCCAAAAGAGAAGCTCAAAGTCAGTTGTAATAACCAGACATGAGAACTCGGCTGTGGAGGTGTTTCCTTTTGTTGTGGATCAGGCCTGCAACTAGTTTATTTGTTTTTATAACACTGGTAATGATATTATTTCCTCTTTTGTACAGAATGTTACAGTGTGGGTCCACAATTTTTCTCATGTCATGTCAGGAGTTGGCTGTCACTTCCTGTCATGACATGTTTTATCTGTCATTTTGGGTTTTTTTCTAACAATAACATATATAACAATAACATAAATCGATGGTGTGCACATGATGTCAGGATCATGAGCACAGACTGACAACATGAATTAGAGGGGAAACAGTCAAACACTTGAATTAAATGGAGAAGTTTGACATGTTTTGTCAATATTATTTGATAATGTTCACCAGTTAAGATCCTCAGCTGATGTTATTCAAACATTTGCAGTCATAATATCAGGTTCATAGTGAAGACAAGGCTGTGATGTAACAGCAACTGGTATACTGTTAATTCACAAGATGGATGAAGACTGCATTGTGAGTATTCAGTGCTATCTCCCAGGTAACCTCCTGATTACAACATACTTCATTTGGTGTCATGTTTAATGTGATGTGACTGTATTTATTCATAGCTGAAAAAAAGTAGTGAATTTTTAAAATTAATGAAGTAAAAAGAACAATCTTCATCTTTAAATGTCGCCCAAATAAAATGTTCTCCCAACAATAATACTCAAAGTACAGACATTTAAACTGTACATATGTGCAGGACTTAAGTTAGTTTATTGTTATATTGTCTAATTGTTTAATTTTTTTCCATAAATTATTTCCCTCAAAATATGTCAGTGTTTCAGAGTCTTTAACCTTCACCACAGAGGTGATACAGATGTGATCTCTGCACATGGAGATCAGAGGAAAAGTGCTAAATATGATGGAATGATAAGTTTAAAAACCAAATCAATATTTAGGAGATCAATACTCAGTGTCACTCAAAAATGGAAGGGTCCTGAGTCTGCAATCCGAAATCTGCAGTGCTGAGAGTGCAGCCTCCAGCTCTGCAGACACATGCTGTTGTACAAAAGAGTATAAGAGCCATGTTAGATGGAGAAAAGAATTTTGGAGAACTAGAGATTGAAGTAGAAATTTTGAGGTTGAAGTAGAAATGATGAGAATAAAGTTGAAATAGTTTTATGTGGACTTTATTCTTGAATTTTGACTTATTTTCTTACGTTTAACTTTAATCTCATCATCTTGAACCTCTTCATGAAATTGTGTTTCAACTTTATTGTGGACATTTCAACTTTGATCTCGTCAGTTCATCTTTAATCTCTAAATGTCGACTTTATTCTCCTCATTTTGACTTTAATCTCGACCTGCACAAAATGATTTTTTCCATCTAAAATGGTCCTCATACTCCTCTGTACTCTCTGACTTTAAGGAAGAGTGTGCATTTTTTTGTCCAGTCAGTGTTGCTCTAGAGAACCTGAACAAAATGAAACCAGCGGGCTGTTCAGAGGTCGTTGTCCAGGCCTCCTCCTCTCCTCACCTTCCAGCAGAACATGGACATGAAGATGAAAAGAAACATGGACATGACTGCACACAGGATGATGTTCTACCAGAAGCATGTCCTACAGCGAGGTAAGTTTGCTGAGCACATCCTGATAAATATGTTGACTGGTGCGTCATATCTCATCATGTTTGTGTCAAAAGTTGACCTTGATGTCACGAGAGGTTCTTGTGTTCTTTATTGAGCTTTTATACTCGACTGAACAGCTAGTTAGCCAACACTTCCAGAAAAATATACATCTGATGGTGCTGAGCTATAGAACAGTGACAAAACTTAAATCTTAACCATAATCTGCCTGGATTAACAGGCGCTGAGCTATAGAGGCCGAGGCAGACAAGCTAAATATCAGCTAATAATGCTGCTGTCTGTGTTTTTGTTTTCATGGTGAAGAGGCTGCACAGAGTTATCTCAGTGATTTTGTTTAGAGTTACATTTTTTGATCCACTGAGTCAGCAAATCCACACCTACTCTCTTGTTGTCTTGTTTTTGCTAAAGTCAGCTGCTAAAGTAAAAAATGAAATCATGTCTGAAGTTTATGATGGTGTAAAGTCAGTGTGACATAACAGACTTAAAGCTGAATTCAATCAGCTGATCTATTCACCCTTTTTCTATTCACTACAGGATTTCAGAGCAATTCACTAACTGATGTGGCTGAGGAGGAGACCCTCTGTATAGACAGGTAACTGAGGAGGAGACCCTCAGTATAGACAGGTAACAGAGGAGGAGACCCTCTGTATAGACAGGTAACTGAGGAGGAGACCCTCAGTATAGACAGGTAACAGAGGAGGAGACCCTCTGTAAAGATAATCATGTCCTTTTAAACAAGTCTAACAGCTGTTTGCTTTATTCTACTTCACATTTTTTATGTTACTGACACAATTTCTCATCTGTGACTAATGATAAAAATCCTGTTCTTCTAAGGAATATTTCCAACACTAAATACTGTGACTTCCTTTGTTATCTTGCATTAGGCTGTTAATACTTTGTGTCCAATACTTAAATCTAGTGTCTAATTTATTCAGAGCAAACTGCAAATCATATGCACACCCCTTTAGGATTACTACAGAATATTATCTTCTAGTTTGTATTCTGCTATTACTGTTCTCCAAATTTTAAGAGTCATTTTGATTCATGATTTTCTATATTTTTTTAAGGTCTTACATGCATTATTTTAGATGTTGTATTTATCATAGCCTTTTGATATTTTTTTCTGGTTTGTCATTTGTACAGACCTGATGAAGGTGGATCATTAACTTCATCTGTAGTAAAGGAAACGGGGAGGAGAGTCTCTGAGGAGGTGAAACAGGTTTGAGTGAAAACACAATAAAACAATAAAGGTGATATCAGTCAGAGCTCAGACTCCATTTGAAGAGGACTAACTGAAGCAGAGGGACAAACACTAATCTGAGACAGGGTGAGTGTTGATGCAGTCTGAATATTTCTGCTCTGTTTTAATGTCTGGATGATCAGTTCAGTGAAGAGAGTGAATGCTGAGTGATGCTCTTTAAAATGAAACACAGACACTGATATAACAGACGTGCTGCTCAGTCACTGTGAGGCTCTTTCCTCCTTTAATTCTGTTTTTGTTTTTCTGAAGCTCCAGATTAAACTAAAGTCTCTGTGTGGCAGCTCTATCACTGTGGCAGACTGCTCTCTCTGTCAGCCATGTGATTTGAGCAGATATATTTAAAGAGTGTTTACAGAGTGAACTGCTATACACCCTGAAACATCCTCATTAACCTGAGCTCTCTTTGACATGAACAGGAATGATCGTTTGGTCTCATATTTAGATTTTATGGCAGTGTTTTCCTGAACTCTTGACGTCCTTGTGATAAAATAATGTGACTCTTAAGGTGGTATCAGTAAATGGAGCCTCATGATTCATTCAGAGAGACCAAAGGCTGTTTTATGGCACTTTAATCTCTCCAAGCATGACAGACTTTGCTTCATATCTTTGGAGATACAAGCACTGCTCCATAAATCACGACCACTGTTTAATTATTAGCACATGGCTTCAACAGTTCAGGCTTATATTCAGGGCATGTGCCACTAGAGGGCTCTCAATCAAAACAATAACAAAAGATGACTGTTAGGTTATCAGGGAATCATGGGAGTGATTTCCTCTTCATCCCCAAAAAACATGACATGTTTAGGTTTGTAGCTTTTATGAATGAATAAGGGCTGTTTCCAGTTTCTCATTGCGATTGTGAAAGATTGTCATAAAGTGACTTTCTGCAACTCTCCATGCCAGTTTTGAACTGTTCAGAACTGTGGTGGAGAATCGCCACTCTCAGTATAGCGGGATGGAAGCCTAAGACAGTCCTAAGGCAAATGTTTCAGCCTGGCATGTACAGGGCTCAGTTGGGCTGTTTGTGGCTTGATCCAGAAAGCTTTCTGAAGACGACTGACAGTTATGTATCCGATTGTGCCCAGATTGTGTCTTGTTCAAGAGGATGCAAGCAACAGGGCTCAATCAGGGCTTACGTGACACAAACTGGGTTTGAATGGGGCTGACATCGTGACAGCGGGATGGAAACTCGTGGAATCCTCATCATAATGTATTGACTTGATTGATGCAGGATGAACACCCCTGAAGCAGTGTAGAAGTACCATAGAAGCTTTACTAACTGTATTTACATGTTGTGTTCGGGGGAAACAGTCATTTCTGCCATTATCATGCCAATCAACCCAGCCATGAGAAACAAGAATATGTGACTGCAACATAAGCTAATTCTGCTTGCATTCGCTTCAGCAGGCTACACTTCATACAGTTACCATCATCAGGAAAGGAGGATGAGGAGGAACTGAACATATGGCACACCAGGCAGGTGAGAGCAGGAAAGGAGGAGGAGGCAGAGAGAAGCCATAGTAGCAGCTAAATGCTAAGCTAGGCTAAGAACAGAAGAAGGAAAATGAACTGAATTACTGCTGCTGAGAGGCGAGAATGTTTTAACTGAATGTTAGTACATTTGAATGTTTGGTAATCAAACTGAGTGGGTATGTTAAAGAGTAAAATGTTAAATAGTTGTGATTAGTATTTCCAATATGAGAGAAACAACCAGCCAAAGACAGGATGTGACAGTGTACTAAATGGACTTGAGCTTATATAGCGCTTTTCTTGTCTTTGGCTACTCAAAGCTGCTTTACACCGCAGGTCACACTTAACCCATTCAGACCCATTCGCTCTCACATTCACTCACTGATGGTTCAGAGTTTCTATATTAGTTATCCATCAGTATCTAGTAACACATTCATGGCCTTTCATGCCCATTTACATGTCACTGTCACTGTGATCGGCAACCTCCTGATCATTGTCCAGACGTACTATCCAACTGCCCCACAGACAGTAGAACAAAGCAGCAGTGAGCAGGGACAGACTGAATGTTTGTGAGGTTACTTTCTAAATGTTGAAGACCCTCCTGCAGGAAGAGTTTGTTGTTTTCACTCTGCTCTCTGACTCCTTCATCAGAGCTGACAGACAGCAGGGGGCGCTCTGCTATGGATCAGATTGAAGAACCAGAGAGGGGGGTCCCTCCATCTAAAACTTCTCAAAATGAGGAAGACCAGGGTCTGAGGTGAGATAAAGATCTACAACCATCACCACCTGATACCATCACTACACCATCATCATCATTTTCATCATCATCACAATTGGTTGAGAGGTCAATTCATTTAAAGCTCACTGTATCTGATGAAGATGATTCTGTTCATCAGGATGATTAGTGTTCACAGTATTGTGTCCATGATTAATGACCGCTCTAGAGGACATCCTGAAAACTTTAAGGTGGACCACCCTACTGAGGACAGGTGAGAACTGAGAGGAAAATGAACTTTGACCTCCATGTTTTAGTTACTCTGAGGTAATGAAGATGATTCTGTTCATCAGGATGAAGAGACCAGTCCCTCCTGTCCCCAGTGTTGTGAGGAGTGACTGCTCTAAAAGACATCCTTATAACTTTAAGGTGGACCACCCTGCTGAGGACAGGTGAGAACTGAGAGAAAAATGAACTTTGACCTCCATGTTTTAGTTACTCTGAGGTAATGAAGATGATTCTGTTCATCAGAATGAAGAGACCAGTCCCTCCTGTCCCCAGTGTTGTGAGGAGTGACTGCTCTAAAAGACATCCTTATAACTTTAAGGTGGACCACCCTGCTGAGGACAGGTAAGAACTGAGAGAAAAATGAACTTTGACCTCCATGTTTCTGGGTGAAGTCAAACAAAGGCCACCGATCCGTCTTCTCTTAAAGAGTGCCTCATGGCCCACACTCCCAATGTCTTTTTTCAAGTTGTACTCGGATCCAAATATGTCTCTTCTGCAGACTTCAAGACATCCATCCTAGAGAATCAAAAGGCTGGAGAATCAACAAGTGGGTAGTGATAATCTGGCAGAGTAGTGAGGGAACCGCGGAGCTTAAATCGGATAGAGACCAGAGTTAGCAAAATAAGACATAAAATAAATTCACTAAAGAGAAACTGATTGGAGTGGGGTGAAGTAAGCAAGTTGATCTGCAACAGTCAGAACTGAAGTGAAACCCCTAGACTGGGTCAGACCTTGGATGTATATGTGGTAGGCTGAGGAGGGCGGGAGAAATACCAGCCACACGCGCCCCTTTCTGGAGAGAAACAGGGTCTATGTTACCGTTAATTTTACTATTGGCAATAGAGCCGGACAACGCCACCCTGGGAGTTGTGCCCAGGGAAGTGGTTCACTATGACTAATGAAAGGCACACAGGTCAGTCCACAAAAAGGGGAGCCAGAGACGTGGTTTGAATGGAAAGTACAAAATTCACTTTATTGTTTACACCAGCACAGATAAAAATTTGATTCCTTAAAAATACCCACACACTCCAAAGAAAAAAAAAAGTAGAACAAGGGAAGAGGGGCCTAACAGGACTGGGCTTACCAGTGGGCTGGATTGGGGTGTGACGGGGAAGGGAGCACCCAGGAACTTGTGAAAAATGCACACCACACTGTGAAAAACTCAAGAAGGATCACAAACACACACGAGGAGAGAGAGCACCACCACCACCAGACTCCAGTCCTGAAAGGAGAGGGAGGCAGAATTAATTTAACACAAACCAAAACTCAATAAACCCACAAATAAAACTAAAATAAAGTTATGGCCACCAACATTAACAATTACAAAGTTAGCTAAACCCCCCCAAAAAATAAAGGCAGGAGAATAATAACCAAACTCAGGCTAAAGCAAAATGAACTAAAATAATTTAACCACAAATAACTGTCAATGCAACAAAGGAAATAACAGTGGCCAAAATACTTATATTGCAACAAAAGAATTAAGGCACAAAGAAATAAGCAAATAACCCAACAGAAAAGAAATACCAGAACCAAATTCTAATGTGACAACAAAAGAATTGAGGCACAAAGGAATAAGCCAATAAACCAACTAGGCTTGTCACGATACCAGAAATTTAGTAGTCGGTACCAATACCACTTAAATTCTACGATACTCGATACCATTCGATACCGTGGTAAAAAAAATAAACAATCCCCTGTAGTTCAACATACACTCCTTTTTTTGAACAAAGTGAACAACAAACAATATTATGCTTAAATTGAAAGCGTCCGTTATTGTTGGCTGTGTATATTGATGCTGGCTTTGCCTGGCTGGTCCATGTCACTGTCCTCCTCTGGCTTATACTGTGAAAAGAAGATAGAGATTTGGGTATAGCTTAATGACTGTATGAGAACAGCAGAGGCAATACTAACACAAACAGAGAGGGAGCGAGAGAGAGAGAGAGCAGCAATTTACTGACATGGAGGTGAAACTTTTTTAAAACCTTTATATATGACAGTGCCTATAGCATTTACTACTGTACCCTATTGATGATCTTATTTTGCTTACTTTATTACTAGGACCAAATAATATCATACTTGGATACTAGGATAATTTAACTAGCTAATGTACATTTCTATAACATATGAGAGCATTCCCTACACCTGCTTCCTCTACTCACTGTCAGTCTTTCCTCTTCTACTCTCTGCAGTCAAATTAAATGTAAATTGGATGTGAAAAGTATGTGAACTAAGTACACATGATTCTGGGAAAGTAGCCTCCGCATTGATTTACGTTCTGAACCAGCCTTTACACGGAGCCATAATCAAAGTAGGTTATTTACTAGTCTATATCTCAGTTATTGATCTAATTGAGAGATATAATGAGATTATGCGCCCACCAAGGCAGCCACTGTCACAGTACCTGGACGGAGGATGACGTAGACGTAGAGCGCGAGGCAAACAGGAGGTGGGCAGAAAATCCCTCACCTAGATCATTGGAGGCAGGAGCATCCACACGGGGATTATCAGCACGAGGCTGCACGGGGACCACAGAGCTGTCGGTGTGCCGAGCAGAGGGTAAATTTCAAGCCACACAGGAGAGTTAGCTCACACTGCAGTGCTGTGCTGTGCTGTGCTAACCTACCTGCGCCGGCTCTGAAAGCTGGCGCCAGGCGTCGCTTCAGAGCCAAAGAGGAAGAGGGCATCAAGAGGAGTATGCCCCCCCCAAAAGGCATCGTCGTCCCGACGATGGAACATTTAGAGCCAGCATTATGGTGCTAATTCCAGGGTCTAAAAAGCACTGAAATAGCGTTAGACACAGGACCAGAAGGACCTGCAGCCCCATCCACCAAGCCTCCAGCAGGACGGGGGAGGTGGTGGACATTAGAATTTTGCAGAGGGGTCTCAGTCACCATCGCGGTTTGGGTGGGGGCCGCCTGAGGCACCTCACTCCTCAGCAGAAACAGATCACCATCACTGTATGGTTCGTCCTCTGAAAGGGGCTCCTCGGGAAGAGGTGAAGGGGGGGTTCCAGTACACTCTGGGACTCTCCCTCCAACCACCGCCTTCAGCATCATACGATGAACGTGCTTCACCTTAGTGTCGTCATCTGCCAGGGCAATGGTATATACCGAGCCTCCCTCCTTTTGGGCCTTCAGGATCGTGTATACTACCGAACCCCACAGATCCTGGATTTTGTGGCGCCCCGTGTGACCGAGGTCCCGCAAGAACACCCGCTGACCTTCCTCCAAGGGAACATGACGAACCTGCTGGGTGCAAGTTTTCGCTCGCTGTGACCCTCAGCGCTCATGAGCACTTTGAAGGCAATTTGTAACGGGCCTGGTGCTCCTGAATCCACTGTATCACCAAAGTCTTGCACTTGACCCAACAGGAAACCAACTGGGAGTCTAGGTTCCTGCCCAAACATTAAAAATGGGGACTCACCAGTTGCCTGGTGGGGGTGGTGTTGTAGAATACAAGAGTTAAGACAGGAGTTCCAGTCTCGTTTCAAGAAATGGGCAGTCTTAATAAATTGTGGAGGGTCCTGTTGAACCTCTCGCTTGCCATCAGGGTGGTCTGGTTAGATTTCTTAATCCCATAAAGGCTGCAGGTTGCTGGATCAGGCCTCTCAAAGTTTCGACCCTGGTCGGAATGTATGCGGGCTGGCACACCAAACTTACAAAACCATTCTGTGACCAAAACCTGAGCCACGGTGGAGGCTCGCTGGTCACGAGTGGGAACTGCCAGAGTGTATTTGCTAAAGACATCCGTCATGACAAGCTCATTCTCCAGACCAGCATGAGTAGGCTCCAAAATGGTGAAATCCATGGCCACAATCTCATTGGGCCGAGAAGCGAGCAAATGGCCCATGAAACTGTGAGCTCTGGGCTGAGTGTTCTTGGCCACCTGACACCTGTCACAAGCTTGGCATCAATGTGCCACATCTGAGGACATACCTGGCCAATAACACCTCTGCCGCAGCAGCTCCAGGGTCCTCTCGATGCCCTGGTGGCCATGTCTCTGATGAGCCTCAGTCAGCACCTCTTCCTTTAAAGCAGCCAGCCACAGCAGCTGAAAAACAGTCTCAGCTCCATCAGGACGGAAGACCTGCCGGTACAGGAGGCCATCCCTCTCCACTAAGCGATCCCACTGACGGAGCAAGGCCAGAGCCGGTGGAGGGAGCCGTTTGCGCTCATCATGATTTGGACGCCAGAATGGCAAGATTTCCTGAAGCACGGGGTCGGTCTTCTGAAGCGTGCTGATCTCAGCAGGGGCGTGGTGAGGAACGGCAACAATCGCGGCCTGTACCGCTTGAAACTTCCGAGCCTGCAGAACTTGCTGCAGGGGTTCAGGAAGCGATGTGCCAGGGAGCATGGCTTTCAGGTCCTGGGTATTGGGAGGACGCTGCTGAGACGGCGTCAGCATTCTTATTAATTCCGCCAGCTCGATATTTGATCTCAAAATCAAATCGTGACTGGGCAATAGCGCTGTTCAGTGGCACGAGTTTGGCAGAGGACAGGTGGCTCAATGGATTGTTGTCGTATAGACAACACACTTATGTCAGAAGGTATTCTCTAAACTTCTCTGTTATGGCCCACTTGAGCGCTAAAAACTCCAGTTTCATGGAGCTATAGTTTGTCATGTTGCGCTCCGTGGGCCTTAAACCTCTGCTTGCATAGGTGATGGGGCGCACCTTACCACCCTGCTCCTGTGACAGCACAGCTCCCAGACCGCCATAACTGGCATCAACCTCTAGGATGAAAGGGAGGGAGAAGTCTGCATACGCCAGTACAGGGGCAGTGGTGAGCTTGGTCTTGAGGGCCTCAAAGCTGCGGTGGCACTCCTCTGACCACCTCCCCGCAATTGCACACCCTGACCTCTTCGATTTGGCGCCTCCCAATTCAGCCACCAGCCGATGTAAAGGGGCAGCCAACTTGGCAAAGCCCTCCACAAACCTGCGGTAGTAACTGGCAAAGCCAAGAAATGACCGCAGTTCGGAGATGGTATTAGGGGGCTGCCAGTTAGCCACCACCTCCACCTTACTGGGATCCGTGGAGACACCCTTGTCCGAAATCACATGCCCCAAGTACTGCACCTCCTGCTGGAAAAAGGCACACTTTGCAAGCTTAGCCTTTAGGCCTTGCTGTTGCAGCCGACCTAGCACCACCTCCAACCGCTCCAGATGCTGCTCGACGGTGGAAGAAAAGACCACAATGTCGTCCAAAGGAGCAGTGACTGGCATTGTTGATCGCCAAAGAGCCATTGCATTAGGCGCTGAAAGGTGCTAGGGGCATTGCAGAGCCCAAAGGGCATGCGATTCCACTCGAAGAGGCTGAATGGCGTGCAAAAGGCAGTTTTTTGTCGGTCTGCCTCAGCAACAGGAACCTTGTTGTACCCGCTGGCCAGGTCCATAGTGGAGGACCAGCGGACACCGGTCAAGGCATCAAGCGACTCCTCGATGCGGGGGAGAGGGAAGGCATCCTTCCTGGTCTTGTTATTTAGTGGTCTGTATTCGACACACATGCGAAGACTGCCATCCTTCTTCTTGGCCAGCATGATGGGTGACGCGTAAGGACTGCTGCTCTCCCGGATCACTTGAGCTGCTAGCAGTTGGTTAATGTGCTCCTTCACCATATCGTAATCAGATGGAGGGATGCGCCTGTATCGCTGCCGGACAGGAACATCGTCCAAGAGAGGTATGTCATTGGGATATCAGGTTGGTGCAGCCAAGGTCTCCATCGTGGGTGGCAAAAACGGAGATGTATTTGCCCAGAAGTGATCTCACTTTGTCTTGCTCATCACCAGGCAGACATGACAAATCCATGGCAGTGATCTGCTCTGGGATGGAAGAAAAGACGGACTGTGAAGCCACTGTAGCCACAGCAGATGGCACTTCAGTTATGCCAGCAGGCAGACTTACAACACTTACCTCATCCAAGCTGCCCACAACCGTCCAGGGATAGAGCAGCACCTCAGTGGAACCTACATTCACGATAGGAATGTAAGCGGTGCCCCTTTCCACCCGAACCAAGGCAGGAGAGGCAAACAGCCCAGCCGGGAGGCCAGAGTCTGAGGGCTCAAACAAAACCGTGGTGCCCAAATAGTGCTCTGAGCATGTAGCGGCCACCACTTTTAGCACACCACCGGGGATCCGCCACGCTTTCTTACCACGCACTGTGACCTTACCAGAAGCAGGCGGTGAAGCCTGCATACTGGCCCGGTGGCACTTTTGCAGAGCCTGCACAAGGGACTCTGGGGCCTCTGATACAGAGGGTACGTCAAACAGGGCCAAACCGTGTTGTCCAAACAGTTCGCGGTAACATCTGCGGATGACATTCATCCCTAACACACCAGGGACGTATGCAGACCCACCGTCAGGTGGATCCTCTACCACCAACACACCACACTGAGGCACCAGCTTCCCACAAAGCTCGATTTCAAGCTCGAGATACCCAATGTAAGGAATAGATAAACCGTTGGCTGCACGAAGCTGCAGCCAGTGGCAGGACCGGAGCTTTTCTTGACCCCAAGGCTCCAGGTGCTGGTGGAAGAAGCTTTCGGTTATGGTAGACACCATGGATCCAGTGTCTACCAAACAAGGAACAGCAACCCCACCCATGCTCACACGCAAATGGGGACAAGAAGACATGTTTAGACACTTCTCTGGCATCGCCTACCACTCCTGAGCCAATGGCAGCCCCCCCCCGAACTGTGACTCTTCAATTCGGCGGGCGCTAGTTTTCCGACGTTGAAGGATAGTGCTGTGCGCCAGAAGGTGGTGCATGACGTGACTGTTCAGGAGGGGGAGCCACACGAACCCCATCGCACTCCCTTTTTATATTCAGTCTTAACTCAGGGTCTGTTTTGTTGTAACTGTTTTAAGTTTCCCTGCAAATCTGCTCATTTTTGTCTTTTTAGTTTATTAAATGAGTAGTTAAGGAGATGATTTTTCCTCTTGATGCTGCATTCGGTGAGTCTAAAAACATTATTGGAGATATTTTTGGCCTGTTTTAATCAACAGAGCTCAGCTGGAAACATCTGGTCTCCTCAGTAATGGACCCAGACAGCCTGAATCAGAGATGGACTCCATATTTATGGTAAGAACATCACAATTGAACAAACTCCATGTTCCTCAGATTTGATGGTCCACCATCATCCAGTCTCTGTGAAGGTCTATAAGAAGACCCCAGACTGTGAGATGATTCAGGCTGTGATCAACACATTTAATCTCCACTCTGTCATTGTTCTCCAGCTGCTGAAGGAGAACATCTACACCTTTATGAAGAACGAGCTGAGGAGAATCCAGAGAGGATTAAATCCAGATCACCCAGGAGGCTTTGAGGGTCAGAACCAGGATGTGTTGGTTGGTGAAGATGAGAAGCAGAGGAGCAGCAGAGAGGCATTTCTGGAGATCACAGTGAACTTCCTGAGGAGGATGAAGCAGGACGAGCTGGCTGAGCGTCTATGGAACAGTAAGAACTTTTTTTTAGATTTAATATGATGGAGAGAGGAAGAGGAGGTTCACGTTTTTTTGATCTGCTTCACTCTGATGTTCATCACCTCTGTGCTCATGATAAAAAACATTTTAATTTAAACTTAAGATGTGAGCAGCCCCACTGAGATGTCAGGACTTTATCAAGGATCTAGACTTGAATGTCATTTGTTGGTTTTTCCTTCAGGATCTGTCTCGTCAGTTTGCCGAAGAAAACTTAAGTACAACTTGAAGCAGAAGTTCCAGACCGTGTTTGAGGGGATCGCTAAAGCAGGAACCCTGACCCTGCTGAACCAGATCTACACAGAGCTCTACATCACAGAGGGAGAGGCTGGAGGGGTCAATGAGGAACATGAGGTCCGACAGATCGAGACCACATCCAGGAGACCACACAGACCAGAGAAGACCATCAGAGGAGAAGACATCTTTAGAGGAACACCTGAAGAAAATGGACCAATCAGAACAGTGATGACGAAGGGCGTGGCTGGCATTGGTAAAACAGTCCTCACGCAGAAGTTCACCCTGGACTGGGCTGAAGACAAAGCCCACCAGGACATACAGTTCATGTTTCCATTCACCTTCAGAGAGCTGAATCTGCTGAAGGAGGAGAAGTTCAGCTTGGTGGAGCTTGTTCATCACTTCTTCAGAGAAACCAAAGAAGCAAGAATTTGCAGGTTTGAGGAGTTCCAGGTCTTGTTCATCTTTGATGGTCTGGATGAGTGTCGACTTCCTCTGGACTTCCACCAAACCAGAATCCTGACTGATATGACAGAGTCCACCTCAGTGGATGTGCTGCTGACCAACCTCATCAGGGGGAACCTGCTCCCATCTGCTCACATCTGGATCACCACACGTCCTGCAGCAGCCAATCAGATCCCTCCTGGATGTGTTGACATGGTGACAGAGGTCAGAGGGTTCACTGACCAACAGAAGGAGAGGCACTTCAGAAAACGGTTCAGAGATAAGAAGCAGGCCAGAAGAATCATCTCCCACATCAAGAAGTCCAGAAGCCTTCACATCATGTGCCACATCCCGGTCTTCTGCTGGATCATTGCCACAGTCCTGGACCATGTGCAGAGGATCAGACAGGAAGGAGCGCTGCCCAAGACCCTGACTGAGATGTACATCCACTTCCTGGTGGTTCAGTCCAAAGTGAAGAGCATCAAGTATGATGGAGGAGCAGAGACTGATCCTCACTGGAGTCAAAATAGCAGGAAGATGATCCAGTCTCTGGGTAAACTGGCTTTTGAGCAGCTGCAAAGAGGAAACCTGATCTTCTATGAACCAGACCTGACAGAGTGTGGCATGGACATCAGAGCAGCCTCAGTGTACTCTGGAGTGTTCACACAGATCTTTAAAGAGGAGAGGGGACTGTACCAGGACAAGGTGTTCTGCTTCATCCATCTGAGCGTTCAGGAGTTCCTGGCTGCTCTTCATGTCCATCTGACCTTCATCAACTCTGGAGTCAATCTGATGGCAGAAGAACAGAGACCAACCAGGGTCCTTAAAATCTTTACGATCAAACCTGATCTGAAACAGCTCCACCAGAGAGCTGTAGACCAGGCCTTACAGAGTCCAAATGGACACCTGGACCTGTTCCTGCGCTTCCTCCTGGGTCTTTCACTGCAGACCAATCAAAACCTTCTACAAGGTCTGATGACACTAACAGGAAGTAGCTCACAGACCAATCAAGGAACAGTTGAGTATATTAAGTCAAAGATCAGTGAGGACATGCCTGCAGAGAAGAGCATCAGTCTGTTCCACTGTCTGAATGAACTGAATGATCGTTCTCTGGTGGAGGAGATCCAACAGGCCCTGACATCAGGAAGTCTCTCCACAGATAGACTGTCTCCTGCTCAGTGGTCTGCTCTGGTCTTCATCTTACTGTCCTCAGAGAAGGACCTGGACGAGTTTGATCTGAAGAAATACTCTGCTTCAGAGGAGGCTCTTCTGAGGCTGCTGCCAGTGATCAAAGCCTCCAGCAAAGCTCTGTAGGTGCACCTACCTGCACAGGTTACATCAGATTTTTGTGTTTTTATAAGAATGATCATTAACTAGTTAAATGGTTTTCATTATGTCTACAAATTACATGGATGTAGTTCTCTGTCTTTGATCTCAGACGTGGATTTTTCATGTACCTTTACATGTTTCGGTGGAAACTTCCATCTTCCTCAGTGTCATTAGATGATAGGTGTGATGCGTTGAATCAGCTGATGTTATGGAGGTGTGACCCACAGGGCCCAGGATGATAATCAAGGAGGAGGTGGCATATATTCTCACACACATCTGACGCAGCGTCCTGCAAAGGTGAACAGACAGCAGGAGGTGTGACCCTGTCAGAAAATTTGACAGGAGGGTCACACCACTGTAACACCAGCTAATTTAATGCGTCACACCTATCATCTGATAACACTTCTGAGGAAGGCGAAAGTTTCTGCCGAAACATGTCAAGTTTCGTGAAAAATCCACGTCTGAGATAAAAGAAAGAAACCTATACCTTAGATCATTAACTTTTTATTCTTTCTGGTCTTCTGATTCTTTTCTCAGGCTGAGTGGATGTGGACTGTCAAAGACAAGCTGTGGAGCTCTGTCCTCAGTCCTCAGCTCACAGACCTCTGGTCTGAGAGACCTGGACCTGAATAACAGCAACCTGCAGGATTCAGGAGTGACGCTGCTGTCTGATGGACTGAAGAGTCCGAACTGCAGACTGCAGACTCTTACTGTGCGTTCACACCAAAAGAGGCAAAAGCGGCCAAAGCGGCTACGACGCCGGAAGTTAATACATTTTCAATGAGAGCCCGGCGTCCTGAGCGGCCAAAGCGTCCTGAGCGGCTAAAGCGGCTAAAGCGGCTAAAGCGTCGAAAGCGGCCCGGGATGAGAAGTTGAGCCTCGCTCAACTTTATGGTAATTAGCTATGACGCAGTTCAGCGGCAAACGGTGGCAACCAATCAGAGTAGAGATGTCCTTCGACTTAGCGGGCCCTAAAGGACAACTCATGTAACTTCGGTTCCTAGTTCCGGCGTCTCGAGTCATGGATGACACACTGCACAACAAAGCATTTTATCAGCAGAATTTGAAAGCAGCGCCATTTAAAAAGAGCAAAAATCGTCTGTCTCTCTCTATTAGCGGAAGAATGCAGAAAAAATGGATAGGTCTGAGGGACCACTACAGGAAGGAGGAGAGAAAGACAGGAGGAGAAGTGGGTCTGCTGGAGGTGTGGGCCGTGTGTGGCAGTATGCCTCCGCGCTGGGCTTTTTGGACCCATTCTTGGAGGAGTGTCCTTCCACCTCCAACCTTGATGAAGGTCCGGTGGAGGGAGAGGAGAGCAGGGAAGATGAGGGAGAGACAGAAGAGTATGTCACACACACACACACGAACTCACACTGTGCAAAAACGCGCTCCTTTCCACCACAAGATTTTAGTATATTCAACACTGTAAAAGTTTGATGTCGTGGATAAATCAATATTCTCTCCTTTGTAAATTGCTTCCTGCCTGTCAATCCGCTCGTGACTAATTAGATGGTGATTTTACGTTATGTTCATGCTGTTTTAAGCTGAAGTTGAACAACAGCAAGCAGCTGCTGCTGTGAAGAAGTTCGCTGCGCGGGTCCTTTAAATGACAAGAAAGAATTTACGGTGACGCCAGTCACGTGGCAACCAGGCTAAAATATTTGGCCTCTTTGGCCGCTGTCGGCTGTCTCGGGCGTGCTGGCCGCTTTGGCCGCTTTTGCCTCTTTTGGTGTGAACGCACAGTTAGGTGAGGATAAAATGGATTGTAAAGACAAGGATGTATAACCAAGACATTTACAGTGACAGAGGATCTTCAAAGTCCAATTAAGGAACTTTGTTTAATTTTAAGCTTGTTGTGAATCTTTCTCAGGCTGAGTGGATGTAGACTGTCAGACAGGAGCTGTGGAGCTCTGTCCTCAGTCCTCAGCTCACAGTCCTCTGGTCTGAGACACCTGGACCTGAGTAACAACGTCCTGCAGGATTCAGGAGTGATGCTGCTGTCTGATGGACTGAAGAGTCCACACTGCAGACTGGAGACTCTCAGGTAAGCATCATCGGTGCAAATCCCGGGGACAAGCAGGGGACATGTCCCCCCCCTCCATAAAGTTTTCCTTCCCAAAAATCCTGTTAAAATAAGATTTTTCTAGTAGTCCAGTAGCATGTTTTAATGGTACAAGTAATGCTACTCAAAACACATGGTCAGACAATTTTAACTGTCAGATTACATCCTCCCTCCCTCATAATTTGCGTAGCTGCTGCTGCAGAGCCCTGTGCACACAGAGGCAGGCGGGCACAGCGGTGGTGAGCAGATTAAGTTTATGTATTGAAACACAGAATGGTTGATAAGTTGTTTATTACTCCACTTGTTCAACAGGCACGACATGAAAGGCAAAATTTTAGCTCCTGTCTTCAAAGTCTGCCGGCAAGTTTTAAATTAATACAGCACACAGCTATTGGGGTGTTTATTTTTAAGCATAAACGAAAGCTGCACTGTATGTAGCCCATCTTTTCATCTTATGTTGAAATGAATCTGTGAATTGTCCAGAGAATTTCTTTCCTCTCTGCCTGATGCAGCAGACTGTGACTGTCAGAGTCCAGCCAAAATTGTTGAGTCTTTTTGCTTTTTTCGCTTTAACTTTGCTTTTGTTTTTGCTGAGTGAGGCACAAGATAAGAAGTGGACGATGCATCTGCAGGAGACGCATAGAGTTACATGACTGACATACATCAGAGGTTAACTCCTAGATTGTTTTTGAAACTGACTGAAGATCTTTTTCAGGTTGAGTGGATGTAGGCTGTCAGAGAGAAGCTGTGGAGCTCTGTCCTCAGTCCTCAGCTCACAGTCCACTGGTCTGAGACACCTGGACCTGAGTAACAATGACCTGCAGGATTCAGGAGTGACACTGCTGTCTAATGGACTGAAGAGTCCACACTGCAGACTGGCGACTCTCAGGTAAACATAAAAATGTTAAAATTCAAATTTATAGCTGTGACCATCATCTGAGCTCCTGAACACCTTCAACATGAAGGAGCTCCAAATGTTCTCTAAACAGACTGAGGACCTTAGTCATGAAACAGAAGACATTCAGGAAGGAGACTCTCTTGATCCTCACAGTCTCCCTGAAGGTTAAAGGTCAGAGGAGAGATGGCTAACCTCAGGGTGGATCAGGTTCCTCTAAAAACACTGCAGGGAAAGGCCAACAGCTCTGAGGCCTTTGAGGAGGGTCAAAGCTGTTTGAGCAGAACATGTCTGAGTCTTTGAAATGATGGACCCATCAATCAGCAGCACATCCAAACCATTCATCATTTTATAGAAACCAATCTAGGACAGAGTCCTTCAGTTTGTGGTCTTCAGCCCAGTCCCTGAGGAGCCTGACTTTTTTAAGTTTTATCAGAAAAAGAGGAGGTTTTCAGCCTGCTCTCAGAGAGGATGTCTCCCTCCTGGACCTAGACTATAGAGGACTTTAAAGGTCCTGATGGTGAAATGCTCCTCCTGCCATACTGTAGAGACTGAAGGCACCACAGACAGGCCTTCATTCTGGTCCTGATCCTGTGATGTCACACTGCGGATTCACCTGTCTGTCTGTCTGTCTGCAGTCTGTCCTTCTGTCTGGTCTCAGAGGAGGGCTGTGTGTCTCTGGACTCTGCTCTAAGCTCGTCCTCTCTGACAGAGCTGGACCTGAGCTACAATCATCCAGGAGAAAGAGGAGAGAAGCTGCTGTCTGCTCGACGGGAGGATCCACGCTGCAGCCTGAACATCCTGAGGTACATTGACACCATAGAAGAAGAAAGAATCACATGTTGATGTTCAGCAGTCTGAAAGTGAGATGACTGAGAGTCAGAGACATCAGGGCTGCAGAGAGAGACTGGAGACTGGTTTGAGTTTCTGCAGCTTGATTAAAAAGACTTCCAGTTCAGGCATTATTTGGTAGATCAGCCTTGTAGTTGTTGTCATATTTGGTAAAGACAGTAAATGATCCCTGATGTCACTCAATAATAATTCACTGACTGTTTAGTTTTTATGTCAGTTTCCTGTCAGACTTGATCAGTTTGTAGTTTCTCTGCTCAGATCTCCACAGTGCTGCACAGACTGAAGTGTTTTATAAAGTTGATGATGACTGAAAGAAGCCTCTCTGATGGTTCAAATAAAGAGCTGAAGAAAACTCTCCTTTATTAAATCTGAATGAACAGATCAGCTGACAGCTCTTCAGCCTTATTTCAACAGCTCATTAGTCCACAGGGATGTCAGAGGTGTTTATTAAATCCATTTAGACATCATATTTAATGTGAGTGTTGAGCTGTGAAGTCTACAGAGACACAGTCAGGATGATGTGATGGTCCTCCTTCACAGATTTGGGCTGCAGTGAGAGTCCACACTGACTGAGTCTAACCAGCTCAGACCCTGACGTGGGACACCAGCGCTCCCCGCCCACGCCACACACTGATAAACGCAGGTCTGTGTGGAAATGAGCGCACACTCATGTACTAAGAGGAGAAGTAAACACATAGATCCTGTTTGTGATGCAGAAGTGTGAAAATAAAGAGCCATCCACGGGCCGGTCCCACTGAAACCACGGTGTGACCTGGTTAAGAGGATCCACTCAGAGCTCTGAGCCCAGACAGACCCTGGATGGAGACAGAGGGGAAGGTTTTCTGTAGAAACCTCCTGATTGGTGTGGGCTGGAGAGGGAGGCTATCTCAGGACCCTGATGAATGAAGAACTGATCCCAGCTTTGGTTTCTGTCTCCAGGTTGGACCATGGTGGAGCGCACAGACTGAGACCTGGTCTGAAGAAGTGTGAGTGTTTTTAATCTTTGATTTAATGATGATTATTCAACTTTTTACTCTCATCAACTTTTCATCTGAAGGATTGTGTCAGAGCTCCAGAGATAAAACGGCATCAGGAGGATAAAGCATGGAGACATGAAGGTCAGAGGTCATTAGTCTGAGGAACAGGTCACATGATCAAAGTGAAGATGAGGAAGAAAAATCAGCAGAGATGGTGTGTTGGTGTGATCAGAGAAATGCTCCATCACACCATGAGCTGAACATGAGCTGTACATGAGAGCCTCAGGCCAACCCAGGGGATTATGGGTAATATCTATTTGTCCCTTTGGCTCCAGGATGTTCACATTGAGAGGAGCTCAAAGGGTTCAGTGTGTGATCATTGATTTGAACATGGAGAATAATCAGCAGGACAGAAGTCACTGACAGACTGAAGTCATTTGGATGAAAACTGCTCTCTACTGTGTCAGACTTTTTGGCCTGTTATTCTGGCAGCTCCACTTTTTGGGCTCTGGCTCCATGTTTGACATTTGAGTTCAAATCAGAGCCTGTGCACACAAAAAGCTTCAAATCAATAAAGTAGTGAATCAATGACATGTCCCAGACGCTGACAGACAGACAGAGAACATTACCCACGGGCTCTTTGTTGATGAAATGATTCCTGTTTTTCTATTTTCTGTCAAATTTAGTGAGCGTTGTGTGCTGAGTGTGAGTGGGACTGAAAGGGTTCAAAACAGAATCACTGATCAGGATTTTCTATTTGTGAAAGGACGAGAGTTAATTCAGAGATTCAAACAGTTTGGATTGAACATGTTGTTAATAAGTGAGGGCTTGTTCCTCTTACTGGAACAAGCCCTGGAACAAGACTGTGAGAGAAAAACTTGGACAGAACTGAAGGAAGAAAACATGTCAACAAGGGATGTAACGATATTAAAATTTTGTTTCATGGTTATTGTGACCAAAATTATCGCTGTTATCATTATTATCACAGTATTGCTGCGATGTGCTCAAATGTTCAAAATGTACTTCAACACAAAATTGAAATCATTAACCCCTTTCGTATTATAATAACAGTTCTTTTTTGTCTTTTTACTCAATAAATGTGTCTAGAAATGCCCTTTGAGTACATTTTTTACCCTTCTTTCATGAGAAATAAAAAAACAATTCTAGCAAGTATTGTCATTATTATGTAAAAAAAAACGCTTCAACAGTGTGTAATTACAAGAAAAGAAAACAACAGATTTGAACTTTAAACAGGATTCTCTTGATAAACATTTGAAAATTAACAACAAATAACCTATTTTACAAACACTCACAGATTTTACTTTGCCTGCAGCATTAGTGTCCATGTTACAGCTCGTCATATTAGACCATATCATGGCCTATCTTTTTTACTGACAATAGTCCCTGAGGCAGTTAGCCCCCTTCATAACTCTCCTCTGGTCTCCCCTCTCCATGGCAGATCTCCTCGATATTTTCTCATCTAATATTTCCAGAGTACGATAAATTAAATCCATAAAGCAAAAACTTTGACGGAAAAAGACGATCAATTTCAAAATACTGCGAATACACGGCAAAGAACGGCAAGAATATACTCTAGAATTATACTAATGCTATTATTTACAATATTTAGACATTATTTAGACAGAGAATACTGATAAACCACCTGTAATTCTCTCAGGTATGGCTCATTGAATCTTTTCTCTCGCTCTCTCTACCTCTACGGCTCGGTCAGCTCATGAACTCGAGGAGTTATGGCAGTTTTAAATGTGCACGTCTTTTTCTTTTGCTGCAGCTTCGTGTTTGGACAGGGTGACTGTCTTCTATCAGTTTCCCCTTGGCATCCTTGTAAAATCAAAAATTTAACCAGACTCACGAGTCTGTTTCCAGAGGGAACTCTCTGCTGTCTCTAATTTCTGCTGAGGCCAAACAATGCAAACTGCGCATGCGCGCTTCCCATGAGGCTGCTTCATCCAGGAAGAGCCTCATAGTTCTGGCATTTTCAGGCAAAGAGCAGCATCACCGTGCATTTTTGATTCATTGTGGTAATCAAACACGGTAAAACGGTAATTTTTATAGCACTCTGTAATGATTACCGTGGGAAATTTTACCGGTAACCGTTACATCCCTGATGTCAACTATTTTCTTTGAACATGTGTTTTTATTTCAATAAATGGCCTGGTGCTCTAACGAGTCCACTTTATGACCCAGATCTCAGGATCTGCTTTTATCAGAATCTGATTAACTAGACCAGGTCCTCTTCTCTGGTCCAGACTGAAGACTGTGGTGGTTCACTGGTCCATATGTAGACCAGGTCCTCTTCTCTGGTCCAGACAGAAGACCGTGGTGGTTCAATGGTCCATAACTAGACCAGGTCCAGGAAAAACTGAAGGTGGACCATGGAACCACAAACACAGAAATCAAACTGGTTCAGATAGAAAGATGGAGCAGAGTTTGGGGTCAGAGGTCATACATGGCGGACTCAGCAGGAGGTTAAAGGTCAGACCATCAGAGCTGACTCTGAACCCTCAGCTCAGATGATTGTAGATGATCAGATGATGACCTGCTGCTCTGATGTTTCTCCTTCTCTCCATCAGATGCCTGTGAGTTGGAGGTGGACACAAACACAGTGAGCAGAGGACTCAGTCTGTCTGAAGACAACAGGACGGTGACACATGTGAGAGGAGAGCTTCAGTCATATCCTGATCATCCAGACAGATTTGATGATTATCAGCTGCTGTGCAGGTCTGCTCTGAGCGGTCGCTGTTACTGGGAGGTCCAGTGGAGAGGAGAAGTTCATGTATCAGTGAGTTACAGAAGAATCAGGAGGAAAGGAGGTGGAGGTGAACGTTGGCTTGGACATAATGATCATTCCTGGAGTCTGAGCTGCTCTGATCGTGGTTACTCTCTCCTTCACAATAACATAGAAAAATTCTCCTCCTCCTCCTCTTCACCCTCTGGTAGAGTAGGGGTGTATGTGGACTGTCCTGCTGGATCTCTGTCCTTCTATGAAGTCTCCTCTGGTGGACTGATCCACCTCCACACCAGAGAGACCACATTCACCGAGCCCCTCTATCCTGGGTTTAGGGTATATTATGGTTCCTCGTTGTCTCTGTGTGATCTGTAGTCCAAACCTGCAGGTGATTCAAAGACCTGAGACGTCTTGTCCTCTGCAGCGTCCCCTGAAGAGACGTCTGTTTGTGCTGACAGGAAACAGCTGATCATCAGTCAGCTGATGTCACCTATGAACAGCTGATTGTTCTGAACAAAAACAGGCTGAAAGAATTCAAATCAAATCAAGAAAATAAATGTTTTGTGTCTTTATTTACAGCCAGGTGTATAGTTTTTTTTTGGCCATTTTGTAGTTTGTCAGATATTTTACAATTTATTCGAGCTGTTTTAAATTTTCTTTAGCCATTTTTTAATTTGTTGTAGACATTTTAAAGATTGATTTTAGCAATTTGATCATTTACTTTGGATGTTTCATAATTTCTTTTAGCTGGTCCATAATTTCTTTTGGCTGTGTTGTAATTCAGATGTTTAATTCCTTTTGATTTTTTTTAATTTCTTTGATCCATTTCAATTTATCTAGTTTATTTTACATTATTCCCAAATGAATGATGCCCTGGTGTGATGGCACTGATTCAGCTGGTTTATCATTTAGTTTAACCATTTCATAATTTATTTGAGCTGTTTTGTGATTTTTTTTTTTCAGTGTTTCATAATTTATTTTAGTTGTTTTATAATGTACTTTAGCTGGTTTATCTGTTATATATATAGGAATGATGCATTGGTGGAATGTCACTTTATTTCATTGTTTTTGTTGCAGTGAAAATAAAAAACATCCTGATTCTGATGCTGAGTCCTGCTCACAGTGTGGCTCCCAATCTAAGCCAAAAATAACCGAAACCCTAGGCCCTAGTAAGCCAGTGGCCCCACAGAGGGTCAAAATATGACCCTCTTCAAAACAAAAAAAAATCCAATTTTAGTATTTATTTATCTATTTTTCACAACACCCTGCAAATATACATTTTAAAGTCTTTATTTGTCAAAACATGAAGGGACTTCACACATCTACTCCAAGAGAGAGGTGCACACGAGAGTAAAAGGTGAAGATGAACTCCTGCTCACCATATGACTGACAAGAAATTCATTCAGTTGCAAAGTTCATAATCAAAGTTTGACAGTCAGTGGGAGTCTTTTGTTTTTACGTTTGAATGAACTGAATTTGTGAAAAAATATGACAAGCACTTCTAGTAGAAAGACATTTTAAGACTGAACCAATACCCTGTCCACCAAAAGCAACGCATCAAATATATCAAAACATTGAAGACATGAAAAAAGCAAATACAAAAGATTAAAAAAGGCACTACTGCCACAACTAATACCACAAACAATAATAATTATAAATTATATTATGATACCACTTTCTGGATTCTGATTAAAATAGAAACCATGTCAATAAAAATCGGAGTAACACTCATTAACATGAATGCATCTAATATACTTAATAGATTATTTTAGATCATTTTAAATGTTTGTTCTCCAAAATATAACTCTAACATTGTAAGTGAAGGCAGACTGAGCCTATATTATTTTCTGAGATCCAGTTATAAAACATCCTTCAGAAAAATTCAGACACATTGTAAGAAAAGAGAAAAGTTCCTGAGTTTGGAATTCATCTTTGCAGAATGTTCATTTGACTAAGTCAATATCAAATTGAAGAAGCATAAATTCTATGCGAGGGTAAATCTCAGTCATTGTTTTAAAGTGCTCCTCTTTAGCTTTAGCTGGGATAGAAAATGTTAAACAGTGACGTCTAATGTTCTCAGAGACAGAGGGAGCAGAGGAGGACTTTTCTAATCTTATTTTTGAAGGTAAAGAGACCCATTTATTGGAGAGAACAGACCTCAGAAATGTGTTTGAGTTCAATCTGTCAGAGGAGAAATCCACCTACTACTCAAAGTCTAATCAACCATCATAAAGGAGACTCAAAGACTGTTTTCCATACTCAGTAATATCACTCAGCCGCCTGATTCACTCCCTCCACACATTTATTCTACTGCTTCCTGCAATAACCTCATCTCCTTCTTCTCTGACAAAATCACCAACATCCATCAGCAACCTATCCCATCCATACCAGCACATCCACCCTCCTTTCCTCCCATTGGTCCTCCCCCCAGTCACTCTCAGCATTCTCTCTACCCCCTCTCTGAAATTGTCCAACTCATAAAAAAATCAAAAACTTCCACCTGCCAACTTGACCCCCTTCCTACTGTCCTTGGTAAAGCTGCTGCTCATAAACCAGCTCATTATTTCTTTGTTTCTGTTCTTTAGTAATGCAGTAAGGCTGCCAGACAAGAAGACATATTCACACAAAGTGATCTTCACCTGCACAGGTCAACATCTGCCAGCAGGGTTGCCATGTCTGCGTATTATAAGCAACTTTGGTCTTGTTTTTCTCTAAAGTCTCTTCCAGATCCTGTCAAACTCTGGAGGGATCTGATGTTTAACTATCAATATAAACTCAAGTTAGGTGTCACTTTTACAGACTTGCTTTCACGTGATGCCATCTTTCTTGTTTTATTTCTTATTTTGCCTTTACTATCTTTTTCACCTTTTCAGTCACTTTTGCTCTTATCGTTTTACCTCCTACTACTTTTAGGTCAATCCTCTTTTATTTAATTATTCATCTTCTATGCTATGTCAATATTTTTTACAGTTAATTACTTTTAACTCCAAATGATCTAATGTATGATTCACCTTTGTTACGCTTTTAACCTTTTCATAGATAACCCTTTAGGTTTTAATTGTTCATGTCTTTTTTATCATTGTTTTTATTCTTATTTTATTATTTTATCGTCATTATAATTTATTCTTTTTATATTTGCTTTCCTTTTTTGCTTTCAGTCACCTTTAATTTTCTTACTAAGTTATGTTTTAAGCTTTTCTTTCAGTCCTCATGGTCTCATTTTATGTTACATGGTTCCTGTATTGTCTGGGTTCCTATGACATTTGGAAAGGCCCAAAGTCTCTGACACCTGAAGTGTCAGTCACTCTCTTCTGAACTTTTCTTGTCAGTGTATTTCATGTCTTTTCTGTCTTTTGTGTCTTTCTGTAAGAGTGCCTTTGTTCTGAGCTTTGTTTTGTGCTGTGTTTTATGTACTTTATTGATTTTTGTCAAAGCACTTTGGAAACTTCTGTTACAAAAAGGGATATATAAGTAAAGTTATTATTATTATTATTATTATTATTATTATTATTATTATTATTATTATTATTGTTATTATTGTTATAATTATAATTATTATTGTTATTATCATTTTTACACACTGTTTTTTCCCACTCCAAACACAAATGGAACTTTTTTAACAAAAGAAACCAGATTATAAAAGTTTGTATTATTCAAGTATTATCTGTTTTCACCACAATAAAGTTGCAAAGAATCGACATTAAACTGAGATAAAAGCCTGACTTTGTCTGTTTGGTGACAAAAATCAAGTTTAGACAGCCTGTTCAGTGATAACAGAGTTATAAATAACAGTAGCCCCTTCCTTCACTTCAGTATAAAGAAAATGTTCACCTCCAAACAGAAGGATGTTGAGGAAGTAAATTAAGAGAAAAACAGTGAAAAAAGGCACTGTAATGTAATGTAGATGAAAAGTAAAACCCGCTGTAGGAGCCAGAATTCTCCTTTTGGTTCTTTTAGGTGTAATATGATTTTGTGCCAGTAGACGCCAGTATAGGCCGGTATTCTTTGTCTATATAATCAGGTGGGTTAATCAGCACAGGAGCGCACGTGGTTTGTGTTTGATAGAATTATGGAATACTGTGTCTTAAAATAAATGAGCACAAAAGATTTAAGTGTGTGGACATTTACTACGTTTGTTTTTTGTTGGCACACTTACAAACGGGACGCGTTCTTGCCCTTTAAATTACTGTGCGCCAATAGTGACAAAGGAAGTCACTTTACTGCTTTATGTAGATTTGTCTTTAAAAAGTAAAATTCCTCATAAGAAACAGAAACATCTGTAGGTTGCTTGTTTCGGGCTTGTTTTTGTTGACCTGGGCCCATATTCCTAAAGATTCTGAGAATCCTCTCAGAGCTCCTAACTTAGCCTAAAAATTCCCAGCAAGGAGTTTTAGCTTAGGAGTGATTCCAGAACACTCTCAGAGAACTCTGAGCAAGGAATGGACAGAAACTCCTGTCTTAGTGAGGAGGTGTGGTTGACCCCGTTGATAGGTATGAGTCATCATTTCCAAAGCTGTGATTGGTTGATCCTAAAAGCTGGATAAAAAACTTACTTTTGGTGATAATTGATAAACTTAATCCTGGAATCTAATCTTATGAAGACTGTGTAAATGTAAATAACATATCACATAAAAGAAAATACATGTTAAATGAATAGTAAACTGTACTATAAAATAATCCTACTTAATGCCCACATATTCACATAGTGATGGTTATATTAATTTGCTTTTATTAATTGCATGCTTTTGTACTTTCAACTATCAACATCTCAACTTAATTTGGTATTATTGAGTGTAACCAAGAAAATACCAAGATTCTAAGAATTTTCTTAGAATTTGGCCACTAGGAGCAACTCTCTGCACTGAGAATCTTTAGGAATACGGGCCCTGGTTGCTTATTTCAGTCACAAAGTCTGGCAACACTGCCCTCCAGGTGTGCTTCATATCCGCACAGGTGTGGCGCGTAATCCTGATCACGTGGTGAAGTTTCAAACATTTTCTCCTCTCACTCGGAGAAGAGGTCGAACTGAAGTGTCTCTAAACACTTTTCCTTTAAAGTCTTGGGGGCTGAAGTGTTTCCAGCTCAAAATGCTCTGAGATGAAGAGAAACTTGGTGAAAATGTGGCTCAGAGGCCGCTGAGAGGAACGTCTCCGTTTGGATTTTTCTGCCTTGAAGTCAACACCTGTGCACGAGGTAACAGCTTCACTCAGCCTGTGTCCATGTTTCATGTTGAGTGTTTCAAAGCTTTAAAGAGCAGCTTGTTCCACTTTGTGTAGATTATTGTAGAGCAGCTAAATTCAGCTTTATTGGCTCAAAGGTAGAATTTCATTGAGTTTCACTTTTTCAGGGCATGAATTTAAAGAAACTGTGATGCACGTGACGGCTTTAAAATACTAAAGCTGGTCTCTGTCCTTTTAAGGACAAATAACATTTTTAGTTGTTACTTAGAAGACTTGTTCACACTTTTATGAAGACTGCCTTCTTTCTCCTCTTTTGTTAGTGGACAGAGTTCAGGGTAAACCTGGAGTGGATCTGCTGCTGTGTGTTGAACAGGACTGGATTGAACTTTGACCTTGTAAATAACAGAGTGTTGAACAGATTGTTGGTCTTCTCTTGTTTGGTGGGATAGAGGACTAGTGTCGGAAAGTGTTTAAGATTTCCTTTAATTTATTGTGAAAGGTGTAAGTTATGACGTCACTTCCTTTCTGTGCGTGTCCTCCACTGAGCGCACTTCTCAGCAGGGTTTTTATCGTGTGCATGACTAAAAGTAAGTGATGATTACTGTGAATGCCTAAATATTGTTTATGGATAATTAGACATTGTCTTGATTTAAGCCCCCTTTTTTCATCCGATGTTTATGTACAAGTTCTGGTAGTTCTGAGAATCGTTCATAAGTTAATTAGGCACATAAGGCAGTGTCATAATCTATTGTGAGGATGTAGTACTTTATAGGGGTGGGCGTATCGATCATAATATCGATAGTATCGATACCAGGCTGAGTATTGGTATCGGATCGATACTAGTGTGATGAGATCGATACTGCAGTTTCTCTTACGTCGTCTTTACTTTACTTTCCTCTGTTCCGACTGACGCTTCTAAACAGTGCACCTCTCTCCCTCTATGTCAACATGTTACTGGTCCTGAACAAAAACCTATAAATCTGTTGTCAATATGGAAACAGAGCCAAAGTAATAATTCATTACTTTTATACAGTTAAAATTTTGTTCTATTGTTGTGGTTCTTTAATAAAAAGCATTTTTATTGCCTAAAATCTTTGTGCTGTGTTTTACCATAATCATAATCAACTCAAGGCAAAATTACCAAATTATTCAATGATCATTCATTTCATGTAAAAAGTATCGGTATCGGTATTGGCGATACTAGTCCTGTATTTACTTGGTATCAGAGTGATACCAAAATTCCCAGTATCGCCCACCCTACTTGTAACTGTGGATCACTCATGCGTGGTTCACATGATCAGTCAGATGACTTGCAGTTGCGATCTGTGCCCGCTAGAGGGAGACACAGACCACCAAATGTATCTGAAACCCTTTACATTCATATATATTTTTTTTATTATTGTGGTTGTTACTTGTACTGCAACCCATCCATTCCAACTTCATCATTAAAGCTTCCTGTAAGAAACTCTCCATGTCCTTCTGTCTGACCATAGCTGTCAATTGAGGCTATTAGACCAGAAACAACATTATAACAACATTATAATTTTAGGATTTGCTGGCAGAATAATTTTAATCCATCATTCACAGTTTGGATAATAAAACAGTTTGGAGTTTGATTGTACTGTCTTAATAAGAGGTTTATACTGTATATTATATTAGAATGTTCGGGTGGCAGAGTGTAAGTGTTTTCTGTCCTAAAAAGAGATTTACATATTCTTAGAGGGAGATTGAGTTTGTGCCAGTGTTCAGGCAGATGTTCGTCAAACATTATTTTCTGGATATTCTGGTTGGTTCATTTTTATCCATCTCTCCACAGTGCCAAGACTTTTGGGAATGAACTGCAGGACCTGCTGGTGAAGCTTGATGGTGACACGTGAAGGACTTTTTTAAGGTCTCAACGATTTTACCTTCAAAATAAAAATGACTTAATTGTATTGAGTGCATTTGAGTCTGTTGTTTAATAAGATATTTAATAGGGACCTAAAAAAAAATGGAGATTCTAACAGAAAAAGGAGTTCAAGGTCTAAGGAAGCATCTTGAAGTAAAAATTCAGAAGCAGAGGAGCTAAGACTAAAATGAGATGCAGAAAAAATGCTCTTAATAAATTGTGTAAATATACTATAGGGAAAAATAAGTTTAGTAAATAAAAAAAATAGTAAATTGAGAAACAAATACATGGTGCAGGCCTGTCGGCACCGCAGTCCTCTCCCATATTGTGATTTTCACCATAAATATTAGTCCTACCTTTATTTCATGTAAATATTTAGATTCCTTGACCATGAAAACATACCATTAGCAGTTGGATTCATGATATCTATTTTAGTTCAGTAGTTATTCTTGAAAATCACATTTTTGTCATGGGGGTCAAACAAATCTGACTGAACACTCCAGATGCCACAATATCTTGGCTATATTTAGATGTTTGTTGCAAGTCTATGTCCTTATTTGTTTCCTTGCTATTATGAAAACTCCAAGAATATCTAAATTTTTCTTCAGGATCAAAGAATTTTGCCAGAATCCAGATCAGTCTTTGATATCTTGTAGAACCTGTTGGAAACTTGTCCTGTATTTTTATTTTTTTTTATATACAAAATGCATGATAGGTCAGTGAAAAAAGTTAAAATTCTTAGTTTAGTCTTTGGATCTTGACTCTTTTCTGAGTTAAAAATAACATTTCAGTGTCCTTATCCTTTTTTTCCTGTAGCTGCTCTATAAAACAATCATTATTTATGACTGATTTGAATCAATGGTTATTTTAATCATGATTATTAAACAAATAACTGATTTAAAGACTTGAACCACATGCTTCAATTGAAAATTTTATGATTATTTCACCATTTTAAACAATAAAGGATGAGCAACACAATATATGAGAAAACGTCAAATACCTTTGTAATTAAGATCAAAACTTGATTTCCCAGCCCTAACAAAGTCATAGTTTTAAACCATTGTAGTAAGGGATGTGCCGATGACAAATCTGCTGCAGCTGTGTAGTGCCATCATGAAGATAAGGACCAAAATATCTGGAATGTTTACAGCATCATGAACAACTGATGAGCTCTGAAGATTAAAACAAAAACATTTTTGTTTCACATCTTCAACATTTGACTTCTATTAAAGTTTGTAGTCCGTGATCCCTCCTGAAAACTTATTTTCTCAAACTCTGTCAGCTCCAGCACCGTTCAAATCAAACTCCATGTCACAGTTAATTCACTTTAAACAGATTTAATTTGACAGAAGTTAAGAGATCATCAACTTGATTACACACCTTCATATTTTTGAAGACTGCTTCATGAATGAAATGGATAAAAAATTTATATTACAGACAACTGCTTTATCTTGAGGTTTCTTATCAAAGAACAAAACTCAGGCAGGGACTGATTTTACATTTTGTATTTTAGATAATTATCATAAACTGTGACATGAGCTGTCGGAGTGCCCCTCCACCAAATTGAATAAATGTGGATGATTTTGTTTTGTTTTTATGACGACTTTGTAATTTTGTTTTGACAGTGAAAAAGCCAATCATCTGTTCACTTGTACTTGAAGAAAAATCAGACCAAGATTTTATTTTTTTTTTTTTTTTGCTGATTCTTTCCAGACCTGTAATGAAGAAAAACTGAATTATTTTCATGATTGTCATTGTTTTCTTCCTGGTGATAAAAAGTTCTAGTTCTGGTTGGAATAAATAGCACATCGTGGCTGAAGGGTTCTGAATCTTCTTCCATGTCATCCTTTTTTATTTCAAATACCACTTTATAACTGTTTTTTTTTTTTTGTCATTTGAATTGTTGATTGTAAATTGCCTTAAAGTGATATTCCGGGATGGAACAACTTGGGTCCTATCACAAGGTTTAGGTCAGAAATTACCCCTACAGCAGTGTTTCTGTGTCACAGAAACCCAGGGCGCTAGGACCAAGTGTGCTGTTTCTCATCCAGCCCTACTCTACTGCTGATTTGGCTGCACTCACACGGGGCCATATTTTACTTGACCAAAAACACAAATAAACGGACTCCCACCGAAAAAACAAAATAACTCAAAAAGTGATGGATGGATTTGGATGAAATTTTCAGGAAATGTTCAGCATGGGAAAAGGAAGAACTGATTGGATTTTGGTGTTGATCCAGATCAGTGTCTAGCTGCCATGACAAAAAATGTGATTTTGGTGAATAACAACTAAACTAAAATAGATATCATTATGAATGCAGTTGCTAATGGTATGTTTTCATGGTCAAGGAATCTAAATATTTAGATGTAATGAAGGTAGGAGTAATATTTTTGGTCAAAATGACAATATGGGTGAGGACTGTGGCGCTGGCGGAGGTCTGAGCTCTCCAAGTGCTTTCTAGTTTCACTGTGTAACTTTGCTGCCTCCTGGCCAGGACTCCTTTGAAAAGTGTTTCTCAATGGGACATTCCTGATTAATAAAGTTTTTTTTTTTTAAGTCCAATGGCTCAGGTCCAATTCTTTTTTCAATTAATATTTCTCTGGAAATAAAAGTCAGAACTCTGACTTTTTTTTCTCCGAATTCTGACTTTTTTTTTTTCTCAGAATTCTTACTTTTTTTCTTTAGAAAAATATAAAAAAAAAAAAAAATTGGACTCCTAATTTCCTTTTTCTCAGTGGCCCTTATCCTCTTCCGTATAAAGGACAAACCTGTCCTATGGAGGTTGTTTTTGCCAGTGTATGTTTTGTTTTATTTGCTTGTTTGTAGCAAGATTATGCAGAAAGTACAACAGAAAGATTTTTCGGAAATTTTCAGGAGATGTTTGGCCCGATTTAGAAGGGATTAGACTTTGGCTGTGATATATTAATTTGTCCGGATGCAAAAAAAAAAAAAAAAAAGGTCAATTTCACCAAGGTTAATTTCACGTGGATCTGATCCAGACCAACGTCACAAATAAACACTGAATTTTATCACCAGAAATCCCATTAAAGAAATTCAATAACTCATATAAAATCAAAACATCAAGTGATGTTCCCAAAACTTGTGTCCATGTGATAACAGCCTCCATGTCTGTGCTGAGTTTGGTCTGGATCCTGGCTCCGTTCTGGATCTGATGATCCAGAGTTGTTTCTTTAACAGGAGTTGAGCTGATCTGGTCTGCTCGGCTGAGGTCTGAGCTCTCTGAGTGTTTTTGAGGTTACTGATTCAAACTGATGGACAAAACGGAGCAGACAGGAAAATTAATCTGAATAAAGATTTATTACCACACTGTAATCAAGTAAGTGTCCATACAGGTAAAACACATCATACAAACAGAGGACACAACCTGTACGTAATCATTTGGTTCAGGGCAGAAACCTCATATCTCCACCTTGTCATTGTTTCCTGTTTCCTGGGCGTCGTGGCTCATTTGTCTGTGAGATGACTCAAAGTTATGAACAGATTTGGATGAAATTTTCAGGGAATAATGGTAATAACACAAGAATGAAAAGATTAGATTTTGGTGGTGATCAGAATCCTGATGCAGATCGATCCTGGTTTGTTTCCAAGGATTTCTTAAAAGTCACATGGAATCAATTTCCAGGACATTTTCTCTCGTTAATATTGGTGTGGACAATTCTCAGGTTAAGGTAGCCTTCTAAAAAACAAAATCAAAGGTTGATGACCAATGTCTCCACCATATCATATTAAACTTAAGATTTATTTATGTCTTACTCTGAGTCATGAACTTTGTTAGCTTTCTTTTTAGTCTGGCTTTTATGTGGTTTCTTACTACAAATTTACGGTTTATACTTATTTTTTATTCATATTTTTATTTATTTTATTTTTCATTAATAATTTTATTACTTATTTTTTTATTTACTTTGCTTTTTATATACAAATTTTGCTGTTTTGCTGTTTAGGTAGCCTACATTTTGTTTTGCCATTTTTTATTATTTCTTTTTGTCACCATTGCTTTGAATTTTTACATCTTTTTTCTGAACTTGCAATATTTTACTTACTCATATTTTATGGCTGAGTGTGTATTAGATACCAAGTACATGTTAAATTCATTTTCTATGTTTGATTTTTTCTTTACTAACAAGGTAGAAGGAAGATAAATACAGGACAATTTTTTTCCCTCAATTTACGTGTTTTCCATGACTGTAAAACTGTTGTGGGAACCCTGTGTCCTGCAAAATTGATTTTCTTTTAATGTTTTTGAAGAGGCTTGAGAAGAAGATCATGAAACCTTTGACTAAACTCAGCTAACAGAGAGATGGGGTGAGTTTGAACTGTCCTTTTTTGGTAAGAAACCTTCCTAACTGATGAAAGAAACATTTAAGCGTTGGCCATGATAAGGACTGTTCGAAATCTTAAAAACTGAAGGAAAGGAGGGTCAATGCTTCCTTTATCTCCTTTAGCTTATGAAACACTGGATCATCCTTTACAAATAAGGAAACAGAAGTGCCCCATAATGCCTTGCAGCAGGTGACATGTAAAATTGGCACTCATAAAACATTCATGGAAACTTGCCCAGGAGAAAGTACCACAAAACTCGTCCTATCAAAATATGTAGGCTTAATAATGCTAAGTAAACATTTTTTTTGCAGGTATAGAGAAAAATATATGCTTCAAAGACAGTGCTTTCAAAAATATCACCTTTGGTTCATTTCTTTATTATTTTCAAAATAGTGGACAGAAACAGTTAAATGTTTTACTTTATAAAGAACTTAATTTAAAGCATTTCCTTTCCTCCATAACTGCCTACAATGCTGATGAGTAATAAACAATTGTGTTACTTGTTTCTTGTATTAACATTATATATTAGTTACCATGTTTTTATGCTTTTGTAGTTCATTTTTAGAACATTGTAGTTCATCACAAGAAATTGTTGTTGCATAAATATGACACCAAAGTGAAAGTGCAGTTCTCCTTTCCTTTCCTCTTATTCCCTCCTTTCCTTGACTCTGTGATGTTTTCCATCAGAGCTAAGGGAAAGTGGATAGGAAAGGACTTAGGAAGGACTTTTTGAAAACACCCTTACTCTCTGCCTCTTCAAAGGAAACGATCCTTAAAATGCACAGTTGTTACTTCCTGGGTTATCATGCCATAGTTATACAGCCCCACCTGCACCTACAAAGTCCGCCCTGCCCCTCCCATGAGACACTGTATGCACAGCCAATCAGTGCAGAGCTCTTTATCATAACCTCGTCCCACCTTCTGAGATCTGGGTGTTTCCAAAGGGGAGGGAAAAGAGCTAAATATGATCCTCTAAGACAAGTTTTTAAATATTTTATCAACTCGTCTCAAATGTTTGAATACACACTGGGACATGAGACCTTTAACACCATCAGATTTTGATCACCACCAAAGTCAAATCAGCTCTTTGTGCCATGATCAAGGGTTCCTGAATATTTGATCTAAATTAATTTACAGCCTGTCAAGTTTTCTCGCGAACAGACAGTTAAAAACATAACCTCAGGGGTAACAGTCATAAACAAATGAGAGGAGCAGTCACTCCTCTTACAGGAGATATGAGGTTTGGGCCTGACAGTGAGTAGAACTGAAAGGAAGAAGAATCATGTCCACCTTAATTACACACACCTTCTTCATAAACCACGTTCATTAGAGCGTTAAAACTTAGATCATTCACGTCTGTAGTATGACTGAGATGATGGACACAACCAGAGATTTAAGTCGACAGTGTTTCTACAAAGTTATACTTTATTGCTCATCTAATTTTAAAGTAGCTTTTCTTAAACTAGAAGAACAAAATCAGCACAAACCAACAACCATTACTACTGAGGACAAGATTAAGGCCGATATTTTTATACTTCACAACAATTAACCCAGTGATAAATTTTTTTTTTAATTCTCTGATAAATGAAACCGTTATTTAAATGTAGACATTAAGTGATATTGAGACAAAGCTCTATGGTGCATTTAAAGAATTCTGAGGATGTAACAGCACAAATATATCAACAGAACTTTTCATAAATGTCGATAACAATGATAAACTTCTCAAGCTATCATCTGCAAATACTGATGTGTTGATAATAGACATATAAATGAGTGAGGGAAGGAATATTTTTGCTTTTTATGGTTTGTAGGTGGGTCATGGGCTCATTCTTTTGTGAAAGTTGTAAAAGATGTTTGTAACATTAGACCTTGAGGACAGGAAAGCCTGGAATCATTCACAGGACAAAGGGGGTCAGATTTTAATGAGTAATATTCAGTAATATTTCACAAACTACAGCTGTTCAATGATTGAAGTCAATTTGATTCTATACCATGATGCAACACAGAGAATATCCTTGATTTTTAAATCGGGCTACATTTAGATATAAAGTAAATCCTCCTATTAATTAAAAACGCTTTTTTAGATCAACCGCAGTAAAAATATCTTTTTACTACACTCACTAAAACCTCATCTTCAGGTTCTTATTTTTTTTCTTCCTCAGAAATTAAACTGATGTCGCAGTCAAACTTCAGCCTCTGCAGGATTTAACGATTACTGTCTGCACCACCATCTGTGTCAGCAACAGAAATAATCATTTTTGACACCCCTATCTCAAACTCAGTACTCCTGATCCACCTCTGTTCTCTCTCTGGTTGGCTGATTGGTTGACCAGTCTTCTCTAAAGTAAGTTTTCAGTTCAGCGCTGCTCACACCGCCTCATCTATCCTACTGTATCCAACAGACGGGTAACTTTAACTGCTTAGAGGGCCACCTTTAACATTTAATCCTAGGGCTGGGAAATTTATGGATTAAACCGATTAATTAGAATTATTTTCTGAAGAAGATTTAAAAATGAAAAATCTCGATTTTTCTTATTGTTAGTTGTTGCAATTTTTGAAAATATAAATACTGAAAATGTAAAGTTGTCATGATGGCAGGCCCTGTCAGGGTGTGTGAGAGCACATGCTTAGACCTGTATTTGTTTTTATAATATGATTTAACACTGTTTAGAGAGCTCCATGTTAATTTACTGTGAAAATAGCTCAGAATTCAGTGTTTGTGCAGACAGACCTGTCAACTACGTGGTCAACAATGTTTAACGTGCAATCTAAATGTAAGAGTTAATTTCTGTTAAGTTCTGTAACATATGTTGATAACATAAAGGCAAAAGTTGATTTACTTGGAGGGGCTTTTTTAAACTTTTTTAAACTAGGTGTTCAAAATCGATTAAATCAAGTGTTAAAGAAAAAAATCAGGGATTTTATTTTGAGGACATATCGCCCCGCCCTATGTTATCCACACACTTGAAGGGCCACTGTATGAAAAGCTTTACGTTGGTCATAAGTTAGAAGATGTGGTTCCTTTATTTAATAAAATTAACTCACATGGCTTTTCCAAAAGTAAACACATGTTCAAAATTAAAATTTTATGTGAAAATGCAAATATTAATATTTAGCCATCGAATTTATGCCATTTGAAAATACTTTCGTCCAGTAATTGATATTCAAATATTTTTAGTCATTTACATTTTCAAACATTTTCAGTGGCTCATATGCAAGATTTTTAAAGAAACCAAAATTCTCCTTTATGTTAAAAATTTATTGATATTTAGAATTAATGTTTGGGCTGCACTGAGTGAAAGTTCATTTCTGGTCTATTCACTGCACTGGGTTTGCCACCCCTAACTAAGGGCCTTACGGTAGGATGTCACTTGATCTATCTGAGGGAAGTGGGTAGAGGAATGGGCCAAATAAAGCAGCTACTGCCGCTGTAAACAGCAGAAGAAGCCCTAATGCTACAGATTTGAGTACAGTAGTGCTTTATCACACAGACGAGTTAAACGCGCTATATAAAACTCAAAAAAGCAGGATATTGGCTCCTGATATATACCTCTTAGTATCTAAAGGACAAAGCAGTAAATATCTTGTAGCCTTTAGGAGGTCTTCTTTCTTTTTCTTTCATTAAATGAATATTCTGCCATCTTTCTGACCTCCACATGCCTTTGTCAGATTCTCAATCAGAGGTCACGAGTCTCCTTCAGGGCTTCTTCCTCTTCCTCCTTCCTTTTCCTTTCCTCTTCCTCTTTTCTTCTTTCAATGCTCCTTCTCTCTTCTGCATATTCCTCTTGGAGCTTCTTCATCTTCATCTCTGCCTCTTTTCTTATTTGCTCATTTTCCTGAAATCGATCCTGCCAAAGCTCTTTTTCTCTCTTCTTCCAGTTCTCTCGCTCTCTCTTCAGCTCTTCTTTTGCTTCTTCCAGCTCCTTCTGGATGGCCTTCTTAGATTCTGATTCAGCTTTGATTTTCTGCTTCATATTGTTGATTATCTGGATCCATTCTTGGTTATCTGAGCTGATGTTCTCTGTTTCATCAGGGTGTTTTGGTTTCTGTGCTCTCTCTTCATTTCTAAATATCTTATCTTCAATTCTTTTTATCATTTCTTTTAATTCTTTATTTTGCCTTTGCAGATACTCCATATCCTCCCTAACCTCTTCCCTCACAATCCTCCTTATTTCCTCTCCTTCCTGTCTCTCCTGCAGCATCTCCCTGGTGTAGAAACCTCCTCCACTGGTCTGCAGCATGTCTTCAATCTTGGTTATCAACTCACTGACTTGGCTTCTGTTTTCTTCATCTTGGTTATCAAACACATGGTGTCTTCCTCCACAGTCCTGGATCAGTTTCTTCATGAAATCAGGACAGTCATTTTCAGTGAACTCCTCTATGGTCATGTTTGTGCTCTTTAGTTTGTCTCCTCCAGTAAAAAGAACGATGGTGAACCGTTCAGCAGCTCTCCCAAAGACTTCCCTGATTTGTTCCAGAGTCTTCCCATCTTCTTCTGTAAAGTGGTTGATGTTTGACACCAACAGGAAGGCGTTTGGTCCTGGATCCAGAAGGCTGATGCTTTTAGTCATCTCATCATGAACCTCATTGTGGGACAAACTGTCACTGAACAGACCAGGAGTGTCGACCACAGAGACAATACGGCGGTCCACCTCAGCGTCTGCTCTCTGGCTACGTTTAGTGACTGATCTTTGGTTCACGCTCACTTCAAACTCCTCTCTTCCGAGGATGGTGTTTATTATAGAGCTCTTTCCAGTGCCAGTCTTTCCAATCAGGACAATCCTGATGCCAGCCCTCTGCCCAGACACTGAAAAAAAACATTTGAAACATTTATTCCACATTGTTTTTTTCTTCATCAGTCTAATACTTGTTGATATAATCACAAACAACACCAACAAAAACTCATTGGCATCAATATTTTTAAACAGCTGGACAAAAGTTTTACTCACAGTCAGGTGGCAACCACTCAATGCTGTTTGTTCGCTTCATCGGAAGCAGATCATCTGTGAGCGAAGGGGCACAAACAACATGTGAGGAAGGAAGTCTTTAATCAGTGACTCAAGATTTTTATTTCTAAAGACCATGAAATCAAGACATTTTAGTTCAGGGGCATCCAAACTTCACCTGATAGACAGCTCAATATACACTGTTGTGCCAAAAGTATTCACTCACCCATCCAAATCATCAGAATCAGGTGTTCCTGTCACTTCCATGGCAACAGGTGTATAAAATCATCACCTAGGCATGCAGACTGCTTTAACAAACATTAGTGAAAGAATGGGTCGCTCTCAGGAGCTCAGTGAATTCCAGCGTGGAACTGTGATAGGATGCCACCTGAGCAACAAATCCAGTCGTGACATTTCCTCACTCCTAAATATTCCACAGTCAACTGTCAGCTGGATTATAAGAACGTGGAAGTGTTTGGGAATGACAGCAACTCAGCCACCAAGTGGTAGGCCACGTAAACTGATGGAGCGGGGTCAGCGGATGCTGAGGCGCATAGTGAGAAGAGGTCGCCAACTTTCTGCAGAGTCAATCTCTACAGACCTCCAAACTTCATGTGGCCTTCAGATTAGCTCAAGAACAGTGCAGAGAGCTTCATGGATGGGTTTCCATGGCTGAGCAGCTGCATCCAAGCCTCACATCACCAAGTGACATGCAAAGCGTGGATGCAGTGGTGTAAAGCACGCCGCCACTGGACTCTAGAGCAGTGGAGACGCGTCCTCTGGAGTGACCAATCACGCTTCTCCATCTGACAATCTGATGGGTCTGCGTTTGGATGTTGCCAGGAGAACGATACTTGTGGGACTGCATTGCGCCAAGTGTAAAGTTTGGTGGAGGGGGGATTATGGTGTGGGGGTGTTTTTCAGGAGCTGGGCTTGGCCCCTTAGTTCCAGTCAAAGGAACTCTGAATGCTTCAGCACACCAAGACATTGTGGACAATTCCATGCTCCAACTTTGTGGGAACAGTTTGGAGCTGGCCCCTTCCTCTTCCAACATGACTGTGCACCAGAGCACAAAGCAGGTCCATGAAGACATGGAGGACAGAGTCTGGTGTGGATGAACTGCACAGAGTCCTGACCTCAACCCAATGTAACACCTTTGGGATGAAGTAGAGCAGAGACTGAGAGCCAGGCCTTCTCATCCAACATCAGTGTGTGACCTCACAAATGCTCTTATGAAAGAATGGTCAAAAATTCCCATAAACACTCCTAAACCTTGTGGACAGCCTTCCCAGAAGAGTTGAAGCTGTTATAGATGCAAAGGGTGGACCAATGTCAGATTGAACCCTATGGATTAGGAATGGGATGTCACTTAAGTTCAGATGCAAGTCAAGGCAGGTGAGCGAACCTCTGCTGGCGGAAATTTAACAACAGCAAGTATGTGGGCTGCACTCAAGAAAAAATTGCCAAATCTTCTCTGCCAATGCCAAACAGTTCATTCTGCAGTCGACTCTTGTTTGGTGTATAGATGATTGAAGTCAAAAGAAACAGGACGTATCAGCAATCAAACATTTATTAGTTTAACAAACAGGAGCCTCAGTAGCATGTGGAGGAACCAATCAGCCACAGCAGCCTGGCACTTCATTCTCATGCTGGTCACCAGCCTGGTCTGCTTTTTTTTTTTTTTTTACTGCATTAATTTGAATTGTTTTTATCACACCCTGTAGCACAACTAAAATTCTGGAGGTGGTCTCTTATAAACCCTCTCTGAGGGGGCAAGTGCCATCTTGGAGGACTGAGCTCGGTCCCAGACTGTGGAGATGTGGGATGGTCACTTGTTCCAGTGAGGGAGGTTTCCCCCCGCACCATCACACTGCCTCCACCTGAAGACATTTCTCTATCGTGCAGCCATCAGTAGAGAGTTCATCATGTCTTCTGGGTACCTGTATCTTTGAGGATAGTTTTTAAGGTTCTTTTACCGTACTGTCTTCTGCCTACCCGGGGTCGGGTTGCAGAGGCAGTAGCCTAAGCAGAAAAGCCCAGACTTCCCGCTCCCCGGCCATTTTGTCCAGCTCTTCCTGGGGGGTCCTGAGGTGTTCCCAGGCCTAACAAAATGCCTGAGCCATCATCATCAAGACAGAGGAGCACCGGTTCTACTCTGAGCCCCTCATAAAGCCGGACAAAGCTGGACTGATTCTCCCCTTGAGATGAGGAGTATCATGGAGGGCTACTTGCTTTATTTAATGTTCTTAAGTAATAAAAATGTTATAATTTAACCAAAAATAATAAATATTATGCATTTTATAGGCTACATATGACACTGTGTGGTTACTTTTTTGTAAACGTTTGCATATGAGGATAAATTAGCGTTTTTCAAACTGATGAAGTCTGACTCACTCACCCGCTGAAGCCGCCATGATGTCACTCTGATGGAAGCGTCAGGAACTGATTCACCTGCAAGAGAGCAGCAGAGTCAGTGGCCCCGTTTACATGGGCAGTTTTAGATTGGATTAAGTGAATCTGATTCGATCTGTATACATGGACTTTGAGTAAAGAGATCCACGTTCAATCCGCGTTTGCATGGCCCCAGCTGAATCTGATTGTATTGTTTTTTTTGACATGAAGAGAAGGTCACTCTGCCACTACCTGCAAATGTGTAAGAGAAGAAGAGGTGCATGTCCTGGGCACGCTCTGCGTACGTCACTGCGTGCCTCTTACGTACTATGGGGCGCCTGCGAAGACCGAACAATCCTCTCTATCAACCCAATCCACTCCACTCAGCCGTTTACATGAGTCATGGAGCGGATTATCAATCGGCGTAGACTACCTCTTACAATCTGATCGGGGTGAATCTGATTGGCTAAGGTGTTTACATGAGACATTTCTAATCTGATTCTAAACAGGATCGTTTGACCCATGTAACAGGGCCAGTGAGACTTTTTGGACAATAAAAACAAAATGAAGGACTGTGAGGGTTGTTCATCTTTTTCAAAGCTGAAGCTTCTTCAGATGGTATTGAAAGGTGCAAAGACAGGGCTAGGGCTGGGCAATATATCAATTAAACTGAATAATTAGAATTATTTTCTGCAGGAGATTTAAATATTAAAATCAAGATTTTTTTCATTCACTTAAATTGTAAGTAGTTACAAATCTGAAAATATAAATACTGCAGCAGTTTTCATGATGGTGGTCCTGTCAGGTTTTGCACGAGCACTTTTATAGGCTTGTATTTATTTTTTATTATGTTAAATATTGATCAGAGAGAAGCATGTTAACAAGCTGTGAAAATCCCTCAGCTTTCAGTGTTTATGTAGGCAAACCTGCCTGTGTTAAAACTACATATTAACATTTCATGACAACTTAATTTTAAGAGATCAATTCTGATTGATTTAGGAATATATTTTGACAACATAAAGTTAGAACTTTTTGTCATTTTTATGTCACTTGGCATTTTTCTACTTTTAGGGGGAAAAATTGATTAAAATTGAACATTGAGTTTTGTAAGGAAAAAATCATGGATTTTATTTTAAGGCCATATCTCCCAACCCTAGGCAAGGCCATTATTGAAACATCTCATTATGATGCACAGCATTATGGGTATTTCTGTATCAACAGACAACTGCTAAAGAAGTTAATTTCTTGGCTTAAATATCTTCATGATAAATGAGCCGTGTTGCCAGATTTTCCTACAGAAATAAGCAGCCAGGTTGACAAAACAGCCCAAAACATGCAACTGTTTTTTTCTACTTTCTTTAAAAGAGAAATTTACATAAGGCGTGCTATCATTCTCAGTGATATTACATTTCAATTTATTCGTTATTTATTTGTCCCTTAATTTAATTTACCTCTATTTTACCTCTATTCATACACTTTTTTCCCATTTCGGATCATTTTTACCTTTTTTTTTTTTTTTACCCCGTTTTTACAACTTTGTGCCTATTTTTCCCCCATTCATCTTTTTTTTGGCAACTGTCAGAACCATTTTGGGAATTTTTACATGGTTTTTGAAATTTAATTTCAAATTTAATTCCCAATTTTGCTGCCATAATCAATTTTCCTAAGCCACTTTTGGATTGTTTTTGAAAATTTTCCCCATCTTTTTAATTTCATACCTGTTTTGCACCTATTTATTAACCTTTTTCTGCTTTCATACCATTTCTACCCAGTTTTTACAATTTCATACCTATTTTGCACCTGTTCTTCACTTCTCCACTTTTTCTCAAATCTTTTATCCTTAGATTAATTTGATGTCATATTGGTTTTACTATAAAAAGATCTACTGCTTATGTTTGTTTAAGAATACATAAGATGAGGAACATTAAAACAATTGCAGATTAAATCGCAATATTGGGGAAAAAATCGCTATTACATTATTTTCTTAAATCGTTCAGCACTAGTTAGACAGAGTGTTCCTTCACTTCTGTATAAAAGGGATGTTTCACCTCCAAACTATAGGCTGTAGATTAAGTGAAGAGCCAAACTAAAGAAATGTCATGGAGATGAAAATTAAAACACGCCTTCTGCAGATTTTCTTTTAGAAGAAGAAAAATAGACATACCATTAGATAACAAAAATAATTGGAGGTCGCTTGTTTTGACCTGTTTTATCGACCTGGTGTCTTATGACATATAAAAACTATTAATACTGGAGGCTGGCTGCAGACGAGCTCATGAGCTCCCTCATGTTGTAGTACTGTCTCGCTGTATCAGCCCCTCCCCCACTCCCCATGAAATGTGGCCCAAAGCTCGATCACTTCTGCATTTATGTTTGTCCCAAACGCTTCAGTCGATCACGGTTCAGAGACTTTTCTGAAGTCTGTCTGTGGTGAGAAACTGTTTTAAATGTGAGAGCAAGTCTCTTAAAGTAAAGAATCTGCTCTTAAGTCTTTGACGTTCACTCTCATCATAAACTATCCAAATAAATCCAGACTACAGCAGAAGAGCCTTCATGGATCAGATCAGGGATCTCTGATCAGAGATTTAACATTAGAGAGACTTCTAAAGCAGAAAGTGCCCATGTTGAAGTTCGTGTTTACAGTCTGGAACGATCTGTTCTTATCACTAATCAGTCATAAAGTTGGAATTTACGAGAATAAAATAACAAAAATCATGTAATCTAATCACTGCATTTCCTAACAATCAATAATCTGAACAGATATTTGATCATTACTCGGTTATTTTCTGAGTCAAGCTGAAGCCGAGTGCACTCACCTTTTTCTCTCACAGCTGCGACACAAACGAGTCAAAAACGAAAGTGAAAGTAAGACGGGGGGGGGGGGGGGGGGGTGTTAAAAGATGAGCGTTAAAGGAAAAGTTCGGTTCCTGCAGCTTTTACATTGTTTATAGAATGAAGAACAACAATATACTCACCCAGAAGGCTTTCCTGATGCAAAGCGGTGCCGGAGATATTTAGATCCAAAATCGAGCAGCGGACACCGATATAATGGTAGCCCGTAGGGCATAGATCGCCGCTCCTAAAAACTGCATTAATCGTCCAAAAACTCATGTTTTTCACCAATATTCCATCATGATTTGCTCCGAAAGGACCGCCATTGCAGCCTGTGTCTCTCCACACAGCGCTGTGTGGCTGAACTAACCTCTGAACTGACGAGCTGTTTACATGCTCTTTGCGCATGCGCAGTACTCTCTGGAGCGTTGCGATCGCTTCCTTATCTGTATATCTGTATACTGTGGCTCCAAACTGTAAGGACGTCCATCATATTCAAAGTCCTCCTCCACAACATCTTCATCCCATAGACATTCGTCCATTTTGCACAAAACTGGAAGAAGAAAGTTGATTTGAAGCTGCCGATCTTCCCCTGAAACAATGAGCACCGTAAACAGCTCGTCAGTTCAGAGGTTAGTTCAGCCACACAGGCTGCAATGGCGGTCCTTTCGGAGCAAATCATGATGGAATATCGGTGAAAAACATGAGTTTTTGAACGATTAATGCAGTTTTTAGGAGCGGCGATCTATGCCCTACGGGCTACCATTATATCGGTGTCCGCTGCTCGATTTTGGATCTAAATATCTCCCGAAGCACCGTTTGCATCAGGAAAGCCTTCTGGGTGAGTATATTGTTGTTCTTCATTCTATAAACAATGTAAAAGCTGCAGGAACCGAACTTTTCCTTTAACCACGCAGAGTCGGTCCTGGACCAGTCTCTAAAGCTGAAGTGGAGTCTTGTTGTCTCCGTGTCTGCTTATCCAGAATCAAACTAAAGTCAGCGCTCTTTCTAAAAGTAAAATATAAAGTTTGATTCGATATTCTCCTCATCCTTTAGATAAACTAGAGTAACAGGATAGCACAGCCTTTACTGCCACGCTCATTGTGATGTAAGGGTGTGTCATTTGACTGTAAACAGCTGTACATACACTTCCTTAAAATTTTAAGTTTTCTGAGTTTAGAAATTTAAGTTCAGTTGAATTAAGAACGGTTCAGATCAAGTGAACTTCTTAAGTTCAATAAACTTGCTATTAAGTCAGCTAGACTTGAATTGTTTAGTTTAACAAGCTTCTAAAAACAATCCAATTCCAATAGAATTTTTTATACCAACACAGTAATTAAACTTCTTTAAAGCAATTTGATCTGAAGTTAATATTTCTCTTTAACTTTTACTCATTTTGTTCTGCTTTGACACAAGTTTATAAAATGAAGTTAATATTTGCTTTAAGGAAAACAATCTTAAAAACAGAAAAAAGGTATTTTAAGTATTTAAAGGGCATTATTGCCAGACAAACCAAAACAACTTCTGTTCTTCATGCTTTAATAACACAACTGGCAATTTTTATCACATGTTCAGTGTGGATATGAAAACAGCTCTGAACAGATTCAAGACACATTTGACACAGAAAGTGCTAGCTTGTGGGAAAAATGCATCCTCATCCACAAATGTTCTTTAACTTTTACTTAAATTTGTCTGGCTTGCATGACGGCTCGTTTGGTGGAAAACGAGCTTATAGCTCACATCTTTTAGTTTTATTTCTTTTTCCACATTTCAGTGACCTGATCTTCAGATCAAGTTGTTTAACCTTTAAAACTGTAGTTTAAAGAAGTTTAATTACTGTGTTGGCATAAAAAAATACAACTGGAATTGGATTGCTTTTAGAAGTTTGTTAAACTAAACAATTCAAGTCGAGCTGAATTAATAGCAAGTTTATTGAACTTAAGAAGTTCACTTGATCTGAACTGTTTGTTCAACTGAACTTAAATTTCTAAATTCAGAAAACTTAAAATTTTAAGGCAGCCCTGACACTAACTTTTTTAAGTTAAAACAACTAGCCTTTTTTATAGTGTACTTTTTTACGATTTTTTCATGTAGGTGTGATGATGTGGTGATGGTGCTTTTCAAGCATATACGCATTTAGGGTTAAATTCTTCAATAAACTCTAATAGCTCCTAAAACAAATAATGCATCAAAATCAATGAAGTTATGAATTACTGACCTTGTTAAAGCTGTAAAAACCTCACCCCGAAACTCCATTTTGCTACTTATTTTTTAAAAATTGCCTATTTTAGGTTTTCCACCTTTTAAATTTTTTTTTAAACAAAGTGCATAAAACATACAAAATTAAAAATTATAAAAAATATAATATCTATGGCTAGGCCAGGTGTTTTTGAAAAGATTTGAAGCAGTAAAAAAATAAAAATAAAAATTACATTTTATTTTGGCACACAAGGGACTTAACGGTTAATTTCTTAGATTAACTCTAATTGCTCCTAAAACAAATCATGCATCAAATCTCTTAAGTTATTAATTATTGACCTCATTTAGGCTGTAATAACCTCAACCCAAATACTCCACTTTGCAACTTTTTTAAAAATGTCATATTTTAGTTTTTTCCCCTATTGAAAAAATAGGGGTTGTTTGATCAAAAGGTATATAAGTTTATATATAAGGAGTTTTTGAAGAGATTTGAAGCAGTGAAAGTTAAAAAAAAAAAAATCAAGAATTAAAAAAATGTATTACGTTTTTATAAGAGGAACCATTTTGGCCCACAAGTGGTTATTTTTGTAAATAAAGACAAAAATGGAATAAAAACATAAGTCATAAAAAAACCGACAGTATTCCCCTTATAGCCATTTTTGGCCCCATTGACTCTCATTAAAACCACTTATTTTATTGTACTGCCATTGCAATAAAGAAATATAAATTCCTTTTCTGTATTCACTCTGAAACCATGTCCCTCAGCCACAAAAAAATATACACAGAAAAAAACAGCCTAGATGACATAATTTTTCATGTTTGCAGAGAGGCATTGTGGGAAATGACCTTAGTTGAACTGATAGGATATAACTGACTAAAAGCCTGTGGAATGAATTATTTTAACAAGGTGAAATTTACATTTTCTGCTTATCCCTGCATAAATAAACTTACCTTACTCTCATCAAATAATATTTTTTGTGTAAAGAAAACCCTTTATATGTACATCAACTGGCACTTGGAGGGTAAGATTACGACAAAAAAACATGCTTACAGTACATGATGATTTTTTATTTAATGTTTATTTGTATAGGAACAGTCTGAAGCAAGAGCGTATTGCCGCACACTCTGCAAGCCGGAGCTAATTTGCAATGCCGGTCCCTAACTGGACCTTTAAAAAAACAAACAAAAAAAAGATAACTGTTAAAACAATCAAATAGACAAAAAATAAGACCAACAATACTGACAGTGTATACAAACTGGCTGGGGTTCATGGCTAAAAAAATGAAAGTTTTTTTTTTCATGATGAAATATCCAATGTCCTAAAATGGCTTTAAGGGGAAAAGTGTGAGTTTTTGTATTTTTTGAAATTGCAAAAATAGCATAACCTCCTCGGCGGATGTAATCAGCTCTTGTCCAGTGGGTTATTTATTCTGGTTCAAGTTTACTCAGAGGATGAATTTCTTACACAAGCAGAAGTAAAAGTTCAAAAACAACAGCAGCAGCAGGAATTATCTGAGACACAGTGTTGACCTGAAGCTGTTTTTAACAGTGGCACCAAATCTGAAGAAGAAAATCCCGCACACCAGCCAACTTTCAGAACAGAAAATGTATTGCAGTGTTTCATTCAACGACCTTTTTCAAGCTGAAACATTACAATAAATGTTCTGTTCTGGAAGTTAGCCAGTGTGTGGGATTTTTTCTTCATATTTGGACTTTACTATTTACCTGATTTTTGCTGTTTCTGAATCTGAAGTAGTTATAACATCTATTATGTTTGATTAATTGTGGGCAAAATGTTGTATCTGCTTTCATAAAAGGTCAGAGAAAGAGGAAAATCATTTTACTTGTAAACCTGCTGATCACTCTGGACAAGATTTTTCATCCACCAAACCAAGACAGTGACAATTTTTTTTTTTTTTCTCAAAGATGTGGAAGAGTTCAAACAGCTAATCGATGAACCTGACAACAGAAGCTGTCACACTTTGGACATGCTCTGCTGTAAATGTGCAGACTGAACCCTGACTGCACAGATTTATGTTTCCTTCTCTGTATAAAAAAGGAAGTGCAGGTGACATCCACCCTGAGGACTGGTCACATGATCAGGAGGAGCAAAGGTGGTGCACTGATGCATCATGGGAGGGCGGTCATGCAGACAGGAAGCAGCCGCACGCTTCACCTCAGCATTCCAACACTGTTAACAAAAACCTCAGGTATGAACAAAAAATTGAATAAAAAAAAAATCAACAAAAGCCTGACCTGTGCTGAAGAGTCATAATCCTAAGAGAAGGTTTACATTATTTTTTTAATTTTAATTTTAAAATGTTTTTTTGTATTCCATCAAGCTAACCTGTAGAAAAAAAAATATTAAGTACAATACTCGTCTTACTTTTTAACCCATTAAATGCCACATTGTAACATAAACAAACCACAATTTGGAGCTAAACAAAAACAAAAACCCTCACAAAAATGTTTTTTTCCCTGCATAAAAAAGTGATTAATTATTTCCTGATTTTTGCAGCCTGGTATATGTCAGTTCTGATCATCAACACTGGATAAGATGCATTTTTATTTTTCATGCTTGGTCAAATATTCTAAAACACTCACAACTGCCATTAAAATTCCCATAAATAAATCAAGCCATTAAACATTATATACAACATTTTTTCCAGTTATTGAATTGTTTTATGTAAATTAAAGTCAGCCCAATTTATTTTTAATTAAAGACTTTGCTTGTTTTAAAATTTTAACCCTTTAAATGCAGTTTTTTGATCACGATGTCGCTACAGTTTGGATGGATAATACATTTTAATTTTTTTTATTTTGCTGTGTAACATTTTGGTTAATTAAAATTTTTTTTTACAGCCTTGAACATCATCAACACAAGTTAATATGTGTTACTATTATCCCTAAACACCTTTCATAAATGCACTCCTATAAATCAAAACATTTCTGACTTTGCAGCCTGCCATATTTCATTAATAAATATCAACACTGGTTCATATACATTATTGTTATTTTTTGTGCTTGGCCAAATATTCTAAAATACACCTGTCAATAAATGTCCACTGATAAATCAGACAAGAAAGTATTGGAGTCCTCTAAAATTTTATATTTATTAAATACTCACTTTTTTCTTTTACATTTTAAACCCTTTAAATGTCAAGTTTTAATGCAAACAACCAGATTTTAGAGCAAAAAAATGTTCATGAATTAAAAGTCAAGAATTAAAATTGTAAGAATTATTTTCTGATTTTTGCGGCCCTGCAAAAGTCAGAAAATTGATAATAACAATAGACAATAACAATAATATAATAAAAAAATGAAGATGATGATGGCTATAAAGAAAGAATAAGTCACAGTAACAATAACAATAAATAATAAATAAAAATACTGCAGATATTTTAATCATTAAATAATAATGACACATTTTACATTATTTTTTAACTATGTTAATGTTAATTTTTAGAGAATCATAATGACTCTATAGGATCAAATAAAAAATATAAAATAAGACCTATAACCCATAATAATTAAAATAAAATTATTATTATATTTAGACAAAATAAATAATGAAAGGTGATGTTGGTAAAAAATAAAACACACAAGCAGAAATAGTCATAGTAACATTATCAAAAACTGACTATTGAAAAATGACTATTACAAACTGTAATGATGAAAGTAATACAAATAAATAAGTGAACTTAGTTACTAATCCTTTCATATTATAATTGTTACAGCTGTAACAACGACAATGATGATTATTATCATAATGATTATTATAATAACAACTATAATCTAATAGTAGATGATGATGATGATGATGACAAGGAATTAGAAATAGTCATGCTGACAAAAGGTAAAAATGTAGATTTTAGTTTCATTATAACCAATATGTTAACATATTTGTTCTTTTAGTTCATTTTACAATGGTTATTTTAATATTTATAATATAATATGACTAAATAACAAATGATAATAACTTTTCTTTTGACAGTATAATTCCTGTTATAGTTCAACAAAAGTAATATTTAGAATTATTTTATTATGGGGTTACTATAATTCAAGGAAACAGGACGTTTTTGTTGTCACTTTATCTAAAGGTTGATTAATGAAGTTCATTTGTTTCTCCCTCCTGCCTGGTCAAACAAACCATCAGACATGGAGGAGAGCAGATGGTGAATTTAGTCATTAAAAATATATCATCGCAAATCTGCGCACGTGCAGACAGACCAGTAAACAAACCGCGTCCCCCCCCCCCCTCACCAGGACCCTGATGACGTACCCGGAAACAGTCCTGCGCGCTCTGGTCTGGATCCAGAACAAAGGTAACTCTGAAAACTCTCTGAAAAGCCTGTCCTGACACATTTGAGCTCAGATCAGTGAAGATGGTTTTTAGTTCTGAGGCAGAGTTTAGACAAACCAGCGGGTGATCTGCGTCAGTTAGATAATCAAACTCAACTTTAGAGGAAGTTAAAGTTTTCAAAGTTTTCACAGGTGAACCTGCGGGAGGATCTTTACCTGGGTCGGTGTGCTCAGACCGCTGCGCTCCGCGTGCCGTTTTCTTTTGTTCACGTCGTTTTTTCTCTCCAAAGAGACCTCAAAAAATATGTCAAAACTTTCAACAACCTTTGTACTGACAAAAGTCCAAAGTCCCTCACACTCCTGAGAAGGGGGAGGAGTCTTTCTGGAGGAGGTGAAGGCTGCAGGAACAAGCCCGAGTACAGATAAAGAGTAAAACTGATCCAAATCAATAACCAGGAAGAAGGTCATTTTAAAATACTTTATTAACAATTTATTTGATTGATCACATCATTTCTTTGGTTTAAAGGCCAGATATGTTTCACCAAAGGTTCACCAGAGGAGCTTTTACAGTTTAAACTCATAAAATAATAATAATAATAATAATAATAATAGTAATAATAATAATAACAATAATAATAATAATATTCCTCCACATTGTTACATTTTATTTTGATTTGCTATGGGGTCCTAATTTCTATGAGGGGTTTCCAAAAAGATGATTAAAGTTCAGTCCAGTCTAATGTAACATTCTTCAATAATAAAATTAAAATCAAAAACAGTTGAGGCTTGAAACATTTTGTTTCAGTTATTGAACACTCATGTAAATAAGTTAAAGTAGAAACCAAATACTTTAAATCATGAGTTTATATTAATTGCTGTTGTCTGCTGTCTGCTGCTCATCGTTGGTTCAGTTTCACCTTCAGGTCTCACAGGAAGGACAAATACTCAAAAAAAATAGTGTCTCAGTTCTCTGAAACTCTTTACCACTGAAGACAGCTTTTGTCTGAAGCTTTTTGTTGTTGGTGTTTTGACATAAAAATAATTTGTTTAACTCAGCACAATAATTAAGATTTAAGGTGGACGTGGTTTTAAAAAAAAACAGCTGGAGGAAATAGAAATGTTTTGATTATGATTTAATAAAGGAAACACGTTAATGCTCCAGTCTGTATTTAAGTTCATAAAGTAAATTAAACAAAGTTTTGAAGTATCATGAATAATGAGAATCTGAGCTGAAATCTCACATGGACAAACAGAAGAGGAAAATGACTGATCTGATTTATTAAATAATAAAAACTCTGCTCTTGTTTAAGTTAAATGCCTGTGAAACAGAAACTCATCCATCAAATCTGATCTTTACTAAGTAAAAACGGATATAAATATATATGTGTGTGTCAAGTTATATGTTAAGCTCAGAAACAGAAAACAGTTTGAGGAGCAGAGATTTTAACTTAAAGGAAAAGAAAAGAAAAGCGAAAAATATTAGAAAAAACTGCTGCATCTCTGTAAACAGAGTCAGTACAGAGGCAAAGAAACCAAAGAAATGAACATTATTAAAAAGAATAAGAGTCAGTGCACTAAGAAAATATGATTAAATATAAAACTGTTAATAAACATCAGTATCTTTATATTTACAGTCTTGTGTTTTATGAAGTTTTTGTTATTTACTATTCTTCGATAAGGAGCAGATTGTTTTATTATTTTCTCATCTTTCATTCAAGATTTGACTTTTTTTTATATTTAATGACTTTCTTCAACGATGAGTAAAATAGACAGGAAAAACAAATATACTCCCTTTTACTGTTTATTTTAATTAAAGTCTTTACGTTTTTTCCTGTTTTCTTGTAATTGTGTTCAATCTTGCTTTTGAATATAATTCATTTTAGAACATTTTAGTTATGTATCGTTATTTATTCTGTGTTATTGGACTATTTATTAAATTTGTGTTTGTCTCAGTGCACGTATTTTTTAAAACATAATCTTAGTGTTTTATTATTCCACCATTGTTTTAATGTGTTGAGGGATTTAATTATTTAAGTTTACATGGCTCTCTGTCCTTGTATGTTAATTTACTATTTATGAGTTTATACTATTATTATTTTTAAATTAGTTTCCCTGTTTTGTTAAATATAGGTTTATTTTGACTTTTTTAAAATGACTTTTTTTAAAGATGCTATGAGGAGAATCTATTGCCAGAAACGTAAAGACTCTGCTACCCATGAGCACACGCGGCGACTGTCATAATGCTGCGTTCCAGTAACCTCGAAACTGGGAGTGACATCATCTCCGACTTATCGGCGTTCCAGTTGAAGTCAGAAAAAAACATGCTGATCTACCAGGCTATTGTTAGCTGTTGTTAGCACGCCCTGTGTTGTTGTTCACAAATATCACATGAAGAATGTGATTATCACTATGGCAGCATTTTTGTAAATATAAGTCTTCACTGTAAAATCCAATAGCTGCCTTGACTTGCAAACATGAGTTAACTTTACTAAGTTAACAAAAATATGCCTTTATGACTAGTATTTATTAAGTAACAATCACTTGCATGTGTAAAAATGCAAAATACTTACTTTTTTAAGTAAAGATTACTTTTTTATAGTTAAGCTCACTCGCAACAATAAGTAGTAAACACAGTCTCACACTGAAAAAATCCAATAGCTGTCTTGACTTGCAAACATGAGTTAACTTTACTATGTTAACAAAAATATGCCTTTATGACTAGTATTTATTAAGTAAAAATCACTTGCATGTGTAAAAATGCAAAATAAATGCAAAATACTTATTGTTTTTAGTTAAGCTCACTCGCAATAGTTAAGCTCACTCGTGTGATTTCTGAACCACTCAGACTTTTGGACTTTGATTTGCATGGTGGAATGGTGGTGCAGCAGGTAGTGCATGTACCTCACAGTAAGAAGGTACCTGGTTTGATTCCCAGGGTGGACAGGGGCCTGAAGTTTGCAAGATATCAAGTACACTCTACTTGATTGTTTTAGTTGCTTAAACTCATTTGTAAGTGTACTCTACAAAGGAAGTGCTAGTTAGTACAACTAATATTAACTAGTTCTCTGCACTTGTTTTTTTAAGTGCAACCGGTTTGCATGCTTTTTTTTAAGTAATGATAACTAAAATACTATGTATACAGCTGATCTAGAGTGACACACCCCAGTCAGAAGTGCAAATAAATGGATTATTACAGGAGCTAAATAACTGTTCACACTGGGGGCATCCATCTTTGATTGTCAACTCGGGGGTGGCGAGGTTTCACCGAGTTCCCAGTAGGAAATTCTGACTCTGAGGGACGTTCCAGTTGCAGTTTCCTACTCGGAACTCAGAAATTCCTACTTCTGACCACAACTGGAACGCACCAAAAGACGTGACCCAAACCAAAGCGTGTGTTTGTTGTGATGCTAATGAATGCAGCTCGGACCTTCCTCAGAGCTCTGCATTGCTTTACAACTTCTTTTTTCAACAACTTACAGGATGCAAAGCGACGAGGTAATGTATCTCTTTCTAGTTACGTAGCGGTAGTTTTTAATGTGTGACAACAAGCAGTTTTGGGAAAACTTGTTATCGTAGTTGTAGCCAGCTATTTATCGCTACTTACAGCCCTGTGCTCTAAGACGTGTAATATAAATAATAAAATAATAAAAAATTTGCTCTAGTTTTAATTTTCTTGTTCCGGAAGTTGGCCAGTCCAGCCCTGTCCGGCCGGAACAGAGGGCTAAGGAATAGCATTTATAGATAACCTATTTTGATGCTATAAAACTCATTGATAAGTGCATATTTCGATCAGGCATATATCTAAAAGTGAGACAGTCTCTTTAAGTTTGTCTAGCATAATCCATCTTTGGAATGACTTTGTGCTGCAGTGTTTTTGTATGAAAGGTGTTTTATAAAGTCTGATGACTGATGGAGGCTGACACCTGAGTGTGTGCGGAGTAAGTTTACAGCCTTAATAAACATTTTTACGGCCTGACTCAAAGAACAGCCTTAATCTAAATAGATAACACGTGTGCTCTCACTGTGAGGGGGTGAATATTTTTCTGGATCTGTGCCGCTCCGTTCAGAAACCTTACTGACACAGTGAGCTTTTACAGAGTGATTCAAATTCAGATTCAGATTCAGAAAACTTTATTTATACCAAATGGACAATTCAACCACAGCTACCAAGGCTCAAATTCAACAATGAAAATCTGCAAACACGATCCCAACATTCATGCAGCCATGAGTAAAACTTCCTCAGTGTATCAGTAATAACAAATCAGTGATCATTACGGCAGTGGCTTTTCCACAACCCCTGTAAAAGATACATCTCTGCATCTCCAAGCACTCTGATTGGACGACCGACTCTCCTCTCATGTCTCTGCATGTTGAGGGCCCCTTGCAAGGGAAGCTGGAAAATGGAGTCACATAGGCTTGAAAAACATCAGTTTGCTAATAAGCTACAACTCCAACAATGACATGAAGGGCAGCAGCCGAGGAAAAATCAAGATTTCCCATTATAAACATCAGTGTTTATTAGTGAAATCAGTCTGGATCAGATACAGATGAAATTTACCTTGATGACAGAGACATGCTGTACACATTTTATCCTGTAAATCTTTAAGTGAATCCCCCCAATGTTAACATATAAGATTCTGCAAACATTTTGGGAATTTTTTGCATCCAAACTAGGGATGGGAATTGGTAAGATTTTATTGATATTAATGCTATTAGCAATCCTGCTAATCGATCCAATTCTTTGACAATTCACTTATTGATTCCTGTAGATTTTCAGTGTCAACAATGTCAAACACGTCACAGCATAGATAACTGCTTCTGCAAGTTGCTGGTGTTTCCACTCACTTAAGGTTGTGCAGTAGACGCCTTTTGTAAAAAATGTTTTCTTTGATGGAGCTGTTAAGATTCTCAAATGGAATTGGTTTTCGATTTCCATCCCTATTGTGGATCATCAACAAAGTCGAATGACTTCTTCCTTACCAAACCACACACCTGTAAAATTTTCATGTAAATCCATCCAGTAGTTTTTGTGTAATGTTGCCTATTTTTCTAACGTAAAAAAGAAAACATATTATCCAGTGCAATATCCAGTCAAAAGTGGTCTACCGTCATAGAGTGATAATTTGTTTATATTCATATTGTGAATATTGTTCATGTTAAGTGTTCATTCCTTGGTCTTGTTCATAGTCTCTCTGATTTAATTTGTTTTTCCTTCATAAGAAAGTTGAAGTAAAACTTGAAGATTCTATGTTGCAACTTGCTTTCTCATTTTACTTAATTTTTCTACCCATATCTTTTTAATATCTTCTTTTGTATGCCTACTGTTATACTGTGCAAAAATACAAACAAACAGACAAACATAGGGTTAGTACCAGTACCTGTACCAGTATGTCACAGTCCTGGAGGATAAAGGGGTCAGAATATTATTCCTCCCAGAGGGTGTTAATGAAAAGTCTCCAGTACCTGGTTAGGTTGGTCCCTTGATGTCCACACATTCATCTTGCTACAGCTGTGAACTACAGGCAGACATATAGAGACAGACAAACACAACAGGCAGCTTAGAGCTTGTGTTTGTCTGTCTCTATAGAGATATAGAGACAGACAAACACAACAGGCAGCTAAGAGTCTCTGATAACCCTGGTGAGTCTGTCTTTGGTCAATGCATCAAGTTTCAACAGTAACAGCACCACCCGCTGCACCAGCATGCAGCTTGTTCAAACTTGCACAAGTGAAAGCATTAAAACAGAAGGTACACATTCATCTTCTGCAGTCCTTCATCCCCTGCCTGGTCAAAAAAAAAAGGTCACGCACTAATATTTCATTGTCCCGCATTTATCTTTGATCTCATATTCTCTGTGTCATTGTTTCTTTAAGCTTCTGCAATGTCACAGATTTGTCCCAGTTCACAGCACTGCCCCCACAGGCTTGGACAGTAGGCACTAGGCATGATGGGTGCATCACTTCACCTGCCTCTCTTCTTACCCTGATGCTCCCATCACTCTGGAACAGGGTCAGTCTGGACTCATCAGACCACATGACCTTCTTCCAGTCCTCCACAGTCCAATCTTTATGCTCCCTAGCAAACTGAAGCCTTTTTTCTGCTTAGCCTTACTGATTAGTGGTTTTCTTAAGGCTACACAGCTGTTCAGTCCCAATCCCTTGAGTTCCCTTCACATTGTGTGCGTGGAAATGCTCTAACTTTCACTATTAAACACACCCCTGAGTTCTACTGTTGTTTTTCTTTGATTTGATTTGTCCAAACGTTTAAGTGATTCACTGATCACCATCATTCAGGATTTTATTCTGACCACATTTCTTCCTTGAAGACGATGGTTCCCCACTATCCTTCCAGTTTTTAATAATGTGTTGGAGAGTTCTTAACCCAGTTTTAGTAGTTTCTTCAATCTCCTTAGATGTTTTCTCTGCTTGATGCCAGTGATTTAACCCTTCTAAAACAGACGAACATCTTTCCTCAACCACAGGATGAGTCTTTGACATGGTTGTTGAAGAAATGAGAGGCTGCTCATTGCATCAGCTGGAGTTAAATAACTTAAATAACCATGCAGTAATTCTTTAATAGGAGGCTCGTGCCTGTTTGCTTAGTTAAATCCATAGTAACGACTTTTTTTTTTTTTTTGGGCCAGGCAGTGGATTGTATTTGTAACTGTCTGTACAAGGCCGAGAGTCGGGTAGTGGATCTGCTCTGGCTGATGATGCTCTGTGACTTAAAGAGTCAAGTGGTATCTGGCATTGTCCATGTGGTCTTGGTAGAGATCTGTGTTGAGGGTGAGGACTTGGTAGTCTTTGTACCAGTACTCTTCACCCTCCCAGGGGAGGAAGAACGCCTCATGTCTTGCGTGCACCTTCCCTAGACCAAACTTGTTCCTCCCTACGTACACATCCTGTCCAAAGCAGGTCTTGACTGAGTACTGCAGCACGCCACCCCCAGACTCATCCCTCCACTCTAAAGCCTCAGGGCGGTCCTTATTCACCAGGACTTCAAACGGGTAACCCAGGAGCTCCTTCTCGTCGTAGGGGTAGTGGCAGCGAGGCCCCAGGTCAGGGTTAAAAAAGCCTGCAGAGCACCCGTATTTGCAGACATAATCGTAACGCTCGGCGTGGCTGTTGTAGACGCCGACAGCACCAGGGGGGGCCGAGCCGTACGAGGTCTGCCACTTCAGGGTGGAGCCTGGGAAGCGGGACGAGAGAGACCGGCTGGTTCTGTTTGGCACTAACTCAGCAGGGGTCAGCAGAGCCAATGAGGGTCCATCAGCAGTGAGTTCAGGGATCCTGTTCTCAAGGTCTGGGTTCAGGTGGATGTCTGCATGCAGAGGAAGAAGAGGTGGTGATTAGATTACAGATCTAAAGACCAGGGGTCTGTTGCACAAAAGTAGGATTCAGACATCCAGGATAAATGATTAAGCCTGGCTCATCAAATCCAAAACAAGGGGGTTCAGGCTTATTTGGTTGCACAAAAGACCAAGTGAGGATGAGAGCACAGGGATTCATCAAGCCAGGTGTAACTCATCCTGGATCAGTGCGCATACGTGATTTGTTAAACAGATCCCGCGATCGATCACAGAATCACTGATTCACCATGACAACAAGAGCGTCGTGCTTGTCTTATCAGAACAGGAAGTCCTTTTAAAGGTGTATGAGAAGGTAAAAGACCTAATTAAAAAAGAGAAAACACCAGCATTGGGATAAAGCAACGATTGAAAAATTTTCAGACAGCCTGAATTTATAATAGTGCACACTCCATACACACGCCATACTCCGCTGAAACATCACAATATTGATTCAAACAGTTCATTAACGTCTCGAAATTAAAGTTGTACCCCGATTCCTAATTTGAATTGCACGTGAAACTGAAATTGAAACTTCCACATTTGCTCTTTATGCTGCACTCTGCTGTTGGATTATATATATGCAAGTGTGCACGAGTTTGCGCGTGCATGCAGAACCGTCTTTGCTGAGAACTCATATGATGCCCCCCTCCATCTGTGATTACCTCCACCAAGGAGGTTATGTTTTTGGGAGAGTTTGTCTGTCCGTCCGTCTGTCCCTCTGTGAACAAAATAACTCAAAAAGTTATGGATGGATTTTGATGAAATTTTCAGGAAATGTTCAGCATGGGAAAAGGAAGAACTGATTCATGCTTTTCTAGTTAATATATGCTTACTTAAGAAATCTAATAGCATTGTTTTTACCATTGCCTTTAATTTTTAAAAGATATGTCACCAAATTTCTCTGCTCAACAAATAGCCTACAAACAAAAAATCTGGAATACAAAGTGCTCTTACCACAAAATGAAAACCCTATAAAAAGCTGAACAATTAATAATAATTTCAATAAATTAAATGTACAGAAATCAACATCAATTTAAATGACTATGCAGTTAGCACACAATAACTATGTACATACTGTACACTACATTTATACTATGCAATAACTGTGCATTAACATTTGAATCACTGTGAGCCTTTCCATTTGAAAAATTAATATTAAGTATTTTTAACTTAACTCTACTGAAAGTTTTTTTTTTGTTTTTTACAGATTTTACGATTTGATTTTGTTCATAATATGCGTTGATTCTGTGCTTTCTATCTTGTTAAGCTCTGTGTAACTTCAGTTTTAAAGGAACTGATGGTTTAGCTGCTCTGATTTATCCTTACTCACTGAAGAAAGACCACATGAATCTTTGCCTTTTATACTAACTATTATGGGATGTGCATTTTTATGGATAACTCTTATCTAATGATTTTGAAATCATGTAGTATCATAATTCATCTACAATCACTACAATTAATGATCACAAATGTTCAGATAATGACTATGGGTCTTGTTTAATGTGATAACGATGTGTGGTGGGCAGTGGAATAAAAATTTCTGTTTGTGGGGACTGCTGACTGAGAAAAGGGATGAGATTAAATAAATCCTGGAACTTAGCCTGGTCTGGAGCAGGCTAGAGCTAAAGAATAAGTCTCCATGGTAACATATATCGAAACATTTCCCACTTCCCCCTATCCAACTTTTGTGCAACCACATCATGGATTAATTGATCCAGGATAACCAAGATATCCCGGCTTAATCCCTGATCGTGGTTTTGTGCAACAGGCCCGTGCTCACAAGCAAGACTAGAATCCGTTGGTCAGGTTCAGCACTGGTCACCCAGTTTGGTTTTCTTCACACAGGACTAAATAAGAGCAGCAGAGCCGGTCAGACCAAGAGAGCTTCAGCAACAAAGTCAGGAAACAGCTCACCCTTCATAAAAGACATCACTTAAACAGGATGAGTATTAAATAAAAAAAGAATAAAAATCAAATTCTTAATAAAGGTTTAAGATTTAACCATCGTACGGATCAGCCAATAGATGAGCTGCAGAGGTTCTGACTGAGTGGTCATGTAGTTTGGAGCCAATAAAGTCCTGATAAAGAATAATAATATTTAGGGGTGCACAATGTTGGATTTTTGCCGATATCCAATATTTGCCAACACTGATAATTCAGGTCAGGAGCACAAGCTCTGTGCTCAATAAAAATGGACTTTTTTTCTTTCAGTGTTACAGCTTTTTATTTATTTATTTGTTTATTTGGCAGGGACATTGCAATTGTACATAGTCACAAAAACTATTTGCAGCTGATGCCATACAAGTGGAGCTTATAGCCAAGGCTAATTCTCAACTCCTTCCCCTGGTTGGGTCTTTCTACATTACATAAAACAAGGATTGTTTTCTTCTTAGCCAATACTTAAGCCTGGCGGTGAAGATATTGAACTCAGTGATAGTCAGTTAAAACACAACAGGCATTGTACGTTGATTTTTTTTTTTATTTCAGTAGAAAGTGAAATGAACATTGACAACAAAAAAATTACAATTTCCTGGCTATATTTTGTGTTTTTGGGCATTAATGGTTGATTCAGTTTCTGTTTACCTTCTTTAATCTGTGAGTTTTCCTTCACAATGTTCTGAGGAGCGGCTGAGCACAGACAGAGGACGGACAGCAGCAGGAACACAGACATCTTCATCTGAAACAGAAAACACAATCAAACTCTGAAACTAGAGTATCAATAAACTGAGAGGCCGAGGGTTTTAGGATTATCAAAGCTGTTTGTAAGCATTTTTTTTATCTGACAGGCAGGGATATTAAAAAGAAACTCTGAGAAGGAAACAGATCAGACATTAAACATAAAAATAAATATTTATAGATTATGGACGTACCCAGAGCCTCCTAGAAAAAGCAAATAGGTAGATACAGTAAATGATTTATACCAAATGGAAAAAAAAATACTTATTCATTTAATTTACAAATAGACACATTTGCAAAGATGTGAGGGAAATGGGTCCCCCTTCACTGGAAAAGGCACAGAAGAATATTTGGAGAGTATCTGATTAACATAAAAACACGTGAAAAGGAAAAAAATGATGCTTGCTCTGTCTTCAAACTGGCAGAATATTGCATTCAATGCATGCATGTATTTTAAATGAGCTGCAATACACTGAAACAAAAGTATTAAACTCTCAGTTTAACCTTTATGTTGAACTAATCCTCCTAAAAGTTACAACAAAATGTGAAACTCTACCTAACAGAGACATTCTATTATTTATTTACAGTTAACCCACTTTAACTGGTTTAACTTTAACTCAGGAGGATCAGTTCAAGGAGAACTGAAACTAATGGACAATGTTAACATTTCAACAACAAGACAGAGACTGAATTAATTTAGACTTTTTTGATTGTGTTTTCAGTACAGCAACCATTTTCAGAAATCAGGGAGATCAGATTTTTTTTCTATCTCACCTTCTTTAAAAAAACAAAACAAAAAACACAATTGCCCCAGAAAAAAACTGCTACTGCATATTTGCTATAACTAATGGTGGATCCAAACTAAATCAAGTCAAATTATAGTTACATTTATCGCTCATCATTAGCATGTACAAGGTTATAATAATACAATGTTAAAAATAATCCAATTTGCACTGAAAATGTGAAAATTATTGACTTTTTTTCACAAATATTTTATTGAAATGTGTGTTTAATGCTTTTTAAAATAATATTAAAAAGGTTAAATTCTGGAAAATTAATCTAAATTGATATGAATGGTCAGAACTGAAGTAAGTTTTAAAAAAAATATTTCAAAAAACATGTGAAACTCTACCTAACACAGAATATTTTATTTATTTACAGTTTACCCACTTTAACACAGGACGATCAAGAGAGACTGAATTAATTTAAACTTTTTTTGCAACCGTTTTTAGAAATGAGGAGCATCAGTTTGATTTATTTTTTTCTATCTCACCTTGTAAAGAAAATAAATAGACAATTGCCCCAGGAAAATGGCTACTGTGTATTTGCTGTAACTAATGGTGGATCCAAACTAAATCAAATCAAATTACATTTATTACTCATCATTAGCATGTACAAGGCTGTAATAACAGAACGTAAAAAAAAAAATCAATTTGCACTTAAAATGTGAAAATGATGGACTTTTTTTTTTTTTTTTTTTTTTTACAAATATTTTTATTAAAATTGTGTGTTTGGTACTTTTCAAATATTATTTAAAAGGTTAAATTTTGGAAAATTAAGCGAAATTGATATGTATGGTCAAAACTGAAGTAAGTTTTAAAAAAAAGTGTTTTTACTTATTTATTATTTTTTATTGCAATTTCTGTACTGCAACAATTTTTGAAAACAAGGCAGCTCGGTTTGATTTATTTTTTCAATCTCACCTTGTATCGTTATTCATTCACGGTTGTAAAAGCACAATGTAAAAAAATCCAACTTGCACCTAAAATATGAAAATTATGTACTTTTTAGAAATATTTTCATTAAAAATATATGTGTTTTGTACTTTCCCAAAATAAAATGTAAAATGTCAATTTCTGGAAAATGTATCAAACATGGGAGCTCATTGTATAATTATTCATGTACAAGGTTGTAATACCTAAATGTAAAAAAAATCCAATTTGCACTTAAAATATGAAGTTTATGGACTTTTGTTTTTTACAAATATTTTTATTAAAATTGTGTGTTTGGTACTTTTCAAAATATTATTTAAAAGGTTAAATTCTGGAAAATGAATCAAAATTGATATGCATGGTCAGAACTGAAGTAAGTTTTAAAAATAAAATAAAAAAGTGTGTTTACTTATTTGTAATTTTTTGATGGCAATTTTTGAACAGCAACCATTTTTGGAAACGAGGCAGCTCAGGTTGTAACAACACAATGTAAAGAAATCCAGAAAGACACACAGAACAATATTCAGAGCGTATCTGATTGACAAAAAACATGTGAAAAAGAAATAAAATGATGCCTGCTCTGTCTTCAAACTGCCAGAATATCTCACAAACATGCGCTCAGTTCAGAATATTTTGTTCATTTTTTTGTCCCACACAAATTTTGGTTTTGTGCATCCCTGTTTTATTTAAACAAAAAAGAAAAGAAAAAAAAGAGGTTTGCTGTATTGCAGATGGGTTGGCATTGTGGAAACTTTTACCAACCTGGATGATCAACATCACACAGACTTCTTTATGAATACTCTAAACAAAAGTATTTAACTCTCACTTTAACCTTTCAGATGAACAAATCCTCCTCAAAGCTATAACAACATGTGAAACTCTACCTAACAGAGGATATTCTATTATTTATTTACAGTCACAGTTGAAATATTCTGATCAAATCTAAACTTCTTTAAGAGAAAACCAGATAGATAACTCACCTCTGCAGCGTTGTGTCGTGTGTCTGTCTCTCTTCTCCTCGTGTTTATGAAGTCTCAAAGTTTTACTGCTCTGGATCATAAAAACAGGAAGTTCTGATTTGACCTCGCTCTGACCTGAATTACTTTATTTATTCACGTTCAGAGTTGAAAAGACACCACACGTGACAGGTGTGTTTAACCCAGTGGATGTCCTCATCAGATTTTACTTATCATTGTTTACTCTTTTTTTATTTCCTGACCTCGATTCTGTAAGAGGTCACTTACCAGGGCAAAAGTGAGACACTCACTTCTCACGACTTGTCCTCTACATAATAACTTTATTAATAAATCCTCCACCATGAGAGCCCAAAATGAGGTTGTGCCTGCAGAGATTTATTTTTCCATGAGGACTGACTGGCTATTATTGATCAATCAATCAAAGTTTATTTATACAGCACAGTTCATAGAAATTCAGTTGTATCAAAGTGCTTTACATCAAGACAAATGATGAATATATATAAACATACACATAAATACACACATGTAAACATATATACACACACACATATGTGCATATATATACAACCCAAAACCAGTGAAGTTGGCACGTTGTGTAAATCGTAAATAAAAACAGAATACAATGATTTGCAAATCCTTTTCAACTTATATTCAATTGAATACACAGCAGAGACAAGATATTTAATGTTCAAACTGAGAAACTTTATTTTCTTTTGCAAATAATCATCAACTTAGAATTTAATGGCAGCAACACATTGCAAAAAAGTTGACACAGGGTCATTTTTACCACTGTGTTACATCGCCTGTCCTTTTAACAATTTGCACCTAAAATGTGAAAATTATGGACTTTTTTTTTTTCAAATCTTTTAATTAGAAATATCTACTTACTTTTTAAAATATTGTACTTTTTAAAATAAAATTTAAAATGTCAATTCTGGAAAATTTATGAAAAATTGATATGTCTGGTCAGGACTGAAGTAAGTTTTGAAAATTAAATTTAAAAAAGTGGGATTACTTCTTATATATACTTTTTTGATTGGAATATATTTACAGCAACCATTTTTGGAAACAAGCGAGCGCGGTTTGCTTTATTTTTTTATCCTTGTATTATTATTCAGGAACAAGGTTGTAAAAACTCAATGTAAAGAAATCCAATTTGCACTAAAATGTGAACATTATGGACTTATTAAACAAATCTTTTCATTAAAAATATCAGTATTGTGTACTTTTCAAAATAAAATTTAAAACGTTAAATTCTGGTAAATGTATCAAATTTGATATGTCTGGTCAGGACTGAAGTAAGTATAAAAATTAAATAAATTTCTAACGTTACTTCTTATTTATACATTTTTGATTTCAATTTCTTTTCCACAACCATTTTTGGAAACAAGGGAGCTTGGTTTAGTTCATTTTTTCAATCTCACCTTGTATCATTATTCATGTAGGAGGTTGTAATAACACAATGTAAAAAAAATCCAATTTGCACCTAAAATGTGAAAATTATGCACTTTTTTTAACAAATCTTTTTATTGAAATATCTGTGTTTTATACTTTTCAAAATAAAATTTAAAATTCTGGAAAAGTTATGACAAATTGATATGTCTGGTCAGGACCGAAGTAAGTTTTAAATATTAAATTAAAAAAATGTGATAATTTTTTCTTGATAATTTTTGTAATTGTAATTTCTGTACAGAAACCAGTCTTGGAAATGAGGGAGCTCGGTGTGATTCTTTAGGAAGAGGCCTGGATGGTAAATTGTTTTAGAGTCAAGGCAGTCATGAACCCTTTTTGTATTTTTTTGTTGTTGTGTTTAAAAAAATAACTTTTTTTTTTTTTAATTAACCACCATATTTAGATTACCCAAGAAAAAATTCAATGTGCAGGATTAAAAAAAACTCACTCTTGAAGACAGGATGGATATATTGTTTTTAATACATCTTCATCTATATGAGGGCGTTAACTCTTTGATTGTATTGGACAGAACTGATGCACACAGACTGGACTCCTCTGAAGGGGACTTACTGAGTCCTGGTCTATAAATGTGCTCACCTTTCTCAGGGGATGGTCAGGACTTTGTAGTTCCTGGACCAAAGCACAACACCATCCATAGGTCGAAAGAAGGCCTGCTGCCTAACATCCACCATCCCAAGACCGTACTCGTTCATCCCTACGTAGATGTCTCCTCCAGAGCAGGTCTTCACTGAGTTTGGATGCACTGCGCCCCAGGAGCTAGGATGGAAAATCAGTTGTTGACTGTTGCCTTTCCACACCAGGAACTGAAACGGGGCGCCCAGGAGCACTTTGTGCCCATCGGGGTACTGGCATTTATTCCTCGTTTCCCCATTAAAAAATCCTGCCAAGCAGCCATATTTACAAATGTACTCCATGCGGTTGGCGTGGGTGTTGTAAATCCCGCCCCACGGGCGCTTGTGGGCATGAAGCCGTCCCAGGTTTTCCACTCCAGAAGCGAGTCCTGAAGGCTGAAGGGGGAAGATGGAGCAGTTCTGTTCCTCTCTGGTTCAGCAGGGTCTGATCCAGCTGGGCTGATTTCAAGGGGATCAGGGAGGAGGACCACTGTGAAGGGGGATAGGAAAGACAGGAATCTAAATATTTAAATGAAATAAAGGTAGGACTAATATTTATGGTGAAAATCACAATATGGGTGGACAAGGAAGAGCAGCAGTGACTAGTCAAATAACTTCCACAGTTTTCATGTCAGGACTGTGGCGCTGGCGGAGGTCTGCACACTCCGAGTGCTTTTCTATTGTTGTTATTCTCATTGTTGTTAATATGGGGTTGTAAAAAATAAATTGCTCCTACTGTTCAGTTTTAACCTGCTGACAGACTCCAATGGCTGCTTGAGATTTGATGGAAATGGGAAACTTAATGTTATATATTAGCCAACCCTAGACGGGGCAGTACATGAATTGGGGGCTCGTCCGGGATCAGATCATATTCCATAATGATCTTTAAGTTTCCTATGTAATCAGTCCACATAAACAACATGTATCTGTATCCAAGTGTGTCTGAGGACAAGACAGAACATCTGTCTCTCAACCATAAATAGGAAACCATTAGATAAGCTGTATAGGCCCTGACTAGAGCTGGGAAATATGGCCTAAAAGTAAAATCCCTGATTTTGTTCCACCACACTCGATTCAAGATTTTAATCAATTTTTTTCCCTCTCAAAAAGAAAAAAAACAGCGACAAAACATGACATTAATCAAGTTCTTCCTTATGTTTACAAAAATATATATTCCCAAACCAAAAAAGAATTTCCCTCTTAAAGTTTAAGTGTGTGATAAAATGTTGATAAAGTTGTTTGAATAAAGGTAGGTTTGTCTTCATAAACACTGAAGGCTGAGCGACTTTCCCAGGCTATTAGCATGAAACTCTCTGAACAAAATTAAATCTCATTTAGAAAAACAAATACAAGCACATAAAAGTACTTGGGCAAAACCTGACAGGGCCTAAAATCATGAAAACTGTAAAACAAATCAAACATTGCAACAACTTACAACTAAGGCAAGAAAATAATCTTGATTTATTTTCTTCTTCCGAAAATGATTTGTATTAATCCGCTTCATTGCCCAGCCCTTGCCCTATTTGCAGTGATCAGTGTATGCATATACACATCTCCATTGTTTTAGATTATTACTACTATATTGTCCTTACACACATGCCTATTTAACTGAAGAAATGACTTGTGTTTCTTTGTTAGTCTTGCACTGAACCGTCACACATCAACTGCTCTCATAAATCCCCAGACTTGTCTTTCTTTGATTGAAAAATCTTGATTACAGTATAGCTATAGTATAAATTTTGAAAAGATATGAAAACAGTAATGATCGTCCTTTGTTGATTAAATGTTTTAATAAGCATTTCTATGTGGCTATATTTTGACAAGGTTTTTATTCTACAGGTTCTATTACGTATTTCAATCATTGTGGAAACAAATCAATCACGCATTGACATTAAAACACAAAAAAGTATTTTCAAAAGCAGGTACTCCAGTATTTTAACTTAACCCCTGTTGGAAGCCGGAAAAAACATGTCGATCAATCAGGCTATTGTTAGCTGTTGTTAGCACGCCCTGCGTTGTTGTTCACAAATATCACATGAAGAATGTGATTATCACTATGGCAGCATTTTTGTAAATATAAGTCTAACAATACTATGTATACAGCTGATCTAGAGTGACACACCCCAGTCAGAAGTGCAAATAAATGGATTATTACAGGAGCTAAATAACTGTTCACACTGGGGGCATCCATCTTCCATTGTCAACTCAGGGGTGGCGAAGTTTCACCGAGTTCCCAGTAGGAAATTCTGACTTCAGGGGACGTTCCAGTTGCAGTTTCCTACTCGGAACTCGAAAAATTCCTACTTGATTACAACTGAACGCACCAAAAGATGTGACCCAAGCCAAAGCGTTTGTTTGTTGTGATGCTAATGAATGCAGCTCGGACCTTCCTCAGAACTCTGCATTGCTTTACAACTTCTTTTTTCAACAACTTACAGGATGCAAAGCGACGAGGTAATGTATCTCTTTCTAGTTACGTAGCGGTAGTTTTTGATGTGTGACAACAAGCAATTTTTGAAAAAATTTAGTATCGTAGTTTTGTAGCCGGCTATATATCTCTACTTACAGCCAGTGCTCTAAGACGTGTCCGAATACTATAAATTTGCTCTAGTTTTATTTGTCTTGTTCCCGAAGTTAAGTATCCAGGCCAGTCCAGCCCTGTCCGACCCGACCGCGAAGCTAAGGAATAGCATTTATAGATAACCTATTTTGATGCAATAAAACTCATCTTAAAGTGTGTATTTCCATCATATTTCCATATCTGAAAGTGAGACATTTTGTAATTACTTAGAAACTCCTCACAGTCCCTTTAAAGCTTAAAACCAAATAGATTTTTTTCTCGCTATAGTTTTTTTTTTCAGGCTTTAAAGGGTTAAATAAAAGTTTGAACAACTTTGGAGTAATATTTGACCATTGGCATCAATATTTTGACTCAAATATTGGAGTTGAGCTCCTTGTCCACCACTGCCCACCATAGATCTGGAATCTAGTCTTCTAAGACAGAAATACTGACAACAAAATATTCAAATTAATCCAATAAATTAAAGTATTGCCCAGGAGTTCTCAAAAACTGAGGAAGTCAGCCTGTAGTTAGATGCTTGAAACAACTGGACATATTTTGCTTCATTAGTTCAGATCATGAAACTGCACTTCACAGGTAGGACTGCCCCCAAACCAGCGTTGATCTAGATCAATAAAATTATTAGTTTACCGTCATCAGTGGGTGAGTTTTCCACCCTGATGCTCTGAGGAGCGGCTGAGCACAGAGCGAGGAGGGCCGACAGCAGAAACACAGACAGCTCCATCTGAAACACAGAGACGTTTACCCAGCAATCACATTTTTAACCAGCAGACTCGTGAATAAGTGGAGAACATGCACGTACCTTTGCAGTCCTTGTGGTGTTTGGTCCACTTGGCTGCCCCTCCAGATTTATATACTGTAGCTGTTAATTATCAGCCTGCTCTCCTGTAAAGTGTCTTAAGATAACACTTGTTATGAGTTGGCACTACACAAATATAGATTGACTGATTGGTGTCGGGCCATAAAACACATATTTACCCAGACCCAACCCTAGTCTAATCAGCCATTTTAGCTTAAAAGGCTGCTTTTGTTCACCTGAGGGTCTTCATGAGAGGTTATTATTGCTCTACAGGGCTGGGTGAGCCTGTTTGTTCTGTACATTTCTGCATAAAGACGATTCAAAGTGCAGATATCAGGTTGGACTCCTTGACCCTCAGAGCTCAGTTTGAGATGGTCAGAGCTTTGTGGAAGTCTCCATCAGAAGATGCTCCACTGTGGACATAGAGAGATGGACATGGTCAGCAGGAAGGATGTAACGGTATGAAAATTTTGTTTCACAGTTACTTGGACCAAAATTATCACGGTCATCATTATTATCACGGTATTGTTACAGCAAGCTCAAAATGCTCAAAACGTACTTTTACACACTCTTGAAATTATTCAACCTCCCTTTACATTATAATTTTCATAGGTCTTAACAGGATTTTTTACATCCTTTTTTCATGAGAAATAAAAGTAAACAATTCTTGCAAGTATTTGCCATTATTGTGTAATAAATACTTAATCAGTGTTTAAATACAAGAAGAAAAACAGATTTGAACTTTAAACAGGATTCTCTTCAGAAACAATTTAAAATGAAAATGTTAAAAGTTTTAAGATGATCAAAAATAAACTTAACCTATTTTACAGACACTCGTGCATTTTGCATGTCTACAGAATTAATGTCCATGTTACAGCTCGTTATATTAGACTATGTCCAGGTGTTCTTTTTACTGACAATAGTCCCTGAGGCAGTTCCTGCTCAGTTAGCCTACTTCATGACCCTCTGCTGGTCTCCCCTCTTTCTGGCAGATCTCCTCCACATTTCCTCCTCCAATATTTCCAAATTACGATTGATGAAATTCATTAAACACGAACTATTACGAACAATGATGATCACTTGCTAAACATGGCGAATAAACAGCATAAGAACAGCAACAACTCACTCCAAATTATACTAATGCTGTTATTTAAAACATTTCTACATTAATAACAAAGAAAATACTGATAAAGCGCCTATAATTCACTCAGGTATGGCTCATTTTCTTCTCTCTCTCCGGCTCAGTCAGCTCACTCAGTCGAGAGTTACAGCAGTTTTAATCGTCTTTTTCTTTTGCGGCAGCTTGATGTTTTAGACAGGGTGACAGTCTTCAATCAGTTTCCCTTTGCAATTCTCTCATAACCCAAACTTCGCCCAGACTTCAGACTGTGTCTGTCTTGAGAAGAAAAATCTCCGGTAGAATATCTATGTGGGCACCAACTGCCATGACTTTCCGTCTGTCTTATAAAATGGTGGTATACTGTTTCTAATGTTTGGTTATCTAAGATGGTATCAGTGATTACCATTTATTATGAACAGAAATGTGATTGCCTTGTTTTCTTTATTTTTGCAAGTTGTCATGTTGGTTTATGGAACTGATTTGTAGAACAGCAATTAAAGTTTAAAATCATCAGTTGAGTCTCACCATCTTATAGAGGGTATGTTGCATAATGTAACATAACATGGTAAAAAAACGAGTCAACAAGCACACAGGAGCATTCAGCTGCTGAAGAGTTTATCTGATGACTGAAGGCAGAGACAGGCTAACGCTACCCACTGACTCCCAGTGTTTAAGCTAAGCTAACTAGCGGTGGGCAAGCTCTGCCCATTTTCCTTGTTACTGCACACACAGTTGAAACAATGGTGTCTATATGGACTTAGGAGTGAGGCAAGACACGAAAAACAAAAGCAAAAATGTTGGCGTATCCCTTAAACACTAAATTCAGAGGGTACGTCTTTTTAGATGTGCACGAACATTGGTCAAACACGCAGAAACAAGGGACTAGAAAAGGAGCTGGATCTCACATTGTGGTGGGTATTCATCTGAAGTTGCAGAGTTTTTAGAAATGTGCCAGCCTGAGCTTTATTCTGTTCACATTTAAAAATGCCAAAACAGACTGTTGTTAAGATATCTGTTCTGGGTGTCAAGGGTCTTATAAAGTCCAGGACTCTAAAGGCAAAGAGGTACGGACTCAGAGCTGTTGACTTTAGATGGATTATATTCCAGAGGTTCTGCAGATGTTTGCATCTTTGATACTTACATGTGTGTAATTCATGTTAATAATTATCATTCTGGTCGGGTACAGGCTTTTACAGAACAGTGTCAGCTTATCTTGATTAATGAGCAGACCCTGACGTCTCCTCATCCAAAGCATGTTTGCATTAAAACACTTCAGAAGAGTCAACACAGTCTGGCTTTGTCAAGTGTTACGGACATTTAGTACGTAAAGGTGTAGAAATGGACAAACTCAGTGCCTGGTTGTGTTGCCTATGGATGGGTCAAACACTCGTTCTTATTCAGAGGCTCTTCAGGACTTTGTTCCAAACATTTTTGGTACCACAGCCTGTTTTTCTGTTGAATATTATAGTTGTAGAGCAACATTCACGGAAGGTATCAGCAGAGAGTTGATGTGGTTACTCATAGGGTTGAACGACATGCAATTTCCTATCTCAATATTCATGCCAGATATGCTGATGTCAATACGATAAGATATGACTACAGGGGAAAACCAAGAGGTGCATTCAAGGGCAATCGTAAAATTAGGTTCTTGTGATTTCCAGAGCTGTACCTGCAGGGCGAGTGTGGGGGAAATCTATATTGTTTATATAGTTACTTTTTCAATATTAATATCTTGAATGTTCATATGTCAATATAGATATATAAAAATAATGATATATCTTTCAGCCCTAGTCACTAATCAAACCGCTGCACGTCCTGAGTGTGGAGAGAAACTCTGTAAAAAAAACAATCATACAGAGCTAACAGTGTGTGTTTCATCTACTGGTCCTCAGTTCTTTGTTGTATTTTTGAAAGTGAAGGATTACCTCACATCTTCATCACAACAGTAAGAAAAACATAATAATTTTAAAAAAGTGACAGTCCTTAACAGTGTCACCTTGTAACAATGCAAATTTTGTCTTTTATTTTTGTAATTTACATGCAAATGCTGTTTCAATTTTCATTAATATTTCAACTACAAGTCTGAATGGTGTTACAGTTTAACTTGTGGCTGTGTTAACTGCTGCTAGCAGGTGTATGGAGTAAATAATTCCACATTTATATTTCGAAAAGAGGCAAATAAAATCCTGTTTTAAAAAATGTTTTTGGGTAATCTTGTTGATTTTAACAACAGTTGTAACTAGGGATGGGACGATACACTTAAAGTCACGATACGCTGCTCCTCGATATGCCCTGGTCATGATATGATACGTCACGATAAAATATCAAAAAGTAAAAAAGAAAAAATATTACTTTGTAATTACAACTTAATTGTTTCTGTTTGAGTTGCACACAGGAAAACACAAGGCCAAACAGGCCAAACACAAACAATAACACTCTCTCTAACCCTAGAGAGGTTAGAGCGAGTGTATGCTAACGAGCGGTAGGCTCGTTTTCGCCATCTTCGTCTTTTTTAATGAGAAAGCCAAAATACTGCCAGACAGATGACTTGTATCCAGGTGGAGCGTCCTCAATTTCAACCTCATTTCACTCCGTCATTCAGCTTTTCGGAGGCAAGGTAGCTGGTGCTAATGTTTGTTGTTGTCACTTCTGGTCACATGCCGACCAGAAGTCTCTGCATTTCTATTTTAAGAGATAGAAGAAACAGCTTAAGTTTCTTGCGTCCTCTTGAGGCCATGCACCCTGGCATTTGCCTAGATTATTACCTCCATGATTACTACCTTATTTTTTTCTGGCATATGTTTATTAATTTGTTTGTTAGCATGATTACACAAAAACTACTGGACAGATTTTGATGAACTTCCCAGGAGATGTTGGTAATGGCCTAACTGAAAAAACGCTTATTCAGAAAAAAGCCGTTAGTTAACGACTAATAATATCAAAGGCTCCGTAAGGCTTTAGGTTGGAGACTGGGATTGTGTGAGTGCTGACTTCACTTCACCTGTGCTAGGCGCACTGAACCTTCACAAACAGCAGAGGGCAGCAACACACCAGCACAGAAGAGCTAATATTTACTCTTTCACTGATGTTGAAAGAAATATTCACATTTAAACTGCTGAAGGACACAAAATAACCCTCAACCCCTAAATTAAACTAAAACCAGGACCTTCATCTGCCACGTTTCTGTAGGACTTTGTGTGGTGAGCATTTTACTGATGGTGTGTTAGGTTCTTCATCAACTACGTCATTAGATAACAGGTTATAAATCACAAACATGTCTCATTTCAGTAACTTGTCTGATTTGACATAAAAAAAGGTTTTTCTCTGGGTCGGTCATGTTGAAGGTGACACACTGAGTTTGTTGTTTTCAGCGTTTTCACTGCAGCTCTCTTCAGCACTTAACCACAAATAAATAAAACATGGACTCCATCTATTTCTCCATCCATCTATCTATATCTATATCTGTCCCTGCACACACAGCTCTGATGTTTCTGCTCTGTGTTTCTGCCATTTTCATGTGTCATTTTTCATATTTAAGTTTTATGAGCACAGCAAAGAGTTAGCAGTTTGTGTGAATTCTGATAACATATAAGTCAGCCCCAGATTCACAGGGAGCTTGAGCTGTCTATTTTTGTTTACACACGCAGGTCATCCTGGTTAAACATTGTCTAAATGTAACGCAGCTGCCACGAAGCCACTGCAGTCACATTAAATGCTTCCTGACATAATGCTCTGCTACCTGGATGTAAACAAAGGAACACAGAAGTAGGGATGGGAAATAGAGTGGGTGCAAAAACAAACCCTTAAATATGGAAATGGGTCACCAGTTTTGGTACTCCCATCTCCTAAAATCCGAAAGGTTTTAGAACAGTTTTTCAGATACATACTTGAGGTTTGAAGTGCTCTCAGAGCACAAACCCCTGCAGAAGCATTTCCAACAGTGTTGATGGAGTTGTTTTCAATAATGCAGCTATGGTCCATCTGACACTAGGGGTGTAACGAAATGGTCAACTCACGAAACGATACGAAATACTCACAATACAAAATAAAGATTATCGAAAATCCCCAACAGTGGAAAGTTGTGCAAAAATCTCATTTTCTTTATTTCTTCCTAATGCAGACATACAAAAACTAGAAAAGTACTCGGAGAGCGCAGACCTCCGCCAGCGCCACAGTCCTCACCCATAGTGTGATTTTCACCACAAATATTAGTCCTACCTTTATTTTAACTAAATATTTAGATTCCTTGACCATGAAAACATACCATTATCAACTGGATTCATAATGATATCTATTTTAGTTCAGTGGTTATTCACAAAAATCATATTTTTCGTCATAGCGGATCCAGACGGTGATCAGAATCAACACCAAAATTGAATCAGTTCTTCCTTTTCCCATGCTGAACGTTTCCTGAAAATTTCATCAAAATCCATCCATTACTTTTGAGTGATTTGGTTCACAGACAGACAGACAGACAAACAAACAGACTCTCCCGAAAACATAACCTCCTTGGCGGAGGTAAATATTGCTACATCAGTACAAAATAAATGCTCTTTGAAAAAAACAAAGTTGTAGTTTTTTCCCCTCATTTAGACTACAGTGCAATTACAAACAAAAAATCTCAATAAAAAGTGTTTTGTTGTTGTAACAATCAGGATATGTACATTCCTGAATGAAAAGGAAAATAAATAGCAGTCCTAAGAGCTGCATTTTAGAGGTCCACCCGTCTGTTGTTATCGCTCCTCTCACCTTTTTGCAGAGCTGCCTTTACTTTTACTCTCACTCTCTCATACATTGCTGGAACCACTGTTTTACTGATGTGTGTCCGTGATGGGATGTGATACTTCAGCTCCAGTGTGTGGACCGACTGTCGAAATCCAGCGTCATCAACAACAGAAAAGGGTTGCATATCATTTGCTATAAAAAAGCCTATACTTTGTGTTATGTCTTTTGCTCGCTACTAGCAGCTAGCAGTGGCGCAGCGAATGCTTTCTTTAAAGTCGTGTGGTCTTTTGCTAGTTGTTTTTCCCGTGTAGCTTCCAGTAGCTTCTCTTTGTGGTGGCGTTCTAAGTGGTACATCATGGTAGTTGTACTCACAGCAGCATACGGCGAACTGTAGCGGCATATTTGAGACACGGTTGTTGTTTTGTCCGCAATCTTCTCATCGTTCTCTCGTCTTTCACATAGGAAGCCAAAATAGGTCCACACAACCAATTTATTTGACTAAGGAGCGTCTGCTAATTCCTCCACCTCGTCTTCCTCCATTCTGAAGCGAGTGTTTTCCTACGGTAGGCGAGGAGGGTAAACAATCACCAGTCTCAGTGGTGTGCGGCGCCCCTTCACTTTTTTTATTTCATGCTTTTATTTTGTGCGTCTTTGAATTTTATTTCCCCTATCTCACACTGTTAAAAATTTATTTTAAAAAATCCTGAATTCACTGGGCACCAAAATCAATGACTTCCTCTTTGTGCAACAACCAGCATCCCCTAAATATTCAATAAAATTTGAATAAAACCGATTATAAATAACAAAAAAAAAAAAAAAAAAAAAGCCCATAAAAACACCACCTCCTTGGCAGAAGTTTTAAGTTCCTTGATAAACGCATGGAAAACTAAACTTGAATATTTAATTTTGAAGTATTAAATACACTTGACATCACCTGATTTTTCATTCGAAAGCATTATTGTGCTCTCATAAGGACAGACTGAGAATACGGCTGGATCAGGAATCCTCAGTATGTAAGAACCACCAGTTTTTGAGCATTAGTTATTGGAAACGAACTCCAGCAGTCGTTATAATTACATTTATAAGGAGAAGCTCTCCAATCTTGTTGTATATCCAGTATAAGAACAGTGAAGGACAGTCTATTCTATTCTATTCTATTACGTCTGTGTAGATTCTAATTCATCTAGGTCATAGTTATCTTGAAGATTCAAAATTGAGGCAACTGGACTGTGGTATTTCATAATCAGTTTTTAACTGAACACAGTCAAGTTGCCTCCATTTTGAACCTTCAAGATTCAGTTCTATTGTATTCTGTTATATATGAACCCAAGATAAAGCAGCATTTAAACTATCAGTCTGGAAACATTCCTGGATGTGATGGCATGTTCTGCACCCACAAACGTTTCAGTATTTCAATCAGACCAGCAGCAGTCAGAGCTGTGGCAGATGCACATGCACATCAAACTGAACTCCTCCATCCTTTTTCTTTATGCCTTAGTCACACATTCCCGTTTCTCATGGCGATTGTACACGACTGTACATGATTGACGAGGCTGGTGTGATACGGGATGTCTCACACCTGGACACACCCCGTAAATACACCATCAGTAGAGCTTCTACAGTGTTTCGGGGGCGTTTGTCTCGCTCCAGTTAGGTTAATACAACGATATGACGAGGACTCCTTGAATTTCCATCCTGCTGACACGACTCGAGCCCCGCTCGAGCTCAGTTCGCGTCACGCAAGCCCCGACTGAGCCCCGTCGCTTGCGCCGTCTTGAACAAGAAACAGTCGGGGCACAAACGGATACATCCTTGTCAGTCGTCCTCATAAAGCTGTCAGGATTGAGTCACAATCGGCCCGACTGTGCTCCGTACATGCCACGCTAATACTGTTCACCTTAGGACTTCATTAGGCTTCCATCCTGCTTTACTGAAAGCAGCGATTTTCCATGACAGTTTTGAACAGTTCAAAACTGTCGGGACCCTTCCACGTTCCCCGCCGTTCATCCACGACTATACAACGCTGCGCCAGTCCAAGTAGCGCATGCACCACGACCAAAGCACATTTCATCAGGATTATGACAATCGTGCACAATCGCCATGAGAAACAGGAATGTGTGACTGGGGCTTTAAGATCAATACTCATGGCGAATCAGAAGTAGAGGTAGATTTAAGGAGGTTGCAGGTCACCCTCCACGTGCTGCAGTGTCAGGCAGCACATTTTGCAGACTGGTTTGACACTTTGTCCTGCAGAAGGTCACACAGAGCGAGCGGCATGAGTTTCAGGCGAGCCTGCACTTTGCCGCGCCCTTGGCTCTCCCATCAGGCTTCATTTCGGCTGAGTGAGTCGTTCTGACTGAGCGCTGGGATGGATGTGTGTCTGCGCTCAGGGTGACAGGGATCAGGCAAACAGCTCATTACAGCAGCCGAACTACCAGGCCGTGTCTGTTTTAATGAGATACTGACAGTAACAAGAAGCTTTACGCCTGAGGGCAGTGATCTATGAACTCATTTATCCATCATTTACTCACATAAGGACACGCAGCATATGGGAAATTAACACTTGTTTAAAGTGGCAGACCTGCATGTTAAAGTCAAATAATGACTCAAAAAAGTCACACAAGAATAAAGTCTGTTGGTTTTTATATGCAGCACAAACAGTTCTGTTCGTTTGAGATTGCAGAGACGTCAAACTCGAGTAAAGCAGGAACAGCATGAATATTCTCCTGGCTGTGGAGCAGTGGATCAACTCTTCAACCCTGCAGTGTTTCTTATGGGAGTGTTGGAGTTTGCTTATTGTATGTTGTTTATGCTGTGATGTTTTATGTGGACCCCAAGAAGATTAGCAACCATGACAGTGGAAGCTCATGGGAATCCAAATCAGAATAAAAAAAGAATGAAAATAAATGATTGATGGACTGATGGATAGATGGATGAATAAACCAATGAACTGACTGAGGACTTGACTAATGTATAGATTGATGGACAAACAGATGAACTGATTGATGGACTGATGAGTAGGTTTAAAGATAAATTCACTTATGGATGGATGGATAGACTTATCCATGAATAAACTAGACATTAAGATTGATGAATGGATGGATGAATGGAGTGGTGGACACATGGATGGACTGATTGATCCATGTAAATCAGTCTGAAACACTTTTGGTGGTATTTGTCATTTATTGTTTTTTTTTCTTTGCTATGTTTTCTTGCAGCGTACTGATTAGAATTTTGGTTTATTTTTCATGTTTTGCTCATAAATTTGATTTTATAACATTCCGTCTCTGCAGAAGTTCATTCCAATTACAATTATCTTCATTCTATAGGCTTGCACATTATTTTCGTGGACATTTTCTGCCTGACAGACTAAACTGATGGCTTCACACTGCCTGTATACTTAGGTTATACAGAACATTCAAGGCTCTCTTACTGTTTGTTTTAATTTCACATGTTGGTTTGTTTCACTCTGTATCCTCTCTACATTAATTGCATCCTTCTCATGTTTGTCGTGTAGCATACGGCAGTATTTAAACATGTAAACAAGCAGCCCGAGGCTCCGTGGTGATGACACTGTGCAGTAAGTCCCTGAAGATCACAGCTGTATGTGCCATCACACACATTGTTCTCGCACAGTTACACAACATATGATACATTATTGATCCTCCTTGAGTAGATTTCTTTGCTAGCTTAGCTCTGAGGTCAGAGGTCTGGAAAAGCAGAAACACCTGGGTTTATAAATACTTGAAGATTTGATCTTTACCGTGTGAAAACTGACGACGAAGTGTGAGCTGAAGGTCAAGGCCAAGAGAAAAAACATTTTCAGCATTGAGCAACAGATAGATGGAGTCTTTGTTTATTATTCAAGAGGGTGGGACTAAAATGATGAACTTAGACCTTCTGAACTGAAGGCTTCAACCCTTTTTAACATTACCAAATGAAGCCATGCCTGTGGGCAGCCGCGTGAGCGATCTGATTCCTCATGATAATCTATCCAAAGAGGACTTATTACCTCCACCAAGGAGGTTATGTTTTAGGGAGAGTTTGTTTGTCCATCTGTCCGTCTGTGAACAAAATAACTCAAAAAGTAATGGATGGGTTTTGATGAAATTTGCAGGAAAAGTTCAGCATGGGAAGAGGAAGAACTGATTCAATTTTGGGTGTTGATCCGGATCAGCGTCTGGCTGTGATTTTTGTGAATAACTGCTGAACTAAAATAGACATCATTATGAATCCAATTGCTAATGGTATGTTTTCATGGTCAATGAATCTAAATATTTAGATGAAATAAAGGTAGGACTAATATTTATGGTCAAAATAACAATATGGCTAAGGACTGTGGCGCTGGCGGAGGACTGTGCTCTCCGAGTGCCTTTCTAGTTAAACATGTTTTCTACCTTTTACACAGCCCTCTGTGTTCTCAATGAACATCTGTGCCATACTTTGGTAAAGATAAAATTCACATTCACCAGAGGAGTGTTTTGACTCCGTACAATACAAACCAGCTACGTACAGACAGTATTACAAAACTCTGCTTCAGCCTGAATCTCTTTAAATTAGGGATGCTCGATATTGGATTCTTGCCGATATGCTGATATATTTTTTTAATTCATCATTGCCAATACCAATTACAATACTGATACTGATGCTGATTCCGATAATTCTGGTGAAGAGCACAAGCTCTGTACTTAACAAAAATAGACTTGCTTCTTTCAGTGTTGCAGTATATTTTTATGAGGAACAGATGCAAAGCACGAAAAACAGCATTTAACTCTTGCAGAATTGAAACACTTTACATGCAGTGATGAGAAGGAGCATCAATATTGTACGGTTGTGTAATCAGCCAATATTTTGGCTATAAATATCTTCAAAACATTTCAATATCAGCTGATACGTACTTAACTTTTTAGGCTGATATCGGCCGATACAGATAGAAAAACGGTACTATTATTCTTTCTGACCTCGCCCCCTTCTGCCTCCATGACTTTGGGTGGAGTTCTCAGGAAAAATATGTTTTATTTTGACTAAAGCATAACAGAGATTAAGTTAAAGCTTGAAAATAGATATTATTCATCACATCTAAACTGATTAGCAAAAAACATCTTTGACTGCTTCATATGTGCTTTTCTGGGATTTACTGGCTCACTTGTTTCCTGCAGACAACATGCAACTCTGCTGATCTGAAATTGTTCCCCCTCGAGAGTGCGTTCAGGGGAAACCGCACAGAAACCAGAGTCTGACGTCATGAAATAAGTAAAATCAGGGAATGAATCACAGTCTTTTTAAAATGATGACTCCCCTGAGGCAGAGCTGAACGTGTCTCACCGAGGCAGGTGCTGCTTGTCGCCGTTGTCAGATGAGCACAGAAGACGATTAGCCCTCGTCACATCGGGGAGGAGGGGAGCTGCCGTGTTCACCCATAAAACATGCATGAGTTTCATCCTGGAGCACATTTTCATTTTAGAGCATCATCTCACCTGGCATCTCGTTGCAGCGTGACCGCTCCTACCTCCGTGTGCGTGAGTGGGGTTTGAGCATGAGATCGGGGTCAGCATCTAGCGAGGAGTCAGTGCATCTGTTAAGAGTCATTAATCTGTCACAGCAATAAGAGGCCGAGGGCAAAACAAACTCAAACACACCTGCTATGAGTCTGCTGTAGGTGAGTCAGCACACCAGCCCTCTGTGGCATCATGGAGAGATCTGAGGGGGAATGACGGGCGATTTAGAGGCTGTAACGACGCTCTTCAGGACTAACCCTCACTCTACTGTAGGCTGGCAAAGGGGCGTGAAATTTCTGGAAACTCCGCGAGAAGTTAAGATGGGGAACATGGGGATATTCTAGGTCCCAAAAAAGTCCACACTGAAGTATGGAATTATGGAATTAGGCAATAAACACAACATTTTAATATAAACACAAAATATCATGGAAATGGGCTACATTTTACTTAAAAGCCTTTTCTTCTGACTAAAACAGAATGTTTCTTTTGGGAAAATGCCCTGTGGGGATCTCTGACACTGCGATCAAGCTCGCTTCACTTCCTGTCCACTTCCTCCCTCCCTCATTAACAATACCAACGTGTCACAGCGACCGGAGCATGCTCTGCGTCAAGCCGCCTTTCATTCTAAATGATTGCTAGCGTCGAGGGGCGATGAGCAGCGGGATGTGAACGAAGCTCAAGTGGCGCGTAGGGCAGTTTCCCAGTGAGTGGTTTAAGTGTGTATGGTTAATGGTATTTGCCGTCTTTATTCATTCAACTTTTTCAGGGGAATTTTCAGATTGGCCAGCGGACCACATTTGGCCCCCGGGCCATAGTTTGGACACCCCTGATTTAGACATTCAAACTTTACTAGCATTCAATAAAGAGTTATTAGTAAGGCTGTCACTTTAGTGCATTTATTAGATTAATTAATTACACCGCAAATTAATGCGTTATAAAAATTAATTGCAAGATTAATCATAGCACACAAACATTTTAATATTGTCCAGCTGGAGGACCGGTACATGGCAGTGGCACGTGTCACTTCACACATGCATCTCTAGTCAAACCAAACAAAGCCCAGGTGACAACAGGAATGGCATATTTAAGACTTAGTCTTATTTTATTTTTGAATTTATTTATCTATATTTGTACTACATTCTTTAATAATGCATCAGGCCTAATTGTTTTGCTGGATGTCCTCGACCTTTTTCTTATTTTGAATTTGATTTATGAAACACACTTAAAGTGTAATTTGAGTTGCCTGATTGAGCTTAGAATTTTCTGGACAAATTGCCCTGACTTTGGTTTTATTCAGTCACCAATAAAAATGTGGATTTACAAATCTTCACTTCTTAGTGTATTCATTTGATTAGTCCTGCACAACAATTTTATAATATCCTAGAATTCAAATTCTTTATTTGGGTACTTTGAGCAGAGATGAGATAAAAATGTGATTAATTAAATTAATTATTTTCATCATCTGACAGCACTAGTTATTAGATGTTCAATTTTAAGCAAGTGTAAAGCATGACTTCAGAAATTTAAGGAAGCATAAGAAATGCCTTACACTTTACTCTACATATTAAAGTCGACTGAATTTACAGCAGATTTCATTGACTGAAATGTTGTGAAATTTCATCGACTAAAACTAGACTAAAATTTTGAAGACTAAATTATGACTAAAACTTAAGGATATTTCAGGCAAAAGACTAAAACTAAATTAAAGTGCTGTCATTATCAGTGTCCATACCATGACATCTCTCTGAAGTGTTAACCTAACTTTTATGAATTATCTCCTCGCTCACCTCTCCCCGTCATGCGTCTCCATGTCTTCTGTGGCCCGCTGATTTTATGAGAGTAATGAATGCTGACCTGCTGTCCCTCGAGGGCCCAATCTGCCCACGATTCCTCCGTGTGCCCTCTGATTCATCTCTAACACTGATGTTTGTGTCACTGGTTATGCTAATATCCTGAACAATATGCTAATTAAGAGTCATGAATATTCATCCTCTCATTAGGATACATACAGGGTGACAGTTGGGAGTTTAGACACAAAGTCTTTGGAGGAAAGGTACGACTGAACTTTGTGACTTTGCTGTCTTAACTTCCTGTGAGGATGACTCAGGAGGTGACCACAGGGGGGGGATGGGAGTGCTGGTTTGTCGTTCGTCGTGCTTACAGTCACAAGATGTTGGACCATGATGACCTTGTCAATGATTTAATGAATTTAGACTTTAGGAAACTTAGTAGAGACGTTTATGCTGGGCTTGAGAACCCAAATGTTGCTGATCTGATGGGATTTTCACAACGAAATCATGTCTGGTGTTTAAAGAGAATAGAGCAACAACGTGAGGGTCTTCTTAGAGCATCAAATTCACAAATCTTTGGCATAAATTGTAGCAGGTGATTAGTATTAGTAACAGAATAATTACAGAAAAAATACTGGTGTTGAGCTATTGCCAAGTAACCTGACAAGTCAGATGGACAGCTCCATATATCTGCCACAGAAATATTTCACTAGTCCATCTGGGTAGGAGCCCTTTAAATTTGTTGTCAGTGGCTAACAGCTAACAACAGTTAATGGCCGTTAGCCGCTAACTAGCGGCTAACAGCCTTATACTATCCTCTTCAACTAAATTGTACCACACAGATGATTCATTTAACACTTCTATGTGACATGAACCTCGTCAAAGACAATCCCTACAAGTAAACTTCTGAGGAGGGCAGATTTCGCCAAGTTTCACTGAGTAGCCATGAGGACAATAGGCTAATCGGCATGTCCGTTCTCAACTTGCGGTTCTCAATGTAGTATCTAATGTGAATGCTTCTCTGTCTACTCAGGGCACACAAGGCCACAGGCAATGCCCATTATGCTTAAAAAAAAGCATTCTTCACACATTTTTTACTTCTTACTGATACCTAAGGAGATGAACCCTGTGTCAAAGGTTAAAAGCCATCACTTCAGGCTATCATGAGACAGCCTTTGGGTCACTGGTCATGAGATGCTCTGGTCCCATGAGAATCCACCCTTCATGCACGGCTTTGTATAGTTCAAAGAACGTGTCTGGTATAAATACATGTCCTATTACAATGCTCGGGAGGTTCATTTTGGCTTGGGCCTCCAGGCTGTCTGGAGTGTCTGATTCAGACACTTGCTTGGTTTGTCAATAAACTGCTCTTTTCTGCAAACAAGTCTGTGTCGGAAACTTCTTCTTCATCCGCATCTCCAGATCAACCAGCGAGAAACTACATCAACTTCCAGTTGTCGTCACGTCCGCATTCTACAGCTCCCGCCTCTCTTCCCTGATTGGGCCGTTAAGAATTCAGCCGACTGAATTCGTTGGACAACGGAGGCTGGCAAGACGGACCTGCAGGATTTCAGAATTAAGCAGGTCTGTCTGCTCTGCAAAGCTAAATGACAAGCACTTATGTTTGAAACACTAAGCTGGAACATCGCTCTTCATCAACTTCACTGTGACCAATCAGCAGGATCATCTTTATATTTCATCTTTATACGTAGCGGTAGTTTTTGATGTGTGACAACAACCAATTTTTGGAAAACTTAGTATTGTAGTTTTGTAGCCAGCTATACATCACTACTTACAGTCCGGTGCACTAAGACGTGTCTGAATAATATAAATTTGCTCTAGTTTTAATTGTCTTGTTCCTGAAGTTGAGTATCCAGGCCAGTCCAGCCCTGTCCAGCCCAACCACGAAGCTAAGGAATAGCATTTATAGATAACCTATTTTGATGCTATAAAACTCATCTTAAAGTGTGTATTTAGATCAGGTATATATCTAAAAGTGAGACTTTTTTGTAATTACTTAGAAACTCCTCATAGCATCTTTAAATAGTTCCTCTATTATGTATATGTTCATTCCACTTTAAATTAATTCCAGTCGGTCCTGTCCTGATGGCCGACCGAAGTGTTGGGCTCGAGCCGAGACAATTTGAAAGATTTGGAAATCATGAAAGAGTGGATGACATAAGCATTAACATGCAGAACTTTTTCAAGCATCCAAGACATAAATGCTTCACTACGTCACATCCGCCCACTGTCCAATCAGAACCTTTCCCAACCCTCAGGCCTTGAATAAAGGTAAATAAATGTGTTTTCAATGTAAACCTCCATTCAGAATTCCTATTTCCCTGAAACACGAAGAGCTTTAAACTTTCCAAATTATTCAGTTCTGAATAATTAATTCAGAATTAAGAACATCATGTAACCATGCTGTCTCTCAGAGTATGAACATCTTGATCTCAGGGCTGTGTCCACGTTGACTTGGATGACCTTCTCTTCTTATCGTGCAGGTATGTGAGGCATCTGTAAACATGCTGAGGACAGGTTTAGATGATGTTTTTGTCCTATAAATAAATAAAAATCCTCTAAATAAAAGTTTTGAAGCAGCTGAAGCTTGCCGTTTCCCACACTGTTGAGACTTCTCAAACAAGACGAACACTCCTGTTGATTTGATATCTGAGGCTGATGACCTTTAGCTCATCTTTGTATGAGGAAAACAACAACGATTGTGTCTTCATATTGTTCAGTGTTCTCTCAGGACAGGGAAGCCTGATGTGGCGTCAGAGGACGAGGCGTTCGGGCGCTCTCGGGCTCTGCAGTAAAAGCCTCTTCAAACAGAGATGCTCTCTGTGCGCTTCAGTGGAGACGAGCTGAAATATTCTCTGAAAAAGGCTTTTTCTTTTCTAAAAGTGGGGTCGGAGCGTCGGAGAGAGGACCTCACCATCAAGTAGAAATCTTTGTGTTTCATTATTGATACAGCTGTTGGCTCTGCAGAGGGGGGCGGGGGGGCTTTGTTACCCTCCTGATACCTGCTCCGGCTGCAGGAGAAAATCTGAGCTTCATGTTTGTGTGGTGCGTCAGATTTAAATAATGAAACTATTAAGCTGCTTGTGTCGTTAACTCATTTAATTAGGATTTTGATGGACACAGATTCAAAGCAAACAGATTTTGATGGTATAAGTGGATCAGTGCGATTTTATATGATGCTGTAGCTGTCTCCTCGTTTCTTGTCTAATTTTTTTAACTGGATTCCTTGAAAAATACATGCAGGAGCACTTATCTGCTCCCGCAAATGATGTTTTTTTGTTTGTGCTTGAAGTGGAGAGTTCTGTTCAAAGTTACACCAACAATACCCGAACTTGTTAAACCTCTGTGCCGGAGACAGCCAAGGCAGAAGGGATGAGGATTACTTGCTGGCCTGTTCTTTTCAAAAAGGCTTCAAGGACGATTTTTACGCCCAGATTTTTGGGAGTTCTTCCGCAATAAGCTCACCTTAAAGAAGTGGCCTCTCCTTGCTTCCAACCTGGAGCGGTTTGTTTGCAGTGAAGACGCAATTGACCGAGCGACCAACACAGACGGGGTGACCAGCAGTGTTGTGTGTAACGTAACTACTTTTTCAGGGCAAAAGTAAAGTAACGCGCTACTACTGAAAATTTGGCAACAAAACGTAGTTCCTTTTTTAATGCAGTGCGACATTGCATTTTCCCACGGACAGTTCTGACACTGAAGCTGCCTTCTCAGCTGCTCTACAGACACGAGCAGCGTTGCCAAGTCTGCTCGTTGTAAGCTTCTAAGGGCAGCAAATCTCATGAGTCACAGCTGCGGGTCGCAGGTTTTTTGGGCTTGTTTCTAATCGTGAAGTTTCTTCTTGGGGCTCTTCTCTCTGTATGAAAAATAAAAAATAAACATGGAAAGTTACTTAGTATTCACAACACAATGTTGACCGGAGTATAGCTAGTTCCTCTGCCATTCTCAACATAGCTGTCAAGTCTCCTGTCTTGGCCATGAAACTACCGTATTTTACGTGTTTTATCCTCTTTCCCGACGTCCTCCTGTATCAGTATTCTCCTGTAAATCTCCCGTGTGACGATATAATAATAAAAACATTCCTCTGCCTCTCCAAACTGAACTCTGTCTCTAGCCTGAAGGGGGCAGTAATGCTCCAAAATGATGGATGCCAACCGCCGTAAAACCAAAGAAGAAAAAGCCTTGTGAGAACGTCCTCCTGCAGTAGCCTGGGTGGCAGCTGTCGTGAGATTAGAGCCAGCAGAACAAACCAAGAAAAACAAAGTTTATTTTAGATTTCATGTAAATCTGTCTTAAAATGTGAGGGATACTAGAGCTTGGTTGGGGTCGTGGGATGGCCCGTAGTGGGCTCCCCTTATTTTCAAAGACAAAACTTGACTGGTAAGCATTCTCCAGTGGACTCTGATCCCTCTCAGCTCGGCTTCACGCACTGAATCATTCTGTGCATGCCAGCAAAAATGTACGAGCAGGAGGTGGGCAGAACGGCTACGGGATTTGATTGGTTTAAGATGTGGCCTCCGGAGGTTTTAATGTTTGTTGTGTTTTCCCTGTTTTACTGCTGCTGTAGATAGCGGCTAATTTTCGCTCTATTCTAAGAACACATTATGAGTTGATTGCCATCGGGTCATAAAGACCATTTTAACCAGTATTACAAAAAGTGTTTCTAAATCAGATTAGCAACCCTAGCTTTAAAGAAAAAGGTCAATTAATGCAGGTACACATATAAAGATTATTGGGCTGTTTTTGTTCCGACCAAGGATGAAAAACCAGATTATTTTATGTGTGTGGGAACAAACAGACAACTTCCGAGTCATGTTTCTGTGAACTGTGACATGAATTTAGCCACTCAAGAAGTGAGCTGACTGAGGAACAAGAAATCAAGTGTAAATAAAAACAAACACGACGACCTGAAACATAAAGTTTAGATGACCTCAGAAATGGAGGACCAGCTCACATGTTCACGCTGTCTCCAGGATTTTGTCCACAGTCTTTTCTTATTTAGGTTCAAAAATAGTCCATAGACCACCATCTTCTTATGTCCTCTTAGATGTTGTTTTCCAGTTGTTGGAGCACACCACACACATTATCCAAGCTGTTTAATGTGTGATTTTTTGGGCTCTCTAACAGATAAAACATCTCTTTAGGTTTAGAAAATCCTTATATGTGGACCCTGCATAAATCTCTGATAATATTAATAACTTTATTGATATAGTACCTTTAAAAACACAAGTTTACAAAGTGCTTTAACACACAAAACAAAGGCAGAAAAAGGCAAAATAAAATCAACAATCAGGTCAACAGAGACCACAAGAGTCAGAGGAGAAGGCACAGAGGGTCACGTTAACTAAAGCAACAAATGAAAGAAAACAGAATAAACTGGAAAGATTGAAACAGCTGGTATAATGCATAATGACAAGGAGATGATAAGACAGTAGATAGATAATAGATTTACAGATACATAGATAAATTTAAGACTGTTGAAGGTTGACAACATCACATCACAAAGATAGAAAAGAAGAGGGCAGATAGAGGACTGCTAAGAGAAAAAATACTTAGAATAAATAATCAATAAATAAAATCAAATAATAAAAACTGAGTATGTCAAAACAAGAAAAGAAAGTAAAAACAGGAATAAAACAATGAGAAACCGTGATGAGGATAAGAACAGTAGAACTTAAAATAATAAAACAAGTAAAAAAACTGATCACAGTTTGAACTCTGTAGGAGGTCAAAGCTCTTAAAGAAGCTCCCTGTTTGTAGTCACTGTATTTTTATTAGAGAGAAAGTGTTAAAGTTTTCACCTTGGCTCATGCACACGACCATCGCCTCTCTGTCTTTGTGTGTCTTTACAATTAGATTTCACGCCTCTAACAGCTGGAGACGGCCCAGACCGTCTGAACAGGAGCTCCAGTCTGAGAGCGCTTTCTTTCCTGTGTTTTGTCTCAACCTGAGGCCTGTTTGTGCAGCGCTCAGGATCGCTGAGCCGTTTGAGCAGATCCAGACTCAGACTCGTGCGTCCTGACCCGTCTGATGACGCAGACAGAGCGGCGGTCTGACATCACAGAGCGTAACACGAGGATAACTCTATATATACTGTAAACACTGAGGTTTGAGGAGGGGGGCAGGTTGATTCTACAGGATCATGTTTTCAGCACATTTCTCTCACATGCTGGCTTTTTAAAAATGTCTGCAGGTCGTCTGACCTCTGAAGGATAAACTGGACTATCAGGAGATGAAGCTGCTGAGGGCCAGATGGTCTCCTCTCTGAGGTCACAGGACTTTTATACTGAAATAATCAAGGGCACGCTGCCTTTGAAAAACTAACATCTATTAAAGGGATACACAGACTTTTTTTCCTTTCACATCTCTTTGTCCAAGTCCATGACAAGCAGATAGACGTTCAGCAATTAGGAAGAGAGAGGCAGAGCTGGCCCACTGCTAATTACTTCAGCTTAAACTCTGAAGTTCAATGGGTAGTGGTAGCCTGCCTCTGCTGACAGCCATCATATATACTCTTCAGCAACTCTAAGTGGTCCTGAGTGCTTGCTGTGATTTGTTTTTTTGCTATATTTTGTTATGACATCTATTTTTAGCCTAACATTAGCCCTTAATGTAATTTTTCAAGGAAATACAACACTAAACCGCAGGGCGCAGGATGCTTGTGGACCATTTCATTGGCACTTTCATGTTTGTTTTGTTGTTTTACAGCCAAAGGATCATCAGTAGAGCTGCAGCCCTGCACTCAGAGTCTGTCTTCAACCCTTTGGGGAGCAGAAACATCATGTCAGTCTGCTGCCTCGCTGCTTTCTGCTCCGCTCGGGATGATGTTTAGACGGAGAGAACATGAGGGGGATCGGTTTCAGAGAGGCGCAGAGATGAGCATGAGGTTTGTCAGGGTGTGAGAGGAACAAGAAGAGGAGATGGATTGTTGGGTGTATCATGTGAGATGGTGCAGCTCCTCTGTGTCTGTCAGGCTGCTGAGGTGGAACAAACCCTGGAGGACAGAGATCCTCGGCTGCTCCAGGAGACTCATGAAGGAGGAAATGAAATAAAGAGAAACTACTCCAGTGACGGGCCATGACTGAGTACAGGCGGAGTTTTTCTTAACTGAGGTTTGACTGTGCGTTTTGTCCTTCTGTCCACACGTAGATAAAGTTTTAGGTCAGTGAAATCCATGTTCTGGATTTTGAGAAGGCCGTTTTGGGCCTGAACTGTCACACTCTTCTCCAACTTCTCCCTCTATGTGACTCTCTGTTGTTTATGTTGTTAAACTGTTGCTGGTTTAAAGTGTTGATAACTGGATTATTTCTGTCTAACAGAATTCTGCCACTCCTTTACTGTGACGCTGAAAATACTCTGACTGTACAAATGCTGCCGTTTAGAAGAGAACAGGTGTTATTGTTTCCCAAGGTTTGGTCCACACATCAATGTTGTAGGACTCGAGTCCAGGACTTGGACTCGAGTCCGACTCAAGTCCGGATATGTCAGTCTCATGCACTTATGACTCAGACTTGGACTGTGCTCTAGCTGCATTAAGACTCGGGGGAGGACTTGAGCTTATTTATCAAAGAATCCTTTGTATTTTTATTATTTATTTTTTTTATTTCTTCTAGTATCAAGTCCTCATATCAGTCTTCAGCCCACAGCAAGTATGTGTGTTAGCTTACTTGCATGCGTGTTCACGCGCTGATTCCTGCCACAGTGCACCTATTAAAAAGGTATTCAGTAATGGAGGCATATTGATGAGGCCTCACCGTGCAGGATGAGCAGCTCCATGCTTTCAGAGCTGATGTTTTTGAAATGCAGCATGTAAGCTCACCTCCAGTAGGTGGCAGTAGTTACTCTGTAGGTTTTCTTGTTTCCAGGGGTGTTGGCGGCTGATTGGCTTTAAGTTATAATATGGAAATGTTATTTTAAGTTTAGTTAAGTTAACATTTTTCAAACATTTGAACTTAATACATTTTTGAAAAAGAACAGCAGACTCACAGCACTTGTTGTTTAAATGTGCAGTCCTCTGACAGCTAACAAAGTTCAAAAGTGTTTCATTTATTTTTAATTTGTATGTCATTTCTCAGGCTTTGCAAAAGTAGAGAGCTGAAGAGTAGCTTCACATTAAGGGGTGATGGGTCCAGAAGCCAGACCAGGAGGGTACTTCGCACATCTAATTTAGGAGACAGGTGCGTCAGAAATATAGACCTATTTAAACACGAAGATGGACTCCCGCACACTGTCTAACTTGCAATAAAATCATTTATTTGCAACATTTTGCTCTCAGACCTTCATCAGGCAAACAGTTTGTTAAAGAGGACGTCTTGAATAGGAAGTGGCGATCACACCTGTGGCCAATCATCATCATGACAATAACGTCAATAAAATAAACAGGTGAAACAACACATCGACTTCCTGACTGAGAGAGTCAACATGATGAGATAGTCAACATGATGAAAGTCTATTTAAAGCCTACAAATAAGGCTAAAAATGAAAAAATCAATCACAAAATACACAATTTAGGGGACATTTAAGGTCCATAAGACAAGTAACATTGTAGAGAAACATTATAAAAAACTTTAAGTTGACACAGCCCATTGATTATTAAGTCACTTAATTCCCCACAAGATAAAAAGTCTAGAATGCAGTACAACCTGATGACATCATTACATATAAACAGACACATTTAATAGGTCACCTGGTCATTAAAAGTGGGCCTAGAGATGTGTGCACTTCATATGTATCCCACATTAGTTAGTCAGGAGGAGTCCTTCTGACTAACTAATGTTTATACATATATAACGTTAAAAATAAATGATTTTCTTGCAAGTTAGACTGTGTCAGGAGTCCATCCTCGTGTTTAAATGGGTCCAGAAGTCAGACCAGCTGTGTTAGAATATTTTTTAATAGTTAATGTAATATGGACAGTTCATCTACATGATATTGATATGGCCCTGGATATAGTGGATAATAAAAGGAACCAGTGCACACAAACACAAGTTACATCCAACGAAAAAGAAAGTTAGTCTCAACTGGCACGCTGAATCGACATCGGGGTGGGTGGCAGCCATTCTGTGAAGTTAACCGCCCGTCCATCTGCAGCTTTAAAAGGAGCTTAACAGACTCTGAACACGTCGACTGACTCTGCCCGGTCAGCTGATCTGTTAGCTGACCTTGCTGTAGACGCTCTCTGTAAGCTAATCCATCAGCTGATGTGAATCAATGCTAAGAGAGGACTAACAGTGAGGCCCCGTTTGTCTCATCGAGCCGTGTCATTGGACGATCAGAGAGAGGTGGGGGCTGGAGAAGAGAGAGAGCGCCTACTGTAGAGTCTGTGTTTTTAGAAGGGTCTGGTCAAGATGGAGAAGGTGATTGAATGACAAGATGGGCCTTTAATTGTTGTTTAAGTGTTTTTGTTATCACAAATGCACTATCAAAAAGTTGTTCATTGCCTTTTGTGGTTTATGTGCAAAAGCTGTTTTACTTGAAAAAATATTCCTACCACCAGATGTGACTGGTGTTACGGTTTAATCTGTGGACATGTTTCTTTATTTATGTTTCAGTTTGAGACATATCTAATCTAATCTTGATCAGATCATATTAAGGGGGTATTTTTGTTGGATCAACTGCAGCAACCATCTGAGCAAGCCTCCATAGGTCACCAGTCAACAGGGTCACTAAAGCGTGGTTTGATCACTGCTGCTGGAAAGACACTAAAGTTCCAAAACAAAGAGGGTTGTAGTGAAAAATTATGCCTCAGGGAATAAAGCGTGATATCGTGATTAGGGGTGTAAATCACTAGTTTCATGACAATACGATACAGTATTGATTCTTTGGACAATGTTACGATATTTGGCGACAACACAAAGTCTGTCATGATCTGATTTCGATACCATACGATTCAGGGACCTTCAATTGATTTAAGACGATATTATGTACACACTGAAAACAATAAGAACATTTCACCTGAAGCAAGACAGAACTACAAAGCAGTTTTGATAGTTTTATTACTGAAATGTGAAATTATGTGCAGAACTTTGGGTATAACAGCGTCTTGCTACATGTTCGCATACAGCGCTGTTACTCGGTGGGCGCTACATAATACATTTTACAGCAGCAGAAATACCAGAGACTTGAGAGCCTGGAATCTTCAGAACGGCGCGGGGTTGGTTGGAAACTGTGACACGCATGCCCAGTTGAGGTTTCAAAATAAAGGCGTACATTAAAGATGATGATGTTGATTGATGTTTTGAGTTTACATCAATGTGATTGGATCATTGCTTAACCAATCGATGTATTGATCCAGATCAATGGATCATTACACCCCTACACCTGATAAGCTAGAAATTAGTTTAAGGCACCATTTCAGAAAAAAATAAGGGTCATGTTAGGTGGAGAAAATAATTTTGGGGGGAAGTCAGCTTTAAAGCCGTGGTCTACGATTTGAAACCGCAGCCTGCCCCCCCCTTCCCTCACCTCTCCCCTCCGTGTTCCAAGATCCCGCCCCCAGCTCGTGTCGCCTCATATCGGCAAGCCCCCTCAGACAGAGCTACGAGGGACTAGTATAATATATCAGCAGCAAACTCAATCAAAAAAGCTCAGCTCAACTGAAAGTATCAAACACGACAGACATCTCACTTATAACACACAGCAGTAGCCATTTCAATTGGACCGGCGGCAATGCGGGTCTGGCGCCGCCAGAGCGGAGCAGATTGTGGGGGAGGATTTATCTTTCTCGGCCTGTCCTCCCCAGCTCAGCTTACAGTGCTAACGATTAGCGGCTAACAGGCTAACCCGCTCCGCTACAAGTCATTAGCCAGGACAGGCACAGCCTAACCAGAGTTATTCAGCAGACATTTCACACCGTAGTAAACAAAGCCATTACCTGATCAACCAGGGGCGAAACGGCCGATGCTGAAGGGCTGACGGCCGACTGGGGCCGTTCGTTAGCCGTTAGCCCGCTACCAGGCCTCAACCCGCGGGCAGAGCTCCGTTGGGCCCCGCGGGAGAGGTAAGCGGCTTCCAGGTTGCGGCGCTAGGCTTTTCTGGCTAGTTCAGTAGCTAATGCTGCTAGCTGCTCACCAGACGTAGAAGGGAGGAGGCAGGACCATGGGCATGACGCTGCATAGTGAGGGAGACAGGGGATTGGATAGACTCACGGACCAACTCACGAACCAGTTGAACCTTATCAGGCTTCTAGGTTTGATTGGTCAGCTAGTATGCAGCTTTGCAGCAGATATACTGAATGGATTTTTTTCGTTCTTTTTGGTCTTTATACTGTGTAGATAGGACCATAGGACCATAACAGCCTTATAAACGGTGTTATTAAGATGTACAAAGCTTCCAAATCATAGACCATAGCTTTAAAGTCAAAATTTTGAGGTTGAAGTAGAAATGATGAGAATAAAGTTAAAATGAGACTAAAGTCAAAATACCTTTTAATTCGATGTTATTCTCAAAATTCAACTTTTTTCTTAATATTTTTACTCTAATCTCATCATTTTGACATTAATCACAAAATTCTATTTCAACGTTAATGTCAACATTTCAACTGTAATCTCAACCTGTCGAAAATTATTTTTTTCCATCTAAAGTGGCCCTAGTTCTCTTCTGTATGCAGCAATGTTCAACCCGAGCTTCAGTGCCAGCTCTTCCTGCTCAGATGCAGAGCTGAGCTCCATCACTGTGGCTAATGTTCAGGCTGATGCCTTATAGCTCATACAGCCCAACGTCAAACATCTCAAACTATCCCTTTAACCTCTGAAGCCGACTCTCTGGTGAGTTCTTCAGTTTTTGTCCACATTCGAGCTCAGATCCTGAATCTTCTCCTTCTCCTTCCCGTTGGAGCAGCGTGCCGAACCACAGCAGGAGAAATAACGTCTTCTCTCATTAATATTACACGCTCCTGTCTGTACAATACACTGAAATCTCAGCCTGCTTTATCCTTTCAATAATTCACACAATAAAATCATCCCTCTTTGCCCCACTCAGGATCTTCTCTACCCTCAGAGAGGAGCGATGGAGAGCAAGGCACAGGCAGGAAAAAACCAGAGTATTAAACTGTATCAGCCAGAGGAGAGTCAATGAAAAAGTCAAATTAAAACACACTTAAAATGAACAGCTGTTGATCTAAAAAGCTGTTTTTTGGGAAAAGAGAAGATTAGATTATTTTCTGTGACCTGACAACTTCAACATCTTTCTGACATTGACCTTTTTATAAAGACCAATGTGAAGGAACAAAAAAACAAAAGTGTTAAAGTCTTCATAAATAAAATTTGTCATTTTGTTATAAAGCTGTAAAAAAAAAAAAAAAAAAAAAACATAAATGTAACTCCAAATATTCAAAAGCTCTGTCTCAACACATCTGTGAGGAGAGGGTGAGGTACACATATGTTGGCCTTAATGATCCACTGCAAAATTACTTGAAACACTTCAATATTTCATTTTAACTTAAAAACATTTGATGCAGGAAGATTCGTTAATTTTTCTTGCAGTCATCAATTTTTTCTACCATGTGATTCCTTTGAGTTAAGACATGTTTCATGCTTTGTGAAATAGTTGGACCTTGCTCATTTACTTCGTGTTTTTGCTTTCTAAGAATCGTTTCCAACATGGATTAAAAAATAAATAATATGTACAGAAAAGGCTCAAAATGATTATCAACAAATACAAAATATTGCATTAAAACGTCAAAAGATCTTTAAAATGTTTTATTATTAAATTGGTGAAATACTTAGATGTTACTGTCTGGGTAATTACAGTTGGTGCACCTGCTGCTTCTTCTCCTCCCTTCAGTGAGTTATTATTTTTTAATTATATTCTTATCTATTTTAATGTCTTAATTTGACATTTCCTACTGCTATACTGTGTACACGACTAACTGTAACAGCCGGATTTCTCCTTGTGGATTAATAAAGTCTTTCTGATTCTGATGAACGCAGGTTGGGACAGTCGGGAGAGGAAGTCACCTGGATGCATCCTTTAGGTATCTCCTTTTTGCAGGGCGCGCTGCTGAGGCGCCTGCGCAAATCCACTCAGGTCAGCATCCTTCTGGATGCAACTCAAACGGGATCAGACTGGATCCTGTGTTCACACCAACTCAACTAAGTGACCAAAAGCAGATCAGAGACCCTCCTCCTGCGGCCACTCCGTGTGTGTTTGGATCAGCTGACTTCTTTTGAATATTTTCTTTGGACAGAGGGAGTTTCATTTGGATTATCGGGGCAGCTTTGAAAAAGAAACTGACACCAGAATTACAGAGGAAGCTGCAAATAAGTTGATCGGAATAAAAAGATCTCGAGGTTACGCTTCTCTGCTGCGTATCAGACACATAAAGAAATGTGAGGGAACTTGGCTGCGTGGCGCACCGACAGCCTCCTGCTCTTCCTCTTTGAGTGTTGGATGTGTGGATGTAAAATTCTGCGGGTTAAAGGTCTGGTTCCTCCTCTCCGGGCTGTAACTCGACACTCTCTCGTCACTTCTGCCCGCAGACCGGGCGCTCGGAGCAGCTGGAGGCGCCGCAGGGGACGCCATGGGACGATCCAAATACTGATGTGATGGGTAAGATCTGCAGATGGAGCGCTCCGCAGGTCTTATAATGCACCAAGGCGCAAAGTGGCACATGTGCAGATATATTTGACATGGATACACCTGTCCTTAGAAATGCGTAATACTCAAATTCACCTTAACATAAACATGTGGTGAGGTCTTTGATACTTTTAATGTTTGTGTTTTGCAGACACAATTGGATGAACGTTCACGCTGATTGTGTTAAACTCAAATCCTCAATGGATCCTTAAATTTAGCATTTGTTTAACGACTTAAAGCACTTTTACGCGAGGGAAGGAAGATTTAACTTCACGCTTTGGTGCTACTTTTGTCCAAATATAAAGGCAGATTTACGTGTTCTGGGTTTGGGTACTAAAAATATTGCGTGGCTCGGACAGGTGATGTTTCCAGAACCCTGAAATCTGCATGGAGCGATGCGTAAAAGTGCCATCTTTACGCGTGATAAACCTCAGCTTCTGTCACATAAATTGCCAAAAAACAGGGTTTATCCGTTTAATTGTATTGATTTATACAGACTAAATCACTCTAGTCTTTTGTGGTCAATATTCTAAAAAAGAGAAAAGCACTAATTTCCATAATAGCTCAAAGGTTTCCTCAGTGCAGAGCTGTTTTCTTTGCTTTTCTTATTTCATTCTTGACGTTTAGTCTACTACAAATGACTATTTGTGGCAGAAACTGGATTAAAAGTCTCATTTATTTCTGTAGGTTTAGCTGTTTAATTAAAATATAACATTTTATTTTACAGCCTCAGAAAATCATAAATCTGAATCAGAATCGAAATTCTTTTTTAATCCTTAATAGAAAATTCGGTTGTTCAGCTGCTCTTATACACAGTAAAGCAAAAGGCATTTAGAGCATAAAAATTAAATACCTTAAAAATAAAAAGCAATCAGGTTGCAACATGCAGAATCTCCAAGCTGTATCACCTTCCTTATGATGGAAACATTTATAAAAGTAAAAATGAGACTATAGACAAGGTCAAGGAATTAACACTTAACATTACCAATATTTACAATATGAATTTAAATATGACGACAAAGTGACTTTGGAAAAGTGATGACAATGATGAGCTGTCGATCAGACTCTGCTGAGCAGAAATAAACAGTCACAGAGAGTTTGTCAGATTAAGCTCGATGAAGTTGTCAAATATTTTGTCTTTTTGTAACTATATGGGATTTATTAAGAAGTTGGAGAATCTGATTTTAAATTGATGGATAAATGAATAGACTGGTTTAATTATGGGTGGATGGATGGATGAAACCCTGATGGATGAATGGATGGAAAGCAGAATGATCCATCTGTGATAGATGAATAGATGGATATGTCAGTGGATGGATGCATGGATATATGGAATGATGGATGGATTGATTCAGTAATAGACTCAAGGATAGATGGATGGATGATGGATTTATTGGATGAATTGTCAGGCCGACTAACAGATGGATGAATGGAAGGACGGAGGAACCGACGTACAGATGGCTGAACTGACAGATGTTTTCATGAATGAATGCAAGAACAGATGTGTGGCTGAAGAAGTGATGGATGGATGAAGTGGGAAGATACAACTATAGCTAGATGGTCTCGTAAATAAAAGGAAAGATGGATTAATTATTGGACTGATTGAGTGATTGATCAAGTAATAGATGATGTATTGAACAGGTGTATGTATAGACTAATGAAGGGATGGATGTTGGATTGTTGGATGCATTCTGAATAGATGGATATGCTAATAGGTTGAAGGATAATGGACTGAATCAGGCTCAATCAGTAGATAGAAGGCTAGGTGAATAGATGGTTTTAAGTTACTGGATGTTAAGATTGGATGGATTGATAAGTGGATGGATGTAAAGGTGGCGAGGTAAAAGGATGGGGGTTGTTTGAACAAATGGATGGACAGTTAAATAAATAGATAAATTAATAGACTGACTGATGGGTTGACTGAGTAACTGGTAAACTGATATATGATTAATAGACTGATAGAGGGATTGGTAGTTGGATGGATTGATGGGCTAAAGAGTTGAAGGATGATGGATTTGAAGAGAGTGAATTATGGATAAATGGATGGATTGGAGGTTAGATGGATGGATGTGAAAGTGACCAGATGGATGAACTGGTGGATATTGGACTCGTCAAAGTGTGGATAGGTAGAAGGATGGTGAATTTGTCGATAGATGAAATGATGGATGGATAAGTTGATTGACTAATGACAGCAGATGATGGATGGATCAGCTGATGAGTGGTGGGTTGGATAAACCAATAAATAAACTGATGGATGGAAATTAGATGGATCAGTTGAGTGATGGATCAACTGATAAATCAATAGATTAACTACTAGATGGATAGATGGACTGATTGGTAATTGTGTGGATGGATGAACTAACAGGTTGACAGATGATTGGATGGATGGATGGAAGGGTGGCTAGATGGATGAGCTTGTGGATGTTTGGACTAGTTATTATGTGGATAGATTGGCTAATACGTTGAAGGATGATGGGCTTGTTGTAGATGTAGTGATTGATGGATGTTGGATGGGTGGACTAACAGATGGATGTAAAGGTGGCTAGGTGGCAGATGGATCAACTGATAAATGGATGGATGGATGGATGGACTCATAGTTTAAAAGATAGTGGACCTGTGGATATTGAATAATAAATGGATTAGTGGATGGACGATTTGGTGGATAGATGGTTGGATGGAGGGATGGATAAACTACCAAATGAGCTGCTGGTCATTGCGTGGATGGATGGACTAATAAGTTGATGGATGCTTATTTTGTGGATGGATGGAATGATGGATGGATAGAACTAGAAATGGGTTGATGAAGAGATGCACTGACAGATGGATGGATTAATGAATGGATGGATGGATGGATGGATGGATGGATGAGCTGTCTCCTGTTGTGATGCCCGTCTTACTCTCTAGGATGCTGATGTTTGGGTTTTGTTGCTATGGAAACTATAATGAAGCATAACGTCCTCATTAGACTAAATATTAATGGGGTGAGACTTCAGTCATATATGTGCAATTAGAAGTAACAATATTCATAATTAAAAATCTGAAACGGTCTCACAGACTGAGAGATCAGATTTTTAAAAGGCTGGACCCTCAGGCCATCGTCCAAACCAGTGTTTGGTTCTTCATGGGGTCATATTATCACACCTTATAAACATAAATCTTATTTTTAAAGGCCAAAATGAGCTGATCTTTGGGTTGCTGATAAAAAAGTAGAGCTCATTGTCCTTTCTCTATCCATGATTTTAAAGAAATCTTAAAACCTGTTTATTAAAAAAAGCTTTTTGTCAATTCCTTTTATGAATTCTCTATTATTTGAAGAATCTATTTCTCTCAACTCTTTTTTAAAATTGTTTTTGATTGCTTTTTTTGTTGTTATTTAATTGTTTTTGATAGGGGCGTCCCAATCCGATATTGACATTGGATTTCAGATTTGTTTATTTTTTAAAGATGGGACAGTACATGTTAATGAACATATAAATGTAAACATGCAAGATCATAGCTGTGTGGCTAATTTCTATATCTAGTCCCATTGGCAGATTGTTGTTGTACAAAACATTTATATACAATAAAAACAAAACAAAGACAGAGCAAAACAAACAATATGAAACAAAGCACACACAGTTGGTCATCAAAAAAAAACATTTAGGCCAAGGGGCTGGTTAAAGTGCAGAGTGCTAAAGTGTAAAGTGCATTATTGTATTACAAATTGTCCCCAAAAAAGTAAAGTGCTATTTTGATTGTCTAATGCTCAATTGCATATCACAATAATCTAATACCAGCGATGGTAATTTGTGATACCTAGAGTACCTACGAATATAAAGTGCTAGTTGCATTGCACATTGCTCAGTAAAAATTGGAGATGGAGCTCTTGAAAAAATAGATACATCGGACAAATACACAAGTTTAGCCCTGGTTATGGCAGCAGTGTTGGTTTTCTAGTAGCCAAGCTTTGAGCTGTTTGGTTAAAGAGATCAGGGTTGGGAGTTCACGTGTTGTGCTTGGAACTGGGTTCTAGGTGTGAGATGCACGGACAGAAAAAGTGACTTGACTATAGGCTCAATATATAACATGATATTGCTAATATCGGTTTGATATCAGCAAAAACACAAAAATTGGATTATATTAGTCTGCATCTAAAATTTCCGAAATAAGCACTTCGATACAAGCAGTCCATTCTAATTTATTTAAATTTTTTTATTTCAGTTGTAGAATCTTCTTATGATTAAGTTAAACAGTGGTTATTTTGTAATTTAAAAATACATGTTTTTGTTTTTATTGGATTTATTGAGGTTACTTTTCAGGATGTTCTAATTTATTTTATTTTTATTTTATTTAGTTGTACTATACTGTTGTGTTTAAGGTTAAAATTTATTGAACCCATTGGTTACTAACAAATGGGTCAGTTTTTCTCATACCTACTATTGCTGACTACTGTTCTCTGTTTGAGTAATCTGACCTGATCAAGCCTTTTCTTACAGTCCATACTACAAAAAAAGTCATAAAAGTCTGTTTGATTCCTGCTGATATCGTAGCCAAAACTCAAAGCTGAAGTATCTGTATCGAATCGGAGGTGAAAAAGTTGAATCGGGACACCCCTAGTTTTTATCTTACTCTGTCCCACTTTGAAATTGCAAAAATGTAAAGTGCAATACAAATAAAATGTATTATTATTGTTGGAGGTCTGTGACAATGAGTGCTGTTGATGCTTCAGATCGTTGACCTCTAAACTGTTGTTCTGCTGTCGCTCCGACGTTCGCCCTGTTTTCTTACCTCTCACTGAGTCAGCCGTCCTTATGTCACAGCTCAGAGGGGTAAAGGCAGCAAATGCCACACTCGCAGCTCTGAAAGGTCAAACACAAAGGCAGCTCACTCTGGATCATGGTTAATTAAAAAATAAAAGGTTCACACTGCTCATCCAGCGGGTTCAGGCTCAGTACGGACCTGCCGTTGGTGTAAAATGCAGAACAACCATGAAAAAGTGAAGCTCCATTGACAGCTAGCCTAAGCTAGCATAACACAGCAGGGTTAATCAGAGCTGCACTGACATGATGTCCCTGGGCAACAACCTCCACGTGCCCTTTTGGAAATCTGCAGCCCACCAAACTAACCAGCGTGTAAATGAGGTTTTTAATCTGTGAATATTCTTACAGGCCACTGTGCCAGACAAAAATAAACCAGTGACATATCACCTTATGAAAATGCATCAGGAGGATATTTTAAAAGTCACAGTAGCAAAACTGAACTTTTGTTGAACCCTGAACTTTCCAGGACCCTGTGTTGCTCTTGGGCTGCAGGGTAGTTGCAGAATGCACTGAATGTCTGATGTGGCCCTGCGTTAAAGAGCTGGGCTAGATAAAGTCAGTGATGAACTTTGTGGTGCGTCGGTGATGTTTTTCCACTGGTTAGAAGAAAAAAACAGCCTTGTTGTTTAACTTGTTACTCTTGTACTTGTTGGTTCATGAGGTTAGTTTTGTCCAGCAGCAGAAAGTTGCAGGTATCAGATGATATGAATGAAAGAATTAATAATATTATTTTGGTCACATAAATGTTAAAGATGCTATGAGGAGTTTCTAAGTAATTACAAAAAAGTCTCCCTTTTAGATATATGCCTGATCGAAATACACACTTTAAGATGAGTTTTATAGAATCAAAATAGGTTATCTATAAATTCTATTCCTTAGCTTCATGGTCGGGTGGGACAGGGCTGGACTGGATACTCAACTTCAGGAGCAAGACAATTAAAACTAGAGCAAATTTATATTATTCGGACTGTAAGTAGAGATATATAGCCAGCTACAAAACTACGATACTAAGTTTTCCAAAAATTGCTTGTTGTCACACATCAAAAACTACTGCCACATAACTAGAAAGAGATACATTACCTCGTCGCTTTGCATCCTGTAAGTTGTTGAAAAAAGAAGTTGTAAAGCAATGCAGAGTTCTGAGGAAGGTCCGAGCTGCATTCATTAGCATCACAACAAACACACGCTTTGGCTTGGGTCACGTCTTTATGACAGTTGCCACGCATGCTCATGGGTAGCAGAGTCTTTATGTCACTGGACATAGATTCTCCTCATAGTACCTTTAAGAACAATCATGGAAAACAATTATTTAACACAAACTTGTCAAAAAGGTGTTGGCTGTAGCTTGTGCCTTATATTTGCCTATTCTGTCCAATACAATGTGTATATTACATTTAGACATTGCGGGGCTGCACAGAATTCTCAAGGACTGGCTGAATTTGAACTAAATTAAGTAAAATGTAAATTAAAATGTTGCGAGTGACAATTTTCAGGAGGTACTGATCAGCCTTATTGTATGTTTGTCTATCAGCAGCCTCATTTCTTTACCTTTAAAATCTCTCTGTGTTGCACTGTTGAGCCCCTGCAGCTGTGGACCAGTTTGTGAAGACTGAAAGTTCCCCTGTAAATGTGTCTTTGTTTGAGAGTTCATTAACATGGTGAATAAATCGATTTGATTTGATAAAAGTGAACTTTATTAATCCGTTGAGAAAACTCCTTCAGGAAAATTAAGATTCAGTAAAGAACAAAGGATATCAAAAGGTATAAAAGTAAGAAAATATATGTAGATACTATCAATAATCTGAATAATTATAAATAAAAGTATGGCTTCTGGCTTGTGACTACTCTTTCCTGTCCTCTGTCTTCCTGTTACTCCTCCTCCCCCTCAGTGAGCAGTTGTACAGTCTGATGGCCTGAGGGACAAAGAATCTTGCATGATTGTTTTATTTGAATGCTTAAAGAAGTTAAAAGAAAGGGAAAAAACAGCCCATATATGATAATGTTGACAAGTAGAGAATTTAAACGTTGCTGTTTTTGTTTGTTTTCAGTACAAACACAACACTGGCATGCAGAGCTGTTTTATGTTTTGTGTGACTGACCTGCATCTGGTCACCTGCTATGAATCTAGTTTATAGGTTTTTCTTTGGACTAGGGACATATGGTTTGGAAACAGGACAGCGAAAGTCAAGTTCTCAGCCTCCTGTAAAAAAAAAAAGTAGAGACAGTGTTCCAAGATTTTTCTGCTGAAATAAGCAACCAGGTCGATAAAACAGGACCAAAACAAGTTCACAATTCACAATGTCTAATGTGATATATCACCGACTTTCTTTTTTTAAGAAGAAAGAAGTCCTGGCCAAGAGGCAGTAAAATTGCAGCAATTTACAATCAACAATATTACAAAAAACAAATGAGAAGTCTGAGTGTAGTATGCATATTCATCTACATTACATATCAGTTTTGAAGCGTATTTTTTCTCTGTTTATCTCTTAACTTCCTTTTTCAACGTCCTTTTCTCTAAACAGAAGTGAAGAGGGGCTGCTGTTATTTAAATCTCTGTTACCACTAAACAATCTAGGCTTGATTTTTTTTTAAATGCATTATTTGGGTGTTTTTTGCCTTTATAATAGCAGAGAGACTGAGGATAGGCTTGTGAAAGGGGGTGAGAGAGTAGGGGAAGACACTCTGCAAACTGGTCACAGACTGGAATTGAACCTGGACTGGCAGAAGTATGTATATGGGACGTGCCACTCCACCAAATCAGCACCCCAGTGCAGCCTTGATTTTTATAGCCAAACAGACATAGTCAAGCTTTATCTAAGTTTTATGATGATGTAAAAAGTAACAGCTACATTAAAAATTAATTTAAGTATAGCTATAAGGATTTCTTTTTGGTGGGAACATAATTTTTGCCTCTTAAAATGTACATTTGTGTTTGGATTGGGGCAAAATAGTTTGTGTAACTTCTGAATTGAGTTTTTATTGGTAGTAGAGTGAGCATCAGATCCTCCTGGGTTTGGGGCACCACAAGCTCCAACTTCAGTTCAGTCAGTCAACTCACGTTAAATTGTTTTATTGTAGCTGCAAATACATGTTATAGGTTTGGCATCCAGGCTCCAGTCTCATCACTCCTTGCAGAAATGTTTTCATGAAGGCATAGAGGAGTGATGAGCAAAACATATGAACACCCCTGGAGCCTGCAGGTGGATGCTGAGGTGGAGGTGGGGGTGAAAGAACACGCAGCAAATCAGTGTCTGGCAGCATAGACGTTTGCCGGCAGAGGGAGAGATGGGTAAATTCCCAGTTCAGATATACCGCCAAATTGAGAGCTGAAGAGTGTGATTGGAGGATGGATAAGAGGAGTGTGACATGTCTGCCTAACTAGCTCGCAGGCTTCATTTCATTTGTGGAAAAAGACCACAAAAACGCGACCTGCGACTGCCAGTCTTTACAAGAAAAATTTCAAGAAAAAAAGCCCAAGTCACTCATAACAAGTAGACCTGGCAACTATGAGTAGAGGCATGACAAAGGCAAGATGGGAGCACAGACAGCCAGTAGGGGAGCTTTCTTCTGTGCCCTCTAAGCTGCTTTGTGCTGTGAATTTACGCCCACAGCGTCCTCACCGACTCCTTGTGAAGGTCTTGAAGTGCTCGGACAGCAGCAGTCTCGACTGTATTGTCTCCTCAGCAGCGTCTGCCCTCAGAGTTCTCCCTCAGTTATTTATGCCGCGTTGGCCGTGTTAAACCATTGCATCACCGTGACTGGGCACACTGCTGCTGACCACCGTCACGCCCACGTAGAAGCTGCAGAAGTGACCTGATGATGAAGACGATGATGGCGATGTCTCCTCGTATGACTCCGCTGATTCACTTTTCATCCGTGCCCATTTGCTCCAGTTCTTGATATTTTATAAAGCATCGGAGAAAGCTCAGTATAAGCATTTAAAATTCTGAATTCATCATCTCACTTCATGGATGGGTGAGCTCTCTCTTCAGGAGAGTATCTGTTGGAGAACATTAATGCAGAGACCTACGGGGGGGGTCTGCTTACATTTCCATCTGTGGTCACATTAAGGGTTGACAAATCTCTGCTGCTCTCCCTTTTTTTCTGTCTCTTTGCTAATGCACATGTGATTTGGGTTTGGGACCAGATTACATAAAACATGAAGCAGAAGTGAATATTAAAATGCAGAATCTGCCTCTCTCACTAATGTAATTTCATGGAGATCGGAGCAGAGCTTTTTCCTGAGATTATTGTGCAGAAGAAAACAGCTGAAGAAGAAGCTCTGGTCAAGTTTTTATTCTAGATAAAATGTCCCTCTCCATGAAAATAATCTGCGTGACTGTGATGTCTCCAACTCTTCTCTGTCCGGTTAAGAAAAATCAATTCTCAAGGAAATAATCTACTTTTATTGACGATCCTGTGGGGTAACTTTTGGGCCTACCATTTTAAAACAGACTGCTCTAAAAGGATGGAGACGTTTCTCTTTCTCAGTTTGTGTTTTGTTTTTTTGTTTCTCAGACAATCCACAGGTTTCATTTCTTTTTGTGCCAGAGTCAGGCCAACCATCCATTTGTAATATCAAGCTGTCACAATGAGGCCTGTTACAGCCCGATTTGTAACAATGACTCCACATGTGACTAGAGGTGTGAAAAAAATCAATACAGCAATATATCCTGATATTTTGACCTCTAATACAATATCTGTATTTCAAATCTTAATACAGATTTTTTTTGTAAAAATAAAAACTCAGAGTTGGAAATAAAATACAACTTAAATATGTATGCACAGGATTTTTCATGCAGTCTATTCAGTTCAGACAGTGACAAGAGAAATATGTGTTTTTTTTACTTTTGTGCTGTCAGTAACTCACAGAACTTTGTTCCTCGTGTGTTTAATTAAAGTTTGAGCTGCTCTGCAGGTTTGGATGCTTCATTACTTTATACGTTCACCTTACTTGTGGCAGAGAGTAACATCTATGGCCCTTTTCCATTAGCCCTACTCTACTCTACTCTACTCGACTCTACCCGCTTCTACTCGCCTTGTGCTGCTTTTCCATTAGCCCCCGTCACCTGCCCAACAGGGTGCAGTTTCGCTGTAAACAGCTGAGTGGCACCGCGCTGACGTCATTTTGAACGCGACACAACAATCTGTGGCTTTTTGTCACAAACCGAGTAAAAAAGGAAAGCAGAAGAAGGCTGCAGGTGACAAGAAGAAATACCCCTTGAGAAGCACAGGAGAGTTTTGGAAGCTATACAACAGAATGAAGCCGAGGACGAGAGCAATCCAGCTGCAAAGAAAAGACATATGAGGGTAAGCTAATGGTAGCTACCGCTAGCATGCTAGGTCATAGCGCTCATTACTCATTGATGACGACATTGTCTGACCAATCAGTAGCCGGCAGTCGGTGACGTCATCTTTTAGTATCGACTCTGCTCACTTGGAACCAGAGCGGAGTAGGTACTAAAACTAGCTTGTTTTAGGAGGTACCAGGCCAGTGGAAACACGCTGGGGGGCCGAGTAGAGTAGGGCCAAGGCGTGCTGGTGGAAAAGGGTCACTAGTGATTAATATTGTCGGTAAGACAGGAAAATACACTGATTCACCTTAAAGTGAGATGATTTCTGTAATTTTCAGTCGGCCTAATTAACTTTAATTATGTTCATCACAAGATATGTTGAGTCTAAGCTTATATATTTTAAATATGGAGCCATAAAATTGTATTTTAAACACAGCATTTATTAGCCTGAGCTAAGTGTGTAGCCCTGTAGATACTATATGACTGTAACTCTACCTGTTTATCCAAAATAAGATCATTTTGCCCATGCTCTCTCTGAGGAAACAGCTAACTGTTACTTCATCCTGTTTTACTGTGACACTTTCATTTCAATTTCCTGACTGGAAATAAAAAAGTTAGATAATCTCTCTGGTGTGGTACTCTGCTGGGCCTCAGGCAAGGATAATTGTTATAATAGTGCCTTTGTTGTGGTGAAAGGTGAGCACAGTCGTCTTCTTTCAGTTCAGTTTTACTTTGATTGGATTTAAACATACAACCAAAAACCTGCATCAAATCATGTCCAACATTGTCTGGCTAGTTATTGTAAAAGTTGTGGAAAACTGCCTAATATTGCACTGTTAAGCTGAGGATGTACTTGCAGTTTGTCACTGGAGGGTGCGGAAGACCTCAGGCTGTAACTACCTGCTGTGTTAATGGTAAACTGCAAACATGGTGGTAATTCTTAAAAGTAACAAAGTACACGTCGATAATCAATATTATTATCAAATAGTTGACAACAGACCTCACCATCAGCATCAACTTAACCCCATTATATGTTTTTTTTCTCCGTGCACCACTGTAACTCCCTTGGTGTAAGGGTGTAATAAGTTACCGTGTTATCTGATGACTTGCTGCCGACTGGACTCAAAGATGTTCTCAGTTTTTTTGGTTTGTTTGTTGCTTTTTTTTTCCTGTATCCTAAAACACTGACAAAAACAAACAATGATATGTGATTTTTTTGACACATTAAATATTTCCTAATTTATTGACCTCTGCCAAACAGTTGAGCTGGAAGTTAAAGGGTTAAACAGAGACCTTAATCGCTGCACCATAATTTCAGATTTTACTTGTAGGGGTGGTAAAGGTGCTGAGCAGCTGTATGCAGAAATGAAAAGACAAAGGCAGTTGCTGAACTTCTCCTGTTTTATCTCTTTCTTTCGTTATGAAACTGTAACTTTGTCGTATTCATTGTAACTACAGCTGATGAAGTTGGAGTTGTTTGTCTCTCACTGTCCTTTTTGTTTGGGATTAAAAACTTTTTTCATTACTCTTAATAAAAATTTTTTTGAAGGGATGACCAACATTAGATTTGTGCTGATATCCAATATTCCAGCATTTCTGAGCTCATTATTGCTTAAACAGATGCCAAGTTCAATTTATTTTGCCAACAGCTCACTGTCTCCACTTTTCTAGAATTGACTTGTTTCTTACACTGTGACTGTTTGTGTCATAAACGAATGTAAAACAAGAGATAAACACTTCACTACCTAAAAATGATGTTGATGAGGGTTTAAATTTTTTTTCGAGCTGCACCTCGATCAAAATGTGTTCAAGTTAAGAAATCAGGACATAGGGACGGGCCTGTCAGTTTGGCCCTTCCCCCCAAACTGGCTACTCTTCTTCATATTCAGACTCAAAACAAGAGCAAACTGCACAAAGCCGACAAACTTTGTAAGACTGTTAGTGCTTCAACGTATTGCAACATGCTTTTCAAACTAGATCTTTAGACTGAACGAATAGTCCAGAAAACTATCAAGATTAATGATAATTACTGCTTTCAACTGTCTGTAATCACTGGATTGTTTTGAAAATGAAAAATGAACTGCAGCTGGCCCCCAGCCACATTTTTGACACCTGTAATGTAGACATCCGGTGATTGTTAGTGGCAGCCCAGTCTTCCAATATTTTAGCTAAGGGTGTCCCAATCCAGTATTAACATCAGAAATTGGTCTGATATCAGCAAAAAATAAATACCAGATTATATCAGCCTGCATCTAAAATCTGCAATATAAGGATTCCGATACAAGCAGTCCATTCTAATTTAATTTAATTTTTATTTAATTTTTACTTATCTTATTTAGTTGTAGAATATGGTTATGTTCAAGTTAAACACAGTGGTATTTTGCAATTTTAAAATATATCGTTTTGTTTTTATTGGATTTATTGAGGTTATTTTTCATGTCTTTTTATTTATTTTGATTTATTTTATCGGCCTTTAATTGTACTATATTCTTATGTTTAAGGTAAAAACCCATTAGTTAATAAGTTTGAGCAATCTGACCTGATCAAGCCTTTTCTTTCAGTTTATACTACAAAATAAGTATTAAATGTCTGTTTGATTCCTGCTGTTATCATATCGGATTGCTGTCGGTATCAGCCAATACACAAGGCTGCAATTTCGATATTGGAGTTGAAATAGTTATACATAATATATACATAATATATATATGGCTGTAAGTATAAGCTGAAATCTTCACATCTACAGAAGTGACATCCTTCTGATTACACCGTGACTTTCTAAAAACACAGATTAAAATAAAAAACATTCAGTCCTGTAGAACTTGGGTCAGACTAGAGGTTACACTATTTGTTCAATGACTTATTTGACTGTTGTGAAGTTGTATTTTCTTTGGAAATACCTGTGCAGGTTTCAGATTAAGTCAGTGGTGGCAGGAGCAGTTTGCGCTCTGCTGACCTCCTCATTGTTTAATTGTCAAGTCGCTGTGGGAGCGCTCGGCTGAATGTCTAAAAGTAAAAAAAGCAGAAAGTTTAATGGGATACAGCTGACCTAAAAAATGCTAATCACTTGCCACAGGCTTTTTTGTATTTACATTTTATGATCAGAGCATTCGAAGTTAAGGTACGGCTGAGCTCTATAATGAAACTCAAAGAATGATTTGTTCTTGTGTGTCAGTCAGTGATTTTTCCTAACACATACACCGCTGAGTTGTAATCTCGGATATTATAGTAGTGATCATTTTTTTCAGGAATGGCAAAAGCTAATTTATTAACCATTTATTAAGAAATGTCTCTCTTTCTCCTCATCCATCTTTTGTTTCACCTTTATTTTCATTTTATTGTTGCTTAAAAATGCTGTGAGGAGTTTCTAAGTAATTATAAAAAAGTCTCACTTTTAGATATTTGCCTGATGGAAATACACACTTTAAGATGACTTTTATAGCATCAAAATAGGTTATCTATAAATGTTATTCCTTAGCTTCGCGGTCGGGTCGGACAGGGCTGGACTGGCCTGGATACTCAACTTCAGGAACAAGACAATTAAAACTAGAGCAAATTTATATTATTCAGACACGTCTTAGAGCACCGGGCTGTAAGTAGAGATATATAGCCGGCTACAAAACTACGATACTTAGTTTTCCAAAAATTGCTTGTTGTCACACATCAAAACTACCGCTACATAACTAGAAAGAGATACATTACCCCGTCGCTTTGCATCCTGTAAGTTGTTGAAAAAATCAATCAATCAATAAATCAATCAAACTTTATTTATATAGCACTTTTCCTGCAACATAGCTCAAAGTGCTTGCAGAAAAGAAACCAAGAGGAAAGAAGAGGGGGAAAAAACAATTCTAAACTAGGCACTTGTCAGGGGAGCACATTGTGGGATTGGGGAAAAAACACCTCAGCACATGAGCAAGTTATTACAACAAACATAGAGACGAGCACATGGGGTTGGGCAGCCAGAGGGGGCGTTGATTTGAAGGGAGAGCCTGTGACCTTGTCTTAGCTCAGACCCCACAAAGTCTCTATTGTCCGATAAGGTAACTGTACGGCCTTGAGAGAGAGAGAGTACTTATGCCCCTAATGTTCTGTTTTTATATTCATAAAGCACTTTAAAATACTTCTCATTAGGCAAACTGTATTTTCATTGTCATCTTGTTGTAAAATATGCAATTAACCAATCATAAAGGATGCCTGTAGGTCAGTAAATCAATTAAAAACACTCATAAATCAAGTCTCTCCTCCTACTGTCATTGTTGATGTGCTGCGAGTAGCATCTATGAGCAGAGTGTTTGTAAGCTGTAGCCTCTCCTCAGAAACTGCATCTGTCCCTGAATGTCCCTCTCTCTGTTTCAGACATTTGTGTTACAGGTTTATAAGACGTTTCTCTGCACTCCTCTGGCTTTATTTGAGCTCATCTGCTGCAGAAGCAGAGAAGAGGAATGTAGGTGAACTATCAGCAAATCAGGCTTTTCAAAGGAGGATAGAAGAAGGCAGAGAATTTACCACCTACAGTTTATCTTTTTAAACATTTTGTTGTTTTAACAAGTTTTTATGATCAGGGTGATTCTGATTTTTGACAAGCTCAACGCTCAACATGATTTTGAAACAGCTTTCTTTTTTCTCTCTTCCAACTTACATCATATAACAAAAGCATAAACACCAACACTTAATCATTCATTTTTACAAGTTGTATTATGAAATTATAGTGTGAATTGACTGCTGCACTTTGAAAAAATGTCATAACTTCATGATAAACAAGAATCAATAAAGAAGGAGTTTTTACAGGCTGTGTCCATGACAGCACTGTGTGAGAAAATAAGTGTTTATCAACTGATTGCACATCTCATATTTTCTCTTCTAATCCATAACTTTACTGATTTTGAATATATCTGAATGTGATGTCCAGAAAAAGACTGTGTGGGAAGGGTAAGGGTTAGTATTATGTTAGTATTACATTTCTTGTAAAAAGATACACAGATGCCTGTTTGATGAGCAGACGTGATGTTCAGAGTATGACAAACATTATGTAGCACAAAAAAGATTTAAGACAAGTAAAAAAGAATTATCAGTTTGTATGTCTATAATAATAATAATAATAGGTTTAATTGTACTGTACTTCACATTTTACAATCTCAAAGTGCTATAGGGAAGATAAAAACAATACAAATAACAACAGTTTATAGAAAAGGCCAAGATAAATACATTCTGAGAAAGGAGAACCGATAAAAGATGTTCAGCAAAATGCTTTTTGATAAGAGTATGAAACTGAAAAAGGATAAGGTCCGACCTGAGCAGGGAAAAAGGCCTTTAAATCTGCTGCTCCTTTTGTTTGGAATGAGCTGCAAAAAGACCTGAAACTTAATGAGCTGGTCTCATTGGACACTTTTAAGATGACATAAACACTGAGGCATCTGGCTGCAGATGTGTTGACAGATGATCTTGCTTCCTTTAATAATCCAGCCCATCAAATAGCTTTATTAATTGTACATTAAGTGTTTTACAGGTGTTGTGTATTTGTGAGTAATGCTGTTTGTGAATGTAAGAAACTTGGTCATTTGTCTTGCTGCCTATCTTGGCCAGGACACTCTTATAAAAGAGATTTTTAATCTCAATGAGCTTCTTTTCCTTGGTAAGATAAAGGTGAAAAAATAAATAAATAAATAAATAAAATAAAGTAAATAATACTAGTACAGGATGTGATGCATATAAACAAAATAATCGTTTGATTTTCTGAATCTGAGTCTGACTTTGCTGATGATGTGGACTAAGTGTACTTCATTAACTCAAAGCTTGAAATTCACACATAACTTCCAGTGATGGCAGATCTGTTTACAAGGCTGACTCAATCAGACTCAATCTGAAAGAACGTAAGAGTTTTTACACATCACATATTTTCCTCATGTCCTGTAGAGGTACTCCTCATGAATGGTACTTTTATTTGCCTTTTTTGCCCTCCCTAAGCTGCCTTTTTGCTCTCCTAACTTTTCATTCACGCAGTTTCCCACCACGTTAACCTGCGTCTACTTGTCTCATTTATTCATTATCTAACTTCTCCTTTACATAATGTTCTTTCTCGTGTCTTATTTCGTTACACCTCTGTTATATTTCCATTTTAACTGCTTCCTCCTCTGATCATCCTTTTTCCATCGGTCCCTTCATTTCTCCACTCTTCCTCCACTCTTCTTCTCCTTTCCTTAATTTTTCCTCATCTCCCTCTTGTTCTCTTTCATCTCCTCTCCTTCTCATTCTCCTGCTTCCTCTTTTTCCTCACTTCTCCTCGTCTCTGCTCTCCGTCTGCAGGCTGTTGATGGAGAGCATTTCGAATGTCAGCCGGGACAGTGGTCATCGCAGGAGGAATTCTGGCTACAGTCATCTTACTGACCATCGTCGCTGTACTGTGTTTATGTAGGTTGCAGGTAAGAATACCTGATGAAAAGTCAAAGGGGCCTATCATAATGGTGGTGCAGCATAGGTTCTCTCCTAATTTCCACCTGACACACAGGAATACCTTCACCTTACACAACCCAAAATATGGAGCCACATTTGAAGTCAGCATGCTGTTTAATCATAACATTTTAGAGCATGAAGCGCACCAGGATACAGGACCCCTGCTGTGTGACATCACAGTTGTACTACTCCCTGAGTATATAGCTCTGCTTGTGTTGTGGTCACTGTAACTTCTAAAAACTCCGGGTTGTCTGCACTTCTTTGGAATGCCTTGTGGAAATCAGACTCTGGTCGACGAGTAGTCTGTTATCACTCACCTTACGGGAGACTGTGAGTTGATATGTAGAAAAAGCCATATAAAGACAAGTTTCAACGTCTTCTGCCTCTTCGTAAACCATCTCATCCGTGCAGAACGGGCCCATTTCATCCTCCGAGCTGCACAATAAATGTGGGAGTGGGGAGAAGGTTGCTGCTTGCATCTTAAACAATGTAAAACACCCATAAAAGCCCTGCTGCAGCACAGTTTGAAACAAGTGGGCCTAATGTGAAAGCGCCCTCAGTTGTTTCTGTTTTCAGTTACTTTAATACTGTGGACCACGTGATATTTTAAATTTGGAAACCTGTCATGGGCAGAGTTGGACGTTTCTGCGGGCCGCCAGTTGATGATCACTGACCTAACCCGAACCCCTCTCCTCCTGTTTGTCCTTTCCAGTATTACTGCTGTAAGAGGGAGGAGTCTGAGAAGGCGGAAGAGGAGGAACCAGAACTCTCCAGCATGTCACCGTCCCGCCCTCTGGCTCTGCCCGCTCCTCCTTCACCCCCGACGCCGGAACACTTCCACGAAGAACCGGAGCCGTACCCCCCTACATTTCTGACGGAGGCCAACGGCCCCACGTGCTTCCCCACCCCCCCTCCGCCTCGCAGGTGCCAACGCTCACACGCCTTCTGCCCGTCCTGCGCTCGCTGTACACTGCCCTTCTACCTGCAGCACCCCGAGAGGCTGTGCAACGGCGGGCGCAGGATAAGCTACAGGACTGTGCAGCAGGAGGACCTGGATCTACCCATCGACCTGGCCAGCTTCTATCAGAAGCTAAACATGATCCGCTCGGTCACCATGAGGGAGGTGGTCACGCACAGCGTCAGCACCGACGTTTAGGAGCAGACAGAGTGGAGACAGCGCCCGGGGCACAGATGAATTCATTCAAAGTGCACTGACTCCATTCTGTCTGCTAACGCTCATCTGCATGTTAGTGAGTGCTGTTCTGTGGGTGCAGCACCGCACTCACTAACACGCTCCTCCACCGAGGGCCTCGAGCTGGCAGAAAACTTCTCCTGGCAGCCATTTTGGACGTCTACAGCGCTAACAGCTGAATGCACTTCTGTTTGAGTCTGACGGACGTGAACAGCTCTGACTTAATATTTTGTAACCATGACGTCTGTTTGTGTTTAGAGTTTTAGCACAGTGCTATTAAGCTGCTAACGAATATGTGTATAGAAGTGTAACCAGGATCATTTTAGATTTGACAGTCATTTAGCACAGATTTGATTTGTTTTAATGACATCACATGAAGAAAGAAGGCAGTGATAAACAGGTCATCCTGTAAAAGGCTGATGGTTCAGAGTCTTCCACTAACAACTTCTTACACGATTAGTTTCATTTCGTTGTTGACAAACTCCATGTGCTGAATGTACATCTGACAGTTTCTTCAAAACCTGCTTAGAGATAAGGCTGTCCCCTTAAACTGGGTCCAAACATTTGTTAAAGCCCACACATGAAGTTTCAAATCAGGCATTGAACAGTTTTGATCGAACCATTCTGTCCCATCACCGATCTAGAATCTAGTGGTCCAAGACAGAAATTTGATCGATTCTGAACTAACAAAAATGAAGAAGAAGAAACATAGCAACAACCAGAAAACACAACATGGGAGAGGAAGTATAGGAAGAGGGAATGATGGTGGTCTTGGGACTATTTTTGACAGAAAAATCCAGAACTAAAAAAAGAAAAGACTGAAAAATCTTTGGAACAGCGTCAACTCGTGAGCTGATCCTACATTTCTGAGGTTTCATCCAACTTTATGTTTCAGGTTGGCCATGTTTGTTGTTATTTACGCCTGCTTGATTGGCTACGTTCACATCACAATTCACAGAGTCGTGACTCGGAGTCGTCAGCTTTCCCCACACACATGAAGATTTTTAAATACTGAACAAGTTTAAAATTAACGGTTGTCAGGCCTGAACCAATTCAGAGCTGATTATGAGGTTAAATTCAGTCTTGACACAGCTCAGACCACAGGTTAATATCATAGGATAACCTTATTAAACATAACGTAATCTGAACAGCCCAACATTATTTATCTGAGTATCCAACTTTAATCATAGTATTCAAATATCAGTTCACACAGGGAGGTAAAATCTGTACTTGGACTGTAAATATACATTCTAATTCTAATCAAAAGCTTGGCTATATTGAGAAAATTGAGCACCAGCAAAATTGCTCTGTGGAAGCATTTTGGGCTCCACACACAACAAATGGCAAAATGGCAAGGCAGCTGGCCCACTCCTCATCCATGACAAATCCACAGCCCACTTGTTGGCCTTCCACCTGCCACGGTTTAATCTGTGCCTTGTCAGGTGCTCAGCCCTCTTGTCCAAGGTGCAGAAAAAGTCCATAATGGACAAGATTGCAAGATTCATATACGAGAACATGGAGTGGAATAATATCTGATGTAAATGAAATGCGTCATGCTTGTGTTGCAGTTGAGTCTGAACATACTTGGTTATTAGTGCGATGCTTGGAAACTGATCCAGGATGAAATTGTGGGAAAAATGACAGCCCTATTAATCTATGGTTTAATTTAATATTTTCTAAATTAGGTTTGGCACAAACAGGAAGATTTATAAAATCTTGACCAATATCGAGAATGCTGGAGTCTACATGCAGACAAATAAAGACAGATTTACCAGTTTTGTTTCTGTGGTGTGCCATAAAGTGAAGAACAACACACCACACACCAACAGGCTCACACACACACAAACCAGGGCCTCTAGTCTCAAAGCTCATCATCTCATGTGCTCAAACATAACTTTAGTGTAAACAAACATAGCTGACAACATCAGCATCATTCTTCAGTTTTTGAGCAGAAGGAATGAAGCCAAATGAGGCGAGCCTTCTTAAACGTTTTGGTGGTTGTGATTTCGACCCAGCAGCTCCTCTCATGACTTTGTTCTTACCTCAACCAAGGAGGTGATGTTTTCGTCAGGGTGTTTGTTTATAAAAAACTATGAAAATTTTAACGGAGCTGTGGTTTTGTCCAAGGAAGACGCCATTACATTTTGGTGTTGCTCCACATATTTGTTTGGATGCAAAAAAAAAAATGATTTTTTTCTCTAAATTCCATAACGAAACATTGAGCTGTATTTAAAAAAAAAACTAATCTCTGACATCACTTGCAGGATTTACTTTAAAAATGACAGGATAATTTATATAATATAACTCTATGATCACGGTAAATTTCATCTGGATCTGATCCAAGCTGACGTCATAAAAAAAAATAATGAGGTTTATAATGACAAATCCCATTCATTTCTCCTCAGCTGCTGTGAGGGTTTTGCCCCTTTACATCATTATGGGAATTGTAGTTTATTTAAAAACTGATGTCAATGTTTTTCAAGCCCATGTCACTACATTTCCCAGCTTCCCTTGCAGTGACAGCGGAGGACTTTTCCACATGGGCAGACATGAGCAGCTGTCCAATCAGAGCGCACGGTGATCCAGAATTGTATCTTTTACAGGGTTGTGGAAAAGCACTGCCGTATGAAGCTGCTCGAGGAGATCTGCACTCTCCAAGTGTTTTTTAGTTCTATATAATTTTCAGGTGATGCTGTAGAGATGATCAAATGTTGTTGGTATCGTGAGGTTCATCTGGCCCGATGCATCGCCTTTACTTTTGATGCCACTGCAGCATTTGCTGGACATGATGTATTGGCTCTGAGTTCATATTGAGTCAATATTTCTGTGAATAATGAGACATGAAGCGATTTTAAACAGACTCAGGTGAAACCGGGAGACGTGGAGGTCAACATTTGTTATCCAGCAACATTAAATGTCATCTTGAAGCTCTCTGAGACTGAGACCTGCCTCCATGGATAAAATGCCTCGGATGGACACAAGCCCTTAGGAATATTCTGGAGGGGCATAATTAATTATGGAACAACAGTCACACACATCCTCTCGCTTGATTTTACATTTTGTTCCATGACACAATCACATTTTTAATTTCAGCTCCACAGTAAAGAAAATGAGAAATAAGAAAACATTAATGAGGCAATATCTAAGGAAATACTGATATTTGTGACAAGAGAAGTCTCTACTTAGCTAAAACGGACCTGTTTCTTCCATCACCACTCTGCATTTGTGCTAGAAACAACCCTTTTTCTTTAATAAATGACAATTTAAATTAAAAAAAAGATGACATTGTGTAATGATGAAGTGAACAGTCATGATACTTTGAACATTTTTGCCAAAATTGCAGCCAATATATTTAATTCTGATGGCCAATGGTCAAAAATTGTCTGTTAATATCAGTAAAATGTGCAGATTTGGCAATGCAAACATCAGTCTTTTAGGCAAATATCTGCCAATATCAATACTGGTCTGATGTTGTGAATCCCTAATTAAATCCTAGATAGTAAATTTAATAGACTTTCAGATCATCGTGTTTAAATTGATTCACTTCTTCTTGTTTTTATCGTTGTAAACTGATTTGACTTTTTTTAATGAAGGAAAGACTGTGTTGGTAAAGTCGTGTGTTGCTTTAAAAGTTTGAAAGTTTTACTGTCTAGTTTTCTTTTAATAAATGAATGAGAGGCACAAACAAATCAAATTACAAACACAGTTAATGTTTGATTTATGTTATATCATTTAGTTTATGGATCATTCAGTGCAGCACTGATGTTTTACTTGTTTGACTTTTGTGTTTTCATTTTCTCTTATTATTTTAATTTGACGAAATCAAATACTTAAAAAAAATCAATTTTTGTGCTGAAGAAGAGCAAAAGGAGTCTCACTTTCACTCGTCTTTGAGCGGAAAGTCTGGAAGTCTGGATCATGTTAGGACAAAGTTACTCCAGGAAATCTCTACGTTGAGTTTTAAAGGGATCCAATCTTAAAGCTGCGTCATCAGTAACAGTTTAATTGTTGTTTTTAAAATAGAATAAAATGTCAAACAGCTCTCGGAGCAGACTGAAATATTCTGTTTGTCCTCACTGATATAGATTTGTCTGCACAGTTTATTGTATTTAATAATAGTTCCAGCAGTTTTGTATTTAAAGGGCTCTTTAAATCACTCAATAATCCAAGACTGTGAATTCAGAGAGTCATTAAATCATATTTCAGAAATGTAAATAGGTGTGCTGTCAGATCATCTAAGAAGAAATTTAAGGTCAAGTGAAGTCTGAAGTGTTTTAGAGAATCTGTGGTCGATGAGTGTTTGATTAAATTCACATTAAACAGGTTTTCTCCAGAAGCAGTGGTCATGTTTTCCTTTACATGGACATGAGCATTTAGGATGAATAAATCTGTTTATCTGAAGCAAACATGAACTCTGACAAGAATAATGGGATGAAATAATTAAAGTTCAGATTATTCTTGATAGTTCACTCTGAGAACAAGTCTGTTTTTATTCTGTGATTCAACAATTAATTTTTGGAATTTTGATGCCTGAGGTTACAAATGATCTTATTTTGAGCCAATCACAAAGGTAATAAAACCGCTCTGAAAAGTTAGTTACCTCCGTCAAAGGGGTTATGCTTTGCTGTCGTATGTGTGTTTGTTATCAAGATTATGCATAAACTACTTGACAGACATTTTCAGGAGATGTTGGTGATAGCCCAACTTTAAAATGATTTTGTTTGATGGTGATACATATATTTAGCTGGATGCAAAACAATTTCCAAAATTTCACATTGGGCATAATTTGAAAAAATTTTACCCCAGCCTCCTCAATAGATTCACTTCCAATTTTACAGGATAATTTGAGGTCTGTGTCCATATCATCAAGGTTCATCTGATCCAGATTGACGTTACAAACATTGTTCTTTATAATGGGAAATCCCATTGACGACATTCCATAGTTCAAATAAAATCAAAGTATTAATTGGTGTTCCCAAAACTAGTTGTGTTCATGCAGTATAACATGTATGTGCTGAGTTTGGTCTGGATCCTGGCTCTGTTCTGGATCTGGTGATCCATATATTCACTGTATACCAGCCCCTCATGTGGTTAAGACTTAAACCCCTTTCAGACTGGCCAGTAAAAAACGTAAAAACCTGGAAACAATTAGCTTCTGTCACAGTTTGAGAGGATTTAGTCGGCATTACAACCCTGCAAGCCACACAGGTTTTTATCAGCTCACCTTCAATCGGCTACAGCGGGAACATTACACCCAGGTCTACCTGCTAATTTGCGGATGACGTCGGCGTATTAGCATAATATAATGCTTGTCTCCTCCGTCTTTACCTAACATGTCTCTTAGCCGTCTCAGCAACTATTTCCATCCACCTTTTGTATCATCAGCTCTGAGCTTGTACATTTTTAAAGAGATAAAATTATAAAGTGCAGAAAACTACTGTATGTCCATGGCCTCTATGCTCATTTCCATTGTTTACATGGAGGGGCTTCGTCACGCTGATGATGTCATCAGCGTGATGACATCATCTTGATGTGCCAGAGGAAAATAAACAGCCATGCAGCTCATCTGCTGCCGATTAGACCCAAGTCTGCTGGCAGTGGAAAAAGAGTCACTTGCCATTTGTTAGGCTTAAGGATTGAAAAAAAAAATGTGTTTACCTTCTAATTTTAGTGTGACAGCGTTGTTTTTTATTGGTCTTAATCTAGGTCAAAACACTAACATGGCAACAGACAATTTTAAACACGGTCTTTGTCAAGGAAAATGATGTGAAGAATCTTACTGTGGTTTCAAGTGGAGGCGATGTAGATCAACCCTAAAAGTGGGTCAATTATTAGGCTTTCACTGGCCCTAAATACCACCCAACCTTGGTACCATACTAGCTCGACTTAGAGACTAAGCTAGAGCTTTTGGCCACAAGTAAACTCACTTCAGAAAACCTGAACGTTTCCTTTCACAGACCTCACACCACAAGATGATCTTGAATGGCAGATGATTGAGCATTTGCTGACTTTGGTCATGAGAGGGGATCCGGGCCAAAAGTTTGGCTGATTATCTTGAAGTGTGCACCCTGCTTCATCATTTGAGTCTCCCCTCAAAGCCTCAAGAGATAAATCCAGTAAAGTAAAATCAGTTTATTATTTATTTCTTTAACCAGATACATCTCATTGAAACCAGGAACTCATTCACAAGGAATAGCTGGCCAAGAGGTCAGCAGCAGCACACAGCATAACAAATACAAATTCAAGAAATGTTGAGGCAATAAATTAAAAATATGGAAAAAAAAAACGTAATGTCTTTGATAGTGGAGGTGTGACAGTTTTGAGGACAGTAAGAATTTAAAACACAGGCATAGTATATAGGTTTATTGCTAGCTTTCAGTCCTCTGATGATATTTTGGTGTAAAGCTGCAGATTTTATGGGTTTGCAAATCCTTTCAAAACGAGAATCCGTGCAGAACCAGAGTTATTAATTAATGTCTCACATGGATATGATTTGATGTTGTCAGCGTCCAGCAGGTGGCGTCAGCTGTGAACCTGCATCATTTCATAAAACTCCTTTCCTCACAAGCAACCCTGAAATTACACCTATCCTGAATATTCCCTGACTTACTTGTTCACACATGTCCCTTACAGCAGGGAGTTTGGGGGGAAAATCTGAGGGAGGCAGCTGTAAAATTTCCAGTAGACTGATGCAGTCTGGGAATAACTGAGAGAACAGCCGAGCAGAGTTATGCAAAGAGAGGATTTTTTTTGTATTTATGAGGTTTGACCCTCATTAAACCCGACAAGTGGGCTTATTTACATGAGAGGGGCCTGAGGGAACGCAGCGGAGGTCACCGAAGACGGAAACACAATCGCCGCAGTGTTCTCTGCATTTATAACTACGGCTATTTTTATAGTGACATTTTCTGCATCACAGCCTCCTGAGTTTACATAATAGTCTTAATAAGAGCTCACAGGAGATTCACCACAGACTTCAGCTGAGAGGAACAAGAAACACGAGATAAACAACTATCAATTATCAATTATATGAGGTCAAAGGCTGGATTACAAAGACTGGATTTAATGAAATAATCCTGATTGTAAATCTATTTAACGATGCTATGAGGAGTTTCTAAGTAATTACGAAAAAGTCTCCCTTTTAGATATATGCCTGATGGAAATACACACTTTATGAGTTTATAGCATCAAAATAGGTTAGCTATAAATGCTATTCCTTAGCCTTCCGGTCGGGTCTGACAGGGTTGGACTGGCCTGGATACTCAACTTCAGGAACAAGACAATTAAAACTAGAGCAAATTTATATTATTCAGACACGTCTTAGCCTGTTTTTTAAAACATTAATGATCCCATTGATGAGTACAGTTGCTCACGTGCTGAGGTGTTTTTTTTCCTATCCCACACTGTCCTCCCCTGACAGGCGCCTTGATGTAGGGATGGGAATTTATAAGATTTTATCAATATCGATGCTGTTAACGATCCTGCTAATGGATCCAATTCTTTAATGATTCCTTTATCGATTCCTGCAGATTTTTCATTTGAGCAAATGTTGGTCTGATTTTCAGTGGCAACAATGTCAAACACATGTCACAGCATGTATAACTGCCTCTACAAATTGCTGGTGTGTCCACTCACTTAAGGTTGTGTAGTAGGTGCAGTTGGGATTAAGTCACAATTCTGATGCTTCTGAACCCTGTCAGTGGATGGAATTGATAGGCAAAAAAATTAATGATGTTGATTCTTTGATGGAGCTGTTAACGATTCTCAACTGGAATTGTCTTTCAATTCCCATCCCTGCTTGTTTGGAATCGTTTTTCCCCTCTTCTTTCCTCTTGTTTTCTTTTCTGCAAGCACTTTGAGTTACATATGTTGTAAGAAAAGTGCTGTATGAATAAAGTTTGATTGATTGATTCCTGTTTTTATTGATGACCTCTGCCAAACAGTTGAGCTGGTAGTTAAAGGGTTAAACCTGTCAGACATTTTAGTCTACTTTTTATTTGTTAATGAAAATGTCAGTTTAGTTTTAGCTGGAGTTTATGTCCATATGTTCTTGTTGTTTTTATTAGTTACTGTCTAATTTTTGTCAGGGGAAAAAAGGTTTTTTTTTTAAAACTATGATGAAAATAATTCATCCAAACTGCAGTGGACCCAGAGATGATTAAAGAATAAACAATCCAAATAAAAACATCTGGGAGGCTGATGTTCATACTCAAACTGTTCTTTAATAGAAATAGGAGTCAGAACCAAACGGTCTTCAGTTCATCATAAACAGTACACAACTTTCATACTTCTGTTTTGTACAAAAAGAGGTATCAGTTATATAAAACACAGTACACAGAGTTAAAAAAGAGACACATGTACACGTCTGAAAACACTTCAACCATACTTCAAGTGTCAGGAATCTCTGCTTAACTTTCTCCGTCACACGCAGACGCACGAGGATCACATGACCCGGTGAGTAACCGCGCGCCTGCCTGCCGACTTCAGGAGCGTCATGATAAATGAAAATGTGCTATGACTCATAAATATAAATATGATTCATGTCCTGCAGGCGTACCGGCACGGCGCCAAACGGCAGGGGGTGGAATGGATGTAAGAACATTTGACTTCCTGTTTGGCCACGCCAGACGCCGAACTTAAACATCATTAAATAATATTTCATTAACAGTATCTGTATTAAATATCCTAAACATGCAGTATATTCTGATGAGAAATAATTTAATAGATCTTTCTATTGCAGCAGTGACCTGATGATGGAGGTTTGTGATCTGAATGATGACACTTCTTTGTCTCCTCAGAGTAAATCTGTTCCATGACTTTCTGCTCCAGAGTCTGTGGGGAAATGATGCAGTAGCTCTTTTATTTTTTTGCTAACAGCTATTTTTATAAATATTTTAGAGTCTGTTTTATTTCTGGACAGACGTTTTCTACTCACAGGAAGTATCTAAACAAAACTTTAAGTGGTCGAGAAGTTTGATTCAAAATAGATTTTTCTTTTTCAGCCGAATTCTTGCTACATAAAAACAGAATAAAAATAACACAGGAGTGAAAAACAGCAAACAGAGGAGAGGCATGTTTGTCTTTAGTGTGCACATTTTGGTTCGAGCTGATCTAACTGGATCACCGCTCTGAGATGACCGGGGTTTGGTTTAATTTGTTAAATCCGTCCTGCTAAACTCTGATTCAGACGACGCTCTTCTCTTTGACGCAGGCTCCAGCTCCGACTCTGTCCGCAGTGACCCCATCACTGCTGCTTTGTAAACTTGACCGTCCCTCCCCTCCTGCTGGAGTCGGCGTGGAGAGAGGCGCTGCTGACCTGGACTAGGAGGTCGGCGGCCGTACGGAGCGGCAGGAGTGGCAGCAGGCCTTACTGTAGTACCAGTGACTGCACAGGTTCACCTTCAGCGCCAGCAGGCAGTTCGTGGAGGGGCGATCCTGACAGCTCTCATCTGGAACAAAACGGTGGAGTCTGAAGGTTACACTTCCTTTGACAAACACAGCACTTCCTCTGGAAAGGGTTGTAGAATAACTTGACTCTTACTTTTTATGCTTTTTTGAAAAAGACAAATTGTAGGCAAGACAGTTCATCTTAAAGGAACTGTGAGAAAAATCTAAGTAATAACAGAAAAGTCTCACTTTTAGATATATGCCTGATGGAAATACACACTTTAAGATGAGTTTTATAGCATCAAAATAGGTTATCTATAAATGCTATTCCTTAGCCTTCCGGTCGGGTCGGACAGGGCTAGACTGGCCTGGATACTCAACTTCAGGAACAAGACAATTAAAACTAGAGCAAATTTATATTATTCAGACACGTCTTAGAGCACCGGGCTGTAAGTAGAGATATATAGCCAGCTACAAAACTACGATACTAAGTTTTCCAGAAATTGCTTGTTGTCACACATCAAAAACTACCGCTACGTAACTAGAAAGAGATACATTACCTCGTCGCTTTGCATCCTGTAAGTTGTTGAAAAAGCGTGTGTTTGTTGTGATGCTAATGAATGCAGGTCGGACCTTCCCAGAACTCTGCATTGCTTTACAACTTCTTTTTTTCAGCTTTTGGACCATTTTTTCCTTTTTTTAACCCCGTTTTAACAACTTTAAGCCTATTTTGCCCCCATTCATCTTTTTTTAGCCACTGTCAGAACCATTTTTTGGAATTTTTACATGTTTTTTGAAATTTAATTTCAAATTCAATTCCCAATTTTGCTGCCATAATCAATTTCCTAAGCCACTTTTAGATTTTTTTGCCAATTTTTCCCCTTTTTTTTGTAAATTCATACATATTTTGCACTTATTTATTAACCTTTTTCCAATTTCATACCATTTTTACCCAGGTTTTACAATTTCATACCTATTTTGCTTCTGTTCTTCACTTCTCCACTTTTTCTCAAATCTCTTATCCTTAGATTAACTTAATGTCATATTGGTTTTACTATAAAAAGATGCTTATGTTTGTTTAAGAATACATACGATGAGGAACATTAAAACAATTGCAGAGTAAATCGCAATATTGGGGGAAAAAAAATCACAATTAGATTAGTTTCTCAAATCATTCAGACCTATAATAAGATACTTCTATCTGAGAAATATGATCAACAAATTACTAAAACCATCTGAATACAATCAGATAAATTATTTAAAAAGTGTCCAATGGAATATCGGTTGCCAAAAACATCTGAAGTATTAAATATTATACAAAATTAAATTTTTTAGGATTTCAGTCGAAAGTGAAATAAACATTTTAGCTCCAAAATATCAGAATTATCGGACTATAATTTGTGTTTTCAGGCATTATAAGGCTTAAATGAGTTATATATCCAGTACTTAATAGACTTTGTATTTTTCAAATTGAAACATTTGCTTCATTAGCATTTTTAAATCTCAATGCTAAGGTCCAAAAAAAAAAGCACTGTCCTCAAAAAAGGTACTTTTCTGACTGATCTTTCAGGATCTTTTAATTCTTTTTTTATTTTCAAGCCCTTCAAATGTGTGAGATTTGGCTGTTCTATATTTAAAGTAGAGAAAAAACAGTGTGTCTTGGAGTGGGTGATGGCAGAGGGTTACCTGGTGGCTCAGTGGGGCAGGCCTGCAGGGTGCAGGTCTGCTTGGACACCGGTTTAGTGAGGGGGTCGCAGCCTCGGACCAGCTCTCTGCCCTGGTAACACTTCACGTCCCTCATCCTCACTCCCACGCCGCACGTCTTCGTGCACTGAGGACAAAGCAGAGGATTTTCAGGATGGGCTGGAGACGTTTCATTTGTCTTTCCTTAACCCTTTAAGTCCCAGCCCAACTGTTTGGCAGAGGTCATTTAATTCAGGAATATTTAATGTGCTAAATAAACATAGCACGTCATTGTTTGTTTATGTCAATGTTTATGATACATAAAAAACTGCAAACAAACCAAAAGAACTGATATTTTGCTTGTGGGATTTAAAAAGCTGAAAGCTACTATCATTTTTGCCGTCATTATTTTAAACACTTAACCATTTACTGATATGATGATTTATGAAAAGTCTGTTATTCATCAAAAGCATTTTTTCTTTGTCAAACTCAATGTCATCTATTTTAAAAAATTTTTTTACATTTTTACAGAAATTTCTGCCTTTTCTAATTGATTTTGTCCCAAATATTCGTGCATTTTTTTATGTCATCACACAATCAACTGTTGGCTTTTAAAACCTTACAGTCAAGAAAATATCTGTTTTTTTTTTGTTTGTGGTTTTCTCTGTTCCCAGAAGTGTTCATGGAACCAAACAATGATTTGATTTGTTCTGTTTCTTAAAACATTAAATATCCCTGAATTTAACGATGACCTCTGCCAGACAGTTGAGCAGGTAGTTAAAGGGTTAAATGATTTAAAAAATAGAGCTAGACAAACCTCATGTCCACGTGCAAAATGACAGTACCATATTTTCTCGATGTTGACATACAACCACATTTTGAAGATTTTCGCCCTATAAGAACACTGTACTCAAATATAACACACATCCATATGTTGCCCAAGCCTTAGTCTCTCAGAAAACTCAAACAGGACCTTTATTCAAAGTTTTGATCAATGAAAACTCTTTTTTTCACAACAAATACATGAGGTCCTCTCTCGAACAGAAGCAGAAACACCTTTTGCTTCACACATGCACAATTACTGAATTTCTGCCCAAGCATACAAATGGCCCTTTTCCATTAGCCCTACTCTACTCTACTTGACTCTACCCAGCTCTACTCTACTCGCCTTGTGCTGCTTTTCCATTAGCCCCAGTCGCCTGCCCAATGGGGTGCAGTGTCGCTGTAAACAGCTGAGTGGCACTGCGGTGACATCATTTTGAGCGTGACACAACAATCTGTGGCTTTTTGTCACAAACCGAGTAAAAAAGGAAAGCAGAAGAAGGCTGCAGGTGGTAAGAAGAAATACCCCTTGAGAAGCACAGGAGAGTTTTGGAAGCTATACAACAGAATGAAGCCGAGGACGAGAGCAATTGAGCTGCAAAGAAAAGACGTATGAGGGTAAGCTAATGGTAGCTACCGCTAGCATGCTAGGTCGTCACGCTCATGACTCGTCGATTACGACATTGTCTGACCAATCAGTAGCCGGTGACGTCATCTTTTAGTATCAACTCAGCTCACTTGGAACCAGAGCGGAGTAGGTACTGAAACTAGCTTGTTTTAGGAGGTACCAGGCTAGTGGAAACACGCTGCAAATCGAGTAGGGCCGAGTAGAGTAGGGCCAAGGTGTGCTAGTGGAAAAGGGCCATTAGTCAAAGTGTATCAACCAATCAGACAGCAGCTATCAACATGCCGATGTCTTCAACCAATCACAGCTTTTTTGTGTCCCCTTGCTCACAAGATGGCAGCACAATATATCGGCTTTTTGTATCCGATGTGTTGCAATTGTGATGATGGTGAGATTAAATGTTTCAAGTATTTTGCTTGTGCCTGTGGATAATATGCACAAGAAAAATTGGAGCTTATTTAAGAGCAAAAATGTGTTATAATTGAGGAATTAATAAACTGATTTTCATTTTATTTCATGGAATCACAGATTGAAGCATCTCCTCTTTTGTTTCTTAAATATAAGGATGATTCTAATAATGACATTCACATAAAAGCAACAAACAAATGAACAGATGAATCAACAACAAAAAGCCTCATCTAAAGAAAAAAAAGATAAACAATGGCACAGAAACACAAAAAGAGCATGAACAAGTAATCACTTACTTCCTTTTTCCTTTATGTGGAGCTTTAAGCAGAATTTCAGGAGCAGGACCACACCTCAACCACGCCTCTTCCTGTGTTCCTATAAACTCTAACCGACCATTTCCCTCTTTTGTTGCACACTCGACACACCCCTCCATCCCTCCCCTTACGTTCTTCGTTCATTCTTCCTTCCCTGGAGCTATGGCGGCTTCCCCATTAAGTTTCCCCAAACCGTTATCTGCTTCACGTACCTGCTATGTTGCTTATTATCCACTGTACACAATAACTAATTGTCAGATTCATCCTGTTGATGGTGTGGTCCTTACTCCTGAACTAGATTATTAAGAAAATATTCCACTGCGTGCTGTTCTGACCTCCGACCACGGCGTGGTGTACCACTTGAAGCAGGGCCTCTCGAAGCACGTGCTCTCATCCTCTGGTTTCTCACCGACTCCACACGCCTCATCGTCAAAGACCTGAAACTTTCCCGCACTGATCCCAGCACACAGAACGATCCTCCGCTTCACGCCTCGGCCACAGGTGGTGTTACACTGATGACACATCACAACACGGGGATGTAAAGAGTTCATGTCTGACTCTGACTGGAAGCTTTTCTTGTTATCACTGGAAAATTAACTGACCAATGGGAATCTGTGGTTACTTAAAATTAAGAAAAAATCATTAAACATAACATATGAAAACTGTGTGTCAGACTGAAACACTCAAAAAGAGAAAAAAAGGTCTGCATGTCACTTTAAAGGTGCTAAGAAGAGAATCTATTTCCGTCGACAAAACATTTCAACAACTTACAGGATGCAAAGCGACGAGGTAATGTGTCTCTTTCTAGTTACATAGCGGTAGTTTTTGATGTGTGACAACAAGCAATTTTTGGAAAACTTAGTATTGTAGTTTTGTAGCCGGCTCTATATCTCTACTTACAGCCCGGTGCTCTAAGACGTGTCTGAATAATATATATATTATTAATATATATATATAATATTTGCTCAAGTTTTAATTGTCTTGTTCCTGAAGTTGAGTATCCAGGCCAGTCCAGCCCTGTCCAACACGACCACTAAGCTAAGGAATAGCATTTATAGATAAACTATTTTGATGCTATAAAACTCATCTTAAAGTGTGTATTTGGATCAGGCATATATCTAAAAGTGAGACTTTTTTGTAATTACTTAGAAACTCCTGATGGCATCTTGTCGTTCTGGTGTTTCAGTTTGTTATGCTCTCAAGACTCTTGTTGCCTTTCACTCTGTACGAGATCCCCGTCACCATGGGAAAAAAAATTGAAAAGAAGTTAAGACGAGACTGCTGCTTCACAAGAGCAGGACCAACAGACTGAGAAAGTCTTTAATCCTTCAGGCCATCAGACTGTACAACTCCACAGTAGAGGGGAGGAAGAGTAACAGGAAGACTGAGGATGGAAAGGAGCAGTAGCCATATTATTCATTAATATATATTTTTTTTCTAGTATTTTTCTCGATCCCTTTATCTGCTTTACGAACTACGGAATCTTATTTGCCCTGAGGAAGTCTCCCAAAAGGATGAATAAAATTCTATCTAATCCAATCTAATGAAGGGCTTGGACCTGAGGCATGACATCTGTGAAGATAATCCTCATTAAAGTGACTTTGGAGCAGGTCCTGGTCTGCAGACCTCCCTCTCTTTTACCAATGAACAGTTTAATCCCAGTTTTATCACCCTAACACAGCCTCACCCTCTCCCACTCTTGGCTCAGCCAGTGTGGAGCACAGTTCCTCTCTCCACACGGGTGGATGGCCAGCGGCTTGTTTTCCGGTGAGCACTGGTTCTCGGGGACCACGCGACCCTCAGGGGTCTTACAGTACACGTGACGCATCATCTTAGCCTGACCGCAGGATCCCGAGCACTGCAGAAGAAGAAGGTTAAAGTCAGTCGGGGGGGAAATGAGCTGGTATTTATATTCTCAGTTAAAAGTTAAAAGTGCAGTGTGTAGAAACTGGCATTTTAGTGACATCTAGTGTTCAGATTTTGGAATGAGCCCGTCTGTTACTAAAACATCACATCACTAAGCATCGAGAGCAGGTGAAGACCAAAAAGGATCATGAACAGGGCATCATTTACAACAGTTACCCGGTGAGGGTTTATCATTCATATTGTCACTATCATTTTTAGAGATTAGAGGTCAGTTAAGATGATGATTATAGGCTTTGTAAACTTTGTTGACTCATATTCAAAAATTAAGGCCCCATCCACACGAAGACAAACCGAGGTCCAAACACATACGTTTTTTGCGGAATCTACGTATCATCCATACGGAGACGGCGTTTAGGGGGTCTGTAAACCGTCATTTTTTAAACCAGGCTCCAGAGTGGAAAGATTTTGAAATGCCATATACGCAACTCAGTGATTACTGGCTCTCTGCAAGTTTTCAGATACGCTTACATCATAGTTTCATGTCTTCATTGACAGGCATGTGCCACACGCGGCAATGACAACAACAATGGCGGCGTACAGTGGAGCATATGTGCTAATGAAGCTAGTGACCCTACTATCCCTGTTGCAGCAAAATCTCCTTCTTCTCAATCACCACCGAGTTAAACAAACGATTATCGAGGACACATGACGGCACTTTATGATCACTTTACCACAATCTCTGTTTACAACTTTTGCCACAAGTGCGCATGCCCACTGTTTTTCATCTGTTTCCGTCATATCGTTACAGCGCCCCTAGAGGTCTGGCATGTGTTTTTCATGTGTATCGAGTGCATTCATGTAGACGCACACAGTTTCTGTGACGCCTTCGTCTTTATGACGATCGTTTTTTGAAACTGTTAAGCATTTTGTCTTTATGTGGATGGGGCCTTAGTTTCGCTCTTTTTGTCCCTTAAACCCACCCGTAAACGACACGGCGGATCATTATGTCAGCCTCCACAGAGGGGAGACCCAGGGTACATAGATGTAAAAAGCGTTTTCTAACTTAGTAAAGAGAAAACCAAAGTTTCATGGGGATGATTGTTCACCTATTTTAATAGACTTTACATACAAATAGAAACATTATATCTTATATTTACCATTTCTGTTCAGCGAAAAGCTGCCATATTCTACACACTACACCTTTAACTTTTGTCTCAACACTCTCCTGCTTGTTGCTGTGGTCACTGTTAGCATGTAGCATCATGTTTGAGCCACAGATTACTGGAATGTAAATGTATGTGAGGGAAAGATGGAAAGTGATTTATTTGACTGGACTTGTATTTGTAATTGACTTGTAACCTGGCCCATCAGATGGACTGTTGATTATAGTTTACTAGTCCTTCAGATAAAGAGTCCAAAGAAAGTGTTTGAGGATAACAGAATTTTTCAGAAGCATATTGTGCATCGCTCTCTTAATCACATTTATTGAGGGCCAGTCAGATAATGTAGTAGGCAGATGTTACTGCTGTACAGAATGTGAGCCACTTCCTAAAACAAACTCTCTGCTACAGAGAAGTTTGAACTATTATTTAACAATATAATAAATAAAAATAATCATTTCAACAGATTCTAAAATCTAGGAAGCAGAGCTCACCAATGATATATGGTACATTACGGTGAAGGCTGAATTGCCTTAGGGGGAGGTATGGAAAGTGAGCTGACTGAGTTGGAGAGCAGAAGGAGGATTCAGAGACAAATGTGAGAGATTCATCAGTATTTTTGTGTAAATAATGTGAAAATATTGTAAATAATGAAATGAGTATCATTCTGGGGTTTTTCTCCACATGCTTTTGCAGTTTTTTTTGCATATTTCATGTTTTTGTCATCGTCTTTTTCATCATAGTTTGTGTTTTATGGATTTCATATATAGTTAGATAATAATAAATAATCTAGAATAGGTTGAGTTTGTGTTGTGAAAGTGTTGTTCATTAAGAATAGTTTATTAAGAAGAACCTGTTAAAAATGTAAATCTTTTTGCCATTTCTTGTAATCAACACTGTTTTAAGCAGTTACAAATTCATAATGACAAATACTTGCTAGAATGTTTGTTTTTTACCTGTAAAAGGGTGCAAACTAATTTACTCAAAGGGCATTTTCTGTTACATTTTTTTATTTAAAAAAAAGGCAAAAATGACCAGGCAGCAATTTATATTCATAGTTATAAAACAGTTCATATTTAGAATATAGCACTGTACTGGACCAATGGCATTAATCTTGTGTACCAAGCTTAAAGATGTTGAGCATCATGATGCAACACATGCTGCTGAGGGTCTTCTTTAATTTTTTAACTATATGTTTACCCTAATCTCTTCGTGCTCTACTGGACTCTGATTGGGCCGTGCCACTTTGGCCGATTATTGTACATTGGAGCTTGGCAAGATGAATCCGTCTGATATTAAGTCAGTAAATTGCACTGTTATGCTTTGCACATTTCTACACACACACACACACATATATATATATATATATATATATATATATATATATATATATATATATATGTATATGTATATGTATATATATATATATGTATATATATATATATATATATATATATATATATATATATATAGATATATAGATATATATATTTGATCAGGGGTTGGCAACAGGAGGTCAGGGAGTCACATTTGGCCTTCCTGCTCCCTCAATAAAGATCTCTATACAGTTTTTAAAAAAAAACATACAAATGAAAAAATTGTGACAAAATTAACAATGAAAACATGAATATTGAAGTATTTTCAGGAAAATACAGCTGTTAACTGTATCGTGCAAAACTGAATGAATTTTTATGAATAAAACTTAAAGAGTTTGTTAAATATACGTAAAGGCAGCTCATTGTCTGAAAGTTTGGAGAATATCATTTAAATTTAGACAATATGGCTCCTCGTGGTTACTACAGTTCCTCGTCACTATTTTAGATTTAAGGCACTCACAGGTCCCCATTCTGACACGGTCCAGTGGCGTTCACAGGGCGGTCCGGTGCAGTTCTTGATGTTTGGTGGTTTGGTCATCGGGTCACATGGTCTGCTTTCGTCAGAGCAGCGGACGTCCCGGGTCACCTGGGCTTTACGGCCACATTTAGCAGGACACTGAGAGCAGAGAGGAAATGGTGGAACATTTTATCACCAACACATGGTCACTGGAAATAATGACATACATCAACATCTGTAATGCAGCATCATTATCTGTCCACAGATTAAGGCCCCGGTTACACATAAATTAAAAGTTGTTTTGAAAACATTTTGGTATCCATCTCCATGTAAACATGATTCAGCAGTTTCAGTGAAAATGATGACACATGGCACATGTGCAGTACTCTTTCAGATGAAGGTTGTGTGTGCACCTAAGAACATCAACAACAACACTTTGGCCATCTACCTGAGCACTGGCGCTGCTAACCGTGCTCGGTTTTTGTTAATATGATCAAAATGTCCAGACAGATGTGTTGTCCAGACAAGAATCTCCTGTGTCTTTGTGCGTCCACTCACAAATGTTTTTTGGTAAAATTTTGTCTTCACCATAAAAAGTATGTGTGATGTAACACCGCTGTTTCACAACAAACCTACATCGCCATCTACTGGCCTGGTATGCAGGCTACAGCATTTTCAGCTGTTCTCGCAGATCCTTGTAAACGCACATACGCAAAACAAACTGAAAGTGCTAACAATAAGGTCCACAAGCACCCTGCAGTTTAGTGTTGTATTTCTTTGAAAAATTACATAAAGGGCTAATCTTAGGCTAAACATTGATATCATAACAAAATATAGCAAAAAAAAAAAAAATCACAACAAGCACTTAGGACCACTCAGCCTTGCTGAAGAGTTTGTGTGATGACTGTAGACCGAGGCAGGCTAACACTACCCATTGACTCCCAGTGTTTGAGCTAAGGCAATTAGCAGTGGGTGAGCTCTGCCCATCTCTTTCTTGTACTTTTGTTGTTTGTTTTTGATGCCATTCACGGCCTTTTAACTTTACGCAGCCTTACGAGGGCCCTGCGTTCTTCTGGCCAGTTCCTTTTGGAAGTTCCAAGGTCGAGATATAAACAGTGAGGGGACCGTTCTTTTGCTGCTGCTGCACCTACATTGCGGAACAAGCTGCCCCCAGACATCCGCACCACGACTGACTTTGGTCTTTTTAAATCTAAACTAAAAACTCACTTTTTTAGAATGGCTTTTAACCCTGACTAAGGCTTCTAGGTCTTATGCTCATGTCAGTTAGTTTTATTTTGTTTTATCTTTTCTTGTTTTATTTTTCTGTTCTGTAAACTGCATCTTTATTTATTAACTATCTCAGTCCTCTGTTGTTGAATGGTCCTGATGAGTGTCTGTGTGTGCGTGTGTGTGTGTGTGTGTTAGCATTTTTTCTGACACTACTATAAAGCACTTTGGGGGCCTTTTGGGTTACTGTAAAGGGCTTTAGAAATAAACATTGATTGATTGATTGATTGATTGATTGATTGTTACTGCACACACAGTTATGTTGGAGTGTCCCTTTAAAAAGGAAAGTGCTTTATGTATAAAGATCTATTTATTGATTGATTATGCAGCTGCACAAAACACATTTGATGTATCTACAAAATGAGTCTGAATTATATTATTGATTGTATGTTGAATCTATTTGCTTAATAAAAAAATATTGAGAATAAGTAAAGACATAGGGCGGCACGGTGGTGCAGCAGGTAGTGCATGTGCTTCACAGCAAGAAGGTTCCCGGTTTGATTCCCGGGTCGGACAGGGGCCTTTCTATGTGAAGTTTGCATGTTCTTTCCTGGATTAATATATTCGGTTATGAGGCACTCCAGCTTCCTCCCACAGACCAAAAACATGCTCATTAGGTTAACTGGTGACTCGAAATTGCCCTTAGGTATGAGTGTGAGCATGAATGGTTGTATGCTCTAAAGGGCAGACTAAAACCTGGAAACACAACAGTCCCCGCTGGAGTAAACACTGTACAACAACTGAGATGGTTACAGAGCGAATGTCTTCAAGGGTCAGGTGGGTGGGTTAATTTCTTCTCCTGGTTTTGTACTGTCTGTATTGTCTATTTTTCTGTTCTTTAAACTGCACAATTATTTCTTAACTACCTAAGTCCTCTGTGGTTGAAAGGTCCTGATGAGTGTCTATGTGTGTGTGTGTGTGTGTGTGTGTGTGTGTATGGGAGCATGTTTGTGCTCTGACCAATCCTGGTCAACTATTTTGCTGCTTTGCAGCAGATATACTGAATGGATTTTTTTCATTCGGTCTTTATATTGCAGATCGGACCATAGGACCATAACAGCCTTATAAACAGATGTTGTTAAGATGTACCAAGCTTCCAAATCGAGACCATTTTAATCTGATTGACCTTTCAATCTAATTGTCCTTAGGTATTAGTGTGACCCATGTAATGGTTGACTGTCTCTCTGTGTGCCCCTGTGACTGGCGACCAGTTCAGGGTGTACCCCGCCTATCGCCCAGTGACAGCTGGGATAGGCTCCAGTCCCCACCCCACCTCCCCCAAAGGGGTGAAGAAAATGAATGAATGAATAAAAACATCCGGATGTGGTGAACACATTTACATCCAACACAGCTGTTTCTATGAAACTGGTTTAGTTCTCAGCCTAAACTGTACCTCAGACCACTCTGCCACCTCCCACTGTGGGCCACAGGCAGGGCTTTTGCAGGCCCGCCTCTCCACCGGTCTCTCAAGATCGGCCATGGTGCAGAGGTCACTGTACACTGAGCTGTCGAGTCCAGGAGAGAGCATCTTCCAGCAGCGCACCTGTCTGAACTGAAAACCCTCCCCGCAGGTCCTGGAGCACTCGCTCCAGCTGCTCGCCTCCCATCTGCAAAACACAGCAACACTGTGAGGAACATGCAGAAGTATAGCTATAATTATTTTTGATGAAGTAAAGTGGTTTCTTCAGGTGGTACCTGGGCTGACACTCTCTGCCGATACAGAAGTCGTGGACCGGCTCCGGTCTGGTCAGAGCATCACAGTACATATCGTGAACCTCGACGCCGTCATAACGGATACATGTGACAAAGGACTTTGACACTCCTGGACAGAGAGCGATGAACAGGAATGTAAAATCAAAGTAGACTTATTTTGGAGCAGATATTAAAAGACTTTAGAAAGCAAGAAGGAAGGAGAGGATGAAACAGACTGTTTAAGAAGGGCCCCAATAAGAAACACAAAATGTTCATCCAGGGACAAAAAAATCAAGATATTTTCCTGAATATGTTTGATTAACCTTTTATTGTAGGTTATTTCATAATATATAATAAAAGCATGAATATCCCCAGTATCCCCTGCCTGTTTTTCAATACCCAGTGAGTTTTCTTTATCCAGTAAAGTCCGTAAAAGAGGATAAAAAACAGCAGCTCTGAAGATGCTTGCTTTTTAAGCAGTGATGTTAAAGGGATGTTCTAAGATTTAACTTTAAATGTTCACATGTCACACAGTGCTGCTATATTATACATTCATATTGTTGTTGTTTTTTGTTTTTTTCTATTTCTTTTCCTTTTTTCTTTTTTTTCATACACATATATATATACATATATATGTGTATATATATATATGTATATCTATCTATCTATCTATCTATCTATCTATCTATCTATCTATCTATCTATCTATCTATCTATCTATCTATCTATCTATCTATCTATCTATCTATCTATCTATCTCTCTCTCTCTCTCTCTGTCTCTCTCTCTCTCTCTCTATATATATATATATATATATATGTGTGTGTGTGTGTATATATGTATATATATATATATATATATATATATATATATATATATATATATATATATATATATATATATATATATATATATATATATATATATATATATATATATATATATATATGTATATATAACATTCACATTGTAAACACTGGTTATGTTTAATATGTAAATTCCTTGACCTTGTTTATAGTCTCACTTTATGTCTACCTTCTATTTTTCCTTCATTAGGAAGTTGATTTAGCTTGAAGATTCTGCATGTTGCAATCTTAATTTTTACACTCTTATCTATTTTAATGTCTATATTTCATATTCCTGCTGCTATAAGAGAAACTAAAACAACCAGATTTCCCCTTGGCGATGAATAAAGTATTTCTGATTCTGATGATCAAAAGAGTTTCCCTGTTTTCCTTCAGCTCTTCTGTCATTAGAGACGAAGCTTCTGTTTGTTTGTACCTATAGAGCAGGTCATGCTGCAGGGCTCCTGAGAGGAGAGTTTCCAGCGGTACATGTCGGCAGCACTCAGCTTCAGATTCTTCTGATACAGCCTCTGATTCCCCCTTTGACAAAAAGAACAAACATTAAGAAAAAAAATGCATTAAACTAAACATGGATAAATGTTTCTGAAGAGCCCTGATCACTGGTCAACAACTGCATGCATCTCATTTGCACCTCACTTTTGGCTCTATGGACTTAGAAAAAAAAGTGCATGTCTGAGCATTAGCTATGTGTTTTTCATGAAATAATTACATTATTTATTTTTTATGTCTTGTCATCTTTAGCATGTGTCACATGTGCACCTCTGTGTGACACTGTGAGCTTACCTGTGTCAGCGTTTTAAACATTTAAAGCTCTAAATGAGCCGATGTTTAATGCACTCTCTTACTTTAGTAAAGACAGAAAGTGCTGTAATGGGATAAAGAGTGAAACCTCTTAAAATGCTTTGTAAAAGATGTTAGCAAAAGGCTGTTAAAAGAACCTGTTAAGCACTCTCAATACAACACAAAGTCCAAAACAGGGCTCACATTTCTAAGGCTGTGTAAATTATTCTCTTCAGTGGATGATAGGAGTGACAAATACAAATCATCTCCATGCAAAATAAGTCACATTTTCTATCAATGTTTAAACTTCTGGCAGAATTATTTTGGAACGATGTCCAAAATATGAAGTATGAAAACTAGAAACTTTCCTTTTATAGCAATAAAAGAACAATTCAGAGATGTTTTATTGAAAAATGGCAACCCTTACTAACATATTTAACTCTTTACAGACTTTACCAACAGGTAAACTAGCAATCTTTTTTGTTTATGATCCCCCCATATCTCTTATTCTTCCTTTCCCTTAGATTGTAGAATTGTGGCTTCTACATGGTTACTTTAAGGGGGTGGGGGATGTTGACAGGGAAGGAAATTACAAGGAGTGGGAGCACCAAATCTTTATTTTTCGATCTCCTTCAGTTTGTAAAGGATGTGAGAAACATGGGAGTGAGAGTGTCTGCAGTCCATATGTAATGTTCTCTTTACCTGTTAGTGTGCTTGGTTTTCATTTCCTGCTTTATTTTGAAATCCTTTTGCTTTTGTTTAATGTGTAGTTTTACTTTCTGTCTTTGGTCTTTTCCCGCCTTTTGTCTCACTCACCTGTGTCTAATTTGTAACGGCCCTCACCTGTGTATATATACCATGTGTTTTCACCAGCCCTCTGTCAGACTGTCGATGTCTCCCGGTGTGCACATGCACTTCTTGTATTTGTTTTCCTTTTTCTTGGGACTTTAAAGACTTTGAATTGAACTTTTGGAATTGCCATTTCTTTGAATTTGCTCATTTTTTTGAGTGAAGAACTTTTGCATTACTGCATTTTTTGTCCTGGCTTTTCCCTGTATGAGTCTAATCTACTGAAACGTGTCACTGAGTCAGGTCAACAATAAAAGAAACTCACAAGACACAAAAACAAAGAAGTTTCCAGGAGTAGCCCCTGTTTCATTTTGTAGCAGCCTTTGACAAACCAGTGTTTCCACAGTAAAAATAAGCATGACATATTTATCATGGCAAAAAAGCCACATCCAGTTTAACTCACAATTAATGTGATTTTCTTTTACCAGGCTGTCCTAGTGAGGTAACTCTACCTCTGTCTCTGAAGTAAGGAGGGAACTCTTAGGCCCCATCCACACGAAGATAAACCGAGGTGTAAACGCATACGTTTTTTTCCAAATCTGTGTATCATCCATACGAAGACGGCGTTTTGGGGGTCTGTAAATGATTATTTTTGAAACCAGGTTCCAGAGTGGAAAGATTTTGAAATGCCGTATACGCAGCTCCATGCTTACTGGCTCTCCACAGGTTTTCAGATACGCTTAAGTCATAGTTTCATATCTTTATCGACACGCATGCGCCACACGTGACAACGACAACAACGATTGCAGCGTACATGAAGCATATGTGCTGATGAAGCTAGTGACCCCACTATCGCGTTTGCAGCAAAATCTCCTTCTTCTCAATCACCACCGAGTTAAACAAACAATTATCGAGGACACATTACGCCACTTTATGATCACTTTACCACAATCTCTGTTTACAACTTTTGCCACAAGTGCGCATGCCCACTGTTTTTCATCTGTTTCTGTCATATCGCAGCGGCCCTACAGGTCTGGCATGTGTTTTACAGCGTTTTGATACGTATCTAGTGCATTCATATGGACACACACATTTTCTGAGATGCCTTCATCTTTATGACGATCGTTTTGGAAACTGTTCAGCGTTTTGTCTTTGTGAGGGGTTTATTGGGGCCTTAGGCTGCTTTAAAATAAGCAGAGCCCTCAAACACGGTCATTAGGATCATTACATGTTGTGGTGGTAAAGTGTTGTCTCACCTGAGTAGCTGTTTGAAGAGAATTTAAAATATATACAGTATTAAATATATATATGTATATACATATATATTTTTTAAAATATATATTATATACATTATAATTCCATATTATTATATACCTTAATTTTTGGAAAAAATCAAGCAGAACTCTCTACATGTTCCCACTCAAATAAATCCATACATATCAACCCAAGCTCGAATCAAAGTGAAACATATTTGGATATTTGACAATTCATTTGCTTGGTGCTGACGTTTGGTGGGTGTAAAAATGGCTTATATTGTTGTGTAGCTAAGACTTTCCTGTTTAATTTGATGTGCAGCATGACTATATTTCTGCATGAATAGTTCACTTTTTCTTACATATTTGTTGGAGAGCATGAAGCATTCCTGAAATCGAGTACTTTGGGACTAAAAAGTTTAAAACGTGCAGAGTATGAAATCATTTGCTGTCACAAATTGTCCCTGCAAGCTCAGCTCACATAGTAATAAAGCTGTTCATGTTGACGAGAGCCTCTACACCCCACTTCTACTGGACCAGCCCAAGCTTTTATCCTTCTTTTTAAGCTTCTGTCCTTCAGTCTGTATCTCAGAATATAATTTGCAGACTGATAATTAGATAAGTCTGATTCAGCTGCTGTCTGTACAAAAGGATCTGCGTATAAATGTCCCTCTCTTTTAGGACTTTAAAAGAACCGAAAGAGAAATAAAGTCTATAAAACCTTTTTTTGTGGGACATTTAAGGATACCCAGTGGTACAAAAGCAGATCCACACACACACAGAAGGTCTCCCTGTCCTCCAGCACACTGTGACAGCTGATTCACTGCCGGCATCCCTGCAGACGCACTTTTTTTTTATCCCTTCACATAAAATCATGTGCACATTCTTGTCATAACACCGGTCGTTCCCCCGGCCTTGGCCAGCCCGCAGACGTTTCTGGAGAATCACAGACGCTCTGAGTTATACCTCTCCGGCATCGCTCCATGTAAGACAGACTGACTCCTGCACGTTACTCTCTCCCAGAGGTGACGACAGTCTGAACAAACACTCCTTATTTAAATCATGTTTTCACTTTCCTTACAAATACCTTCAATTATCTGTTTGTGCTGTAATTCTTCTCCTCTGCTCTGCTCGGCTCATTTCCCCTCTCTCTCTGAGGAGAGGGCGTGCCGCTCAGTGTTTTACTGCCTCTGGCTGCAGGACAGGTGAGGAGCTGACATGAATTATGAATATGATGAACAAAAACCTGCCAGCTCTACCTGTCTGCTGTACAGCCTGTAAATCCACCTGTCTGTTTGTCTACAGTACGTCTGCAGTCGTTACACCTGCCTGATCTCATATTTGGATTGTTGGTCAATTTGTTGCAGCAACAGCAGAGAACAAATGACTCTAAGTCCAAGTGTGCTTGAGCACAGTGGCAACCTTTCATAGTGGTGCCAAAAAGTGTGACTGCAGGGTCAGTAAGTGGGTATCTTCTCTCCCACTCAGCAGTGGAAATACATGTAATTTCATACTAATAGGACTGGGCAATATACGGTGGCAGAGAAGGGTCAAACGAGCGGCATAGAGTCAAACGCAAACACAAATTAAACGCATTGCAGAAGAATAGAAGCAAAAGCATCCTCACCAAGCGCACTGCATTCAGGGAAGCGATACAATAAACGAACTCACCAAAAAGTGTAAACGAGGTAGAAAAACACAAACGCGATGCAAAGTGTAAACAAGGTACAAAAAGAGAACGCCATGAAAGAACAAAAGCAAATGCATCATCACAAAACACTCTGCGATAAGGGAAACCACGGCAAGCACGAAACAATGAAAAATCTGAAAGCAACAGCAAAACCAACACAGCTGCATGACGACTCGCTTTGTCGGAAGTTTGCCAACCTGAAAGAGGCGCTGTCAGCCTAATGCTACGGCCACACCGGACGCGCATTGAGATTACATACAAAGTCAATGCAAAGACACATTTGGACGCAGATTCGCCCCGGGCAGTGCGTTGGCTAATCAGAGACACACGGAGGCGAGGAGACTGGATTTTACTGGATTTCCGCTCAAAACAGCGTGAGGATACAATCTATGTAGGAAAGTTACGCCAGTGTTGTGCCAAAAGTTGATTTTTGCCAGAAACTGACTTTAATATAGCACAGAAGAGTGACATTTACAAGAATTGACTCCAACCAGTACTTTTTACCCTTAAAAATGAGGACAGGGACATCACAATGTGAGTACAAGCAAAAGGCTGATTTTTACACTCCTGTCAGATAAGAACAGGAAACAGGGGCTGTGGTTCACATGGACTCACAAAATCTGGATTTCTGCTCCACATTCAGATGGTCGCCTCAGAGTTTGGTGAACATCATAAAGCATGGATCCATCCTGCCTTGGATCAGCGGTTCAGGCTGCTCTTTGGGCCCCTTAGTCCCATCTGATCATGGTTCAAACCCCACAGCCTTCCTGAGTACTGCTGCTGACTTTGTCCTCCCCTTTTTAAAACTAAAGTCATCAAAATGACATGAATAATGAAATTAAAGAAATGGATGAAGAGAGTGTTGGAGCTGCAGTAAGACCATAGAAATGCTGGATTTCACCAAGTCTCTTCTCCTTTACAGAATCAGATAAACAGACAGGTTTCTGTTCAATAAGAATGAGTACTACGCCATCGTCACTTCATGTTGGGTAAAGGGCTGGACGATAATAATAATCTCAGTGTCACAATTAATTGAAGCTCTTACCTTCATTATGATTAATGAACAATTATTTTACGCCATGCTGGAAAAAATTAGTGTTGTTACTAGACTACATTAGATAGTATGTTATTAATCCCTTTGGAAAACTCCTCAAGGAAATCAGAACTCCAATATCTGTTACAAAAAGTAGAAATATAGATATAAACAAAATATAAATACCAACAAATAAAAGCAAAATAAAATATCTTGGTAGCATTTTTGGAGAAAAAAAAATCTGCCGATACCTTTAGAACTGCCTCCTGGTAGCATTACTAGTCAAAAATATGTCCAAGGATAAATAAAAAACTAAAGTAATGTCTTCATAAGAAGAGCAGAGAGGTTAGAAAACGATATGAAAGGATAAAAACTGGAAAAAAAACTGTTTGAAAATTGGAGCAAAAATTTTTTAAAAATCTGACCGTCTTACTTACCAAGGGTCATCTAAACAATCTTCCTGCAGTTTTCACTCTTAAATTATTTCTGCTCCATGTCCTCTGCACAGAATCAAAAAGTGCCCAAACAACGTAGACAGCATTTTTCTTGGCTACAACATCTTCTGATATATTGGCTTGTCTCCTCCATGTTGGCAGTGCGTCTTTCACTCTGGGCGCAAGTGTACGCAGACTGTATGGGGGCGCGGTCACGTGACTTACACAGGCTAAAATACTCTGAATAATCGACATGAATAAAACTACTTTGATTAGAAGGTCTAAATGTTGGTTTCCATTATTTTGTGATTGATTTCCCAGCCCTAGTTAAGTCTTTTTTTGGATAAAACATGCCATAAAAATCATGAAATTCAATTGTGTGCAGTGATTTAGAAAGGAACTTCATCCTCAGCTTTATATTTTCCAAAACATGAAAAACCCATAAATGCACTGTTGAATGATGACAGCTGCATGCAACAACACCTGTTAATGATTTTTACATCTTCTCTGCAGTGACTCATGATCAGATAGAGCTCTTAAACCCAAAGTTTGACCATGATAACCAACGTTTTCTGGATGTTTCTTCATTTATTTCCAGCCCCAGACAAACCTGATGAGCTCATACAGACATGATAAAGGGAATTTTCAAAGAGGCTTTTGTGAGTACTGTTGCTGTCTTAATGATGGTGAAATGGTAAAAGGAGTTACTGAACATAAAATCGGCTTTGTAGAAATATCTGTGTGTGGACAGGGCTTAAACACATTCAGGGTGTGCCATGCAGCCTGGGGCATGTTCTCATCTATGAGAACTTAAGACAAACTCTAAACATCCGGGCATAATTTGATCCAGATCTTAAACCACTTAGTAAAGCCTGAGGTGTATTTACCTGAATCTGAACTGCAGCTGTAACAAATGGACCTCTACCTTCTCCCATCTCCAGCATGAGACCTGAAGCACCTGAAGCCTCCCTGACCTGCTGGTTCAGATTAGTTACCTTGTTCTGTTGGAGCGGCTGGAGCTCCTCCCTCCACCCTGCACCGTTTTATTCTGGAAAGAACCGTCCCCGCTGTCGTTGCGTTTCCGTCCCAGGGTGAACTCCAGCGTATCGTTCAGATGGAACGGCCCGTCTTGCTCCAGGATGCTGAGGTCCACCTCCGCCTGTCCGACCTCAGAGGAAAACAAACCGGCTCCCTCCGTCAGCAGCTGATTGGTTGAGATGTTGATGAGCAGCTCGTCTTGGCCGATTCGGCCGTCCAGCAGGACCCTCCAGATCAGGTTTGGGGCATCTGGTCCAGGGTCTAAGGGCCCTCGATCAGGAACCGGGTTTGCTGTGCCACCTGCGTGACTGCTGTTACCCTCTGATGAAGAGAAGAAGAAAACGTCAAATCAGCATCAGAATATTAACAAATCAAACTAGAAAAGAGAGCGCAAACCTCCGCCAGCACCACAGTCCACATTCGTATTGTGATTTTGACCATAAATATTAGTCCTACCTTTATTTCATCTAAATATTTAGATTCCCTGACCAAGAAAACATACCATTAGCAATTGGATTCATAATGACATCTATATTAGTTCAGTAGTTATTCACAAAAATCACATTTTTCGTCATGGCAGTTTCCCGCTGATCTGGATCACTCCCAAAATCCAATCATTTGTGCCTTACCCTCTTTAAAAATGTACAAACTCAGTGCTTATGTTTCAAAGGCGGATGGAATTTGTTGCTGAGACAGTTTAAAGTCACAGACAGAGGGGGCGGGTGAGATTTTATACTGTGGGCATGTTACACCGACATCATCTGTAAATTAGCAGGTCAACCCGGGTGTGATGTTCCCACTGAAGCTGATTGGAGGGGAGCAGATAAAAACCTGTGTCACTTGCAGGACCAGTCGACCTGGGTCGAACTGCCAATTAAATCCTTTCAACTGCTGACAGGAGCCGATTGTTGCCGGGTTTAAATGGGATTTTTGGACAGTCTTAAAGGGTTATCAATGGTCTAATTCCTTAAAGAGTAAATGTTGTTTTTTGTTTTATACCTGTTTGTAATGCAAATGAACTGCAACCATAAAGGCAATAGGTAAATATTTAATAAAGTGGTAGCTCTATGCTCTCAACAAAAATGTTTTTATATTGAGTCCAGAAATATCTGCAAGCCAGATATCAGCCAAAATCCACTTTAGTGCATCCCTGATTATGTTGTCAATGTACATTAACTGTATGAATGATACTAAATGTGTGGCTGCTAACTCTGTGCTAGTCTCCATCATTCAGTTTTACATCAGAGAAGCACTGAAGCAAAGGGGGGCGGCAGCAGGTCTATCTGGCCTTTAGTTTGAGGTCAGTCTGTATAAAGAGCGAATATCGAGCATTTCCTCCACCCCTCTCTCTCCATCTTGTCTCACTGACCAAAGTGAAGGTGTAATGGCCTCGGTCAGCTGATCGAGCTGAGAGCCTGCCCAGGGCCATTACCGCTCATGTTTGTGCTTCTGTCGTTTTTTAAAAGGAGAAAACACCACCCAAGTCTGAATTTTTCATCTGCTGCTGGTCCTTTTTGTGTGTCTGTATCATGAATAATGCAGAGTTTTATAGGACCATCTCCCTCACACACAGATAAGAGCGTAAAGACTGGATGTAGAATATGACCTATTTTCTTCTTCATCTGTCATTGGCTCCAGGGCCAGCGTCTCTCTCACAGTCTGTCTTAATGACTTGTGATCCAATAAATCATCATAAACGATATTATCTACCAATGATAATCAAGTTTGTTCTTATAGCTACAGCTGAGAAGCACAAAGTCTGACTATTATTATCTGCCACAATACCAAATGACAGAGAAGAGAAGGATCCTGGATTACACAAAATCACACAATCGTGAACTTATCAAAAAAAAAAAAAGAAAAACTCAGGGCTCTCTTTAACCCTTTCATGCATGGTGTCCAATACAATAGACAGATATTTGGAATAATTTTATACCCTTAAGGTTGCAGCACCGTGTCCAACTACCAGGTGGTAAATTCCTAAACCTCTCTTAAGTTTCAATAAAATATCTTTGTACATTTTAACATATTATGATATTGCATTCATTTAGGATGGCTTTTGATACCCAGTAGTGTGGTGACACTTTTACTTTTACTCTGTTTTACTTTATTTTATTGTATTTTATTGCTCTCATTGCTTTTATTCTTTTCATTGCTTTTATTGTTTTTATTGCTGTTATTGCTTCTATTTGTTTTTAATTGTTTTATTTATTGCTTTTTATTCCCACCTATTGTAAAGCACTTTGGTTCACCAAAAGGGTTGTAGTAAAGGGCTGCATAAGAACATTTAAATTTACATTTGCATCATTAATCCAAAATTGGGTATAATGCCTGTATTCAGATCTCACATAATTTTGTATTTTTCATTTTAAATTTTGGCGTAATTCACAAGTCAATAGCTTGCTTGAAACAGATGCTCCTGTTTTTGCTTTCTCTGTTATTTACTCTTAATAAATGTTTGTCAAAGACGTGTTGGTGGATATTTATTAAGCTCCACTAAATTACTATTTATACCACTGATGCACGGTGTCCACTGCTGTGAACGGATGCAGAACTCCCTCAAAATGTAACACTGATAAAAAATAAACATGAGTTTTAACCTGTTTGAAAGCAAAACCATTTTTTTTAAGTATTCCATTGTAATTTAATAATTCATGCATGAAAGAGTTAAGACATAAGATGCCATTTTTCATGGCATGATAAAACGTACCTTAACCCTTTGACTTCCAAACTAAGAATTACATTTGCAACAAATGATTTGTTGGTAAAATTTATTTTCCTTTCTCTTCATTTGTCAACATTTCAGGTTCTATTTTTCAAATTACCTAATCGAGAAGCATAAATGTTGATCAACCAGCTGGTTGGCTTGCCTGTTAGGGGTTATCCTGAGCATTCTTTTTTTTTTTTTCACTTCTGCAACAGAAAAGATTACAGTAAGAAAAATTTAGACAATTCATGCATACAATCATATATTTATTAACATCAAATTTATTTCCTTCCATCTAACTTATGATTGTTATGCTACTGCCACACCGGACACGAATTGACGCTGGACCATTTTGACAACCTGAGGGGCGACGCATGTCACTGCGTAGGCAAAGTAGAGAGCCGGAGCCAGTCGGACTCAGTGATGATCCGTGCAGGCAAATCCAGCTGGAAACGAACATTTACAGAACTTACCTCCAAAACCTGTCTCCTCAGCAACTTTCACCCAAGCCTGCTCCTTTTTGTTCCGGTCTCTGTAGAGTACACACGTCGAATCATATAGCTCCGGATGATGGCAAACAGCACAGATCAACCTCTCCTCCATCTTTCAGAGGGGTTTGAGCCGGAGCAGAAGCGTCACACGTCATCAAATCAATGACACCGCTGATTGGCTGCTGCGGTACCGCGTCACACGAATTTGAGTCGAAAGTTCAATATTTCAACTCGAGCATAGAGGCGTTTGATGCCCCAAACGCGCCGGACGCTCCATACCCGCCGCGCCAAATGCGTCCATCATGCCGCCCGGGGCGAATCTGTTTCCAAACGCGTCTTTGCATTGACTTTGTATGTAATCTCAACGCACGTCTTTGCGAATTCGCGTGCGGTGTGGCCGTAGCATTAGAGGATCTTGAGAAAAGTTAGATGTTTATTTTTTCTTATCCGATGTCTGCTATCACGATTAGATTTCTTAAACAGTTATATTCATGTACAGCTGCACCACCCATTGGATACAAATAGGTATTACAAACACTATTAAGAGAGGTAAAGAAGAAAAAACAGACAAAGACAGAACTTCAAAATTTTAAATAATGTGGTAAGGTAGCAAAAGGTCAACCACTCGGTTACGATGCCAATCAAAGGGTTAAAACCAAACTTGGATGCATTTTGGCATTAAGACTTTATCATTTATGCACAATTGAATCTCAGACTACGTCAACAGTGTGTTCAAAGGGTCACCCACTGTCTCTACCTGTGAATTTGGGGGCAGCTGCTGCGTCCTGGTCACAGTCGATGTCCGCCGTCTCCTCATACACCTCGTTTGTCTCTTGACCCTTCTGCACCTCCACACCTCCTCGCTCTATGTGACCATCGGGGGCCGCAGGGTCATACATGCTGCCATTAGGGGCCAGCAGTCCCCCAACTTCCACAGAGACCTCCCCGGCTGAGGTGTCTGATCCGGTGTAGACGGGTGGAGGCGGGACAGGTGGCAGGGAGTCTCGATGGACTGTGTACTCGTAGGTGATGTATGGCGTGCGGCCGTTCTGGTTCCAAACCTGAAATGATGAGAGGAGACAAGGGTCATGTTTCTTCATACAAGCTTTACAGCAGAGTCCTCCTGCACCAGCTCTGTGTGACTGAATCTGAAGGCCTGGAGGAAAGGTCAAAATTAATTTCTGTTAAAGGGATACGCCAACTTTGAATTTGTTTATGTGTCTTGCCTCACTTTTGAGTCCATGACAAGAAGATAGACACCATTCTTTTCACTGTGCGGCAGTAACAAGGAAGAGACGGGCAGAGCTCACCCACCACTAATTAGATTAACTCAAACACTGGGAGTCAATGGGTAGTGTTAGCCTGCCTCTGCCTACAGTCATCAGATAAACTCTTCAGCAACCCTCCATTCTTTAGACTGTGTGTGCAGTAACAAGAAAGGGACGGGCAGAGCTCACCAAATGCTATTTATTTAGCTCAAATACTGGTAGTCAACCAGTGTTCATTTTGTTGACTAATTATTTTCGTTAACAACCTTTTTCCCCCTTACAAAAAGTAGACTGTAACTAAAAAAAAAACAAATGTACATTGACAAAAAATCAATTAACTGACATTTTCATCAGCGAATAAAAACCAGACTAAACTAGACTCTGACAGACTTAATCTAATCAAGGTCAACCACTCGGTTACGATGTCAATCAAAGGGTTAAAACCAAACTTGGATGCATTTTGGCATTAAGACTTTATCATTTATGCACAATTGAAACTCAGACTACGACAACAGTATCTTCAAAGGGTCACCCACAGTCTCTACCTGTGAATTTGGGGGCAGCTGCAGCGTCCTGGTCACAGTCGATGTCCGCCGTCTCCTCATACACCTCGTTTGAGCTCACCAAATGCTATTTAATAAACTCTTCAGCAACCCTCCATTCTTTAGACTGTGTGTGCAGTAACAAGAAAGGGACGGGCAGAGCTCACCAAATGCTATTTATTTAGCTCAAATACTGGTAGTCAACCAGTGTTCATTTTGTTGACTAATTATTTTCGTTAACAACCTTTTTCCCCCTTACAAAAAGTAGACTGTAACTAAAAAAAAAACAAATGTACATTGACAAAAAATCAATTAACTGACATTTTCATCAGCGAATAAAAACCAGACTAAACTAGACTCTGACAGACTTAATCTAATCAAGGTCAACCACTCGGTTACGATGCCAATCAAAGGGTTAAAACCAAACTTGGATGCATTTTGGCATTAAGACTTTATCATTTATGCACAATTGACCTAATTTGGTCATGTAGGAAGTAGAGACAAGTTAGGAATCTATCCAATCACAGCTACTTTGGTTGTGTTAAAGGTTGGATGAGTTCAGAGGGACATCCAATCACAGATGCCTTAGCTTGGTGGTGGTGGGATCCAAGTGTAAAACATGACTTCAGAAATTCAAGGAAAGAAAAAAATAGCTTACCCTTTATACTTCATATTTAAGTCGACTAAATTTTACAGTAGATTAAAATGTTGTGAAATTTCATCAACTAAAGCTAGACTAATATTAAGAAAGAATTATGACTAGAACTATAAGATATTTTAGGCAAAAAGAACAAACCTAACTTAAAAAGTGCTGTTAAAATTAGCATTGTAGTCAACAAGTACAGCTGGTATAACAGCTCACTCACAACTGCGAATAGTTCACTTAAAAGAACTGTTCAAAAGACTCGACTTGTTTTGTGAACGTCACATCTCTTGCACGAAGCACCGCTGAAGTAGGTCAACAAAACAAATCCTCTGTTTACAAGAAGATAATATGATGATAGTAGGAGATAACACAACATAACACAGTAAAAAACAAGGCACCACAGGCATACAGGACCATTTAGAGTTGCTGAAGAGTTTATCTGATGACTGTAGGCAGAGGCTGGCTAACACTTCCAATTAACTCCCAGTGTTTGAGCTAAGCTAATTAGTGGTGGATGCCGGTCTATTTCTTGCTATTGGAAGAAAACAAAAGAATGGAGTCTATCTGCTTGTCATGGACTCAGGAGTGAGGCAAAACATGAAAAAAAACAGCTGGTGTATCCTTTTAAAACCAGGATGTTAAAACTTAACCAGAGTTGGAGTGACAGAGCGGTAAACCACATGTATAAGACAGTGCCACACTCTTCCTCCAACAGCTCAGAGATGAAGAAGCAGAACATGAGTGTAAGGAGGACGTGTACCAGAATATTGATGGCCTGGTCGATGGGGCCTTTGGCGACGATGTACTCGATCCCTGTCTCATATACGTCCATGGGGCGGCGGTACTTGAAGATGGTTCCTGCTGCGTGGAAGTTCTGCGGACTGTCCACTTTGTAGGCTCCGTTAAAGAAGAAGTTTCCAGCCTGGTCGGTGACAGCTGAGGAAAGAGAGAGACGAAATAACTTACTGAAAACGGATAAAACAAGCACAAGTCCTGAATTGTTTTTAAATAGGGTAAAAAAAGCTTCTATGTGATTATCTGCATGTTTACTTTATTTATAGTGGTTTGGACTGGATGTTTCAGTGCTGCACTCATGCTGGATTTGTGCAGGATCTTGATTGATAAATCCTTGATACAGACATGAGGACCCTCCTAAATCAGACCACAGGTCTATGGTTCATGGATCTGTCACTAACTTTAGTTCTTACTTTAGTCCACTTGTCTCCTCTTACCTCCCTTCCTTCACCCTCACACCAACACAGCATGGTGTGGATTTGCTGTTCATCATGAGACTGGGATCCACATTCAAGATTTCCTGCTGCTTAACAGAAGGTTTTTTCTTGAGCCATGATGGAGGGATCCATGATTGGCTATATGGATTCATGTTGGGTGTTGGATGTATATATTTGTATCTATATATGTATATGTGTATTTTATATACGTATATATGTATCTATGCATATATGTGTATCCATAAAATGAAGAGCTTTATGCTCTATTGTAAAGTGTCTTGAGATAACACTTGTTGTGAATTGGCACAATACAAATAAAGATGGAAAAAGTGAAAATGAAATCAAAATATACCAATCAAGATTGACTTTTTGATTTGTCTTTTTGCTTACTGTTTATACATTTTGACTTGAAGCTGCATCTACTAAAGTAAATAATCCATTTGTTTAATCTTCTTTTGGTAAGTTCATTTAGTATTGTTACTGTGTGTCTATAAAACACTTTTAAAAACTACAGTTGTCCAAAAGGTCTGGTGTAAATAAGTAAAACCCACCGAGAACATCAGCTGACTTTTTCCTCTCGATGATCTGGATATCCCATGATCCTTCAGGTATTTGGGTGATGAAAGAGTAACCTTGACATTAAAAAATATATCACAGTCATTATTTCTTAATCCTTGATAAATACAGTATTATGTTATTTATTTAACCAGCAGCATTATTGATATTTGGAGTTTTTGAGAGGCTCACCCAGTGTTGTGGCCCCACGGCGGAAGTTTCCGTGACCCTGCTGAAGCTGCTGCCCCCTGACAGACCCGCATTTATCCAACGTGTTAGAAGAAAAGAGCACGCCGTCGCATCCGATTGGCTGAAGAGGGGAACAAAGAAGGAACGCAAAAACAAGAGAACATACATTTATTAGATTACAGCTTAAAATGTTCCACTGTCTGCTTGCATTAACTGTTGTTTTATGACCAGTGCAACAGCAGGATGGTTTTGTTTTTGTTTATTGCTCATTATGAATAATCTTGTGAGTTATCAGCTTAAAAAATTCAACCTTCCTGCTGTTTTTAAGTCCTAACTGTTGCCACACAGCAACAGAGAGGAAGAGAGAGGGACAAAGATCCTTCCTGGCCTAATCTAGGGGGCTAACAGTTAGCTTCAGCAGTGGGAATTTCAAAATAAAGCTGTCATACATACATTTATTTCTATTCATATTTTGACCTTAAATCTTTCTGATTGGTTAAATGATCAGTCAACCAACATATTCATGTTCATAAATGCTTCGTTACTCCCCCGGTAATTTCTAATTACAGCTTTGTCAAAAACAACAGGAGCTAATGCCAGGAAATTATACTTTTACCCTGTTTTTATGATTTCCCCGAGTTATTCCTTAAATTAATAAAACTATTTGCTAAGCAGAGTTTTAACTATCAGCTAATCAATCAGAAAACTTGGATTCCCAATCTCAGCACCATCAATCTTTATTGTCATTAAATAGTATTTACAATGAGTTTTGAGTGTTTCTCCTTTTGTAGTGCAAATATATATAAATAAGTTTTAAGTAAAGTATAAAATAGTTAGAAGTACAATATATATACAAGGTAAAATCTGCAGGACAGTGCATAAATAAATAGTAAGACTATAAACAAATGTAGAAATGTATTGCACAGATTGGTTGAAGATTTATAAGACTATTATAGTGCACGGATATATATATATATATATATATATATATATATATATATATATTATATATATATATATATATATATATATATATATATATATACATACATATATATACATACATACATATATTTATATATATATATATACACACACACACACATATATATATATATATATATTTATATATATATATATATATATATATATATATATATGTATATATATATATATATATATATATATATAGGACACCCCTAATTGTATGTTATATTGATGATTAAATCACTTCAGTCTGACGTTCCAGTTTGTGCTCTTGATTTAAACTTGTTGATTGACAGGGCATACATGATTAAAATGGCACCCTCCCATCTTCAAAACAGCAGAACGACCTGATCTTTAACTTCTCTTGACTACCTACATCTGGTGTAGGAGGTGTCTAAGTGGAGCTCTGTTTAAGAAACAAGTGTCGGTGACCCAAAACTGTGAGGTAGTGTTGCCAACAAAAAAATCTCTTCCTACAGACACAGGGCTTCAGACTCACTCAAACCTGGTGTGTTTTCCAGACGTGAGAAACGGCAGGTACAAAGTAAAGAAGACAGCAGACTCACCTCACACTTACCATCCACGCAGACGCCACGGTAGCTGCTGTATTTACAGGACGTGCCGTCTCGTGCTGTCACCATCAGCTGCCTCTGGCCGTCCGTGGTGGTGCAGTGAAGGTCACAGGGGTTACTGGAGATGTGAACGTAGTCGTCTAAGGAGAGGGAGAGGTCTAAAATCACTTTGATAATGCAGATACACAGGAGGGAGAATATTTCCCTCTTTATCTGAATAATCCAAACATATCAGGTCTGCTTCACTCTGGTATTTAATGTCTGGTAGCTCATACTTTTTACGTCTGCAAAGGTTATGTTTTTTGACATCTGTTTGTTTGTTTGTTAGCAACATTACGCAAATACTACAGGACAGATTTTACTGACAATTTTAAGATTTGTTGGTAATTGCCCAACTTAAAAATGATTCGATTTTAGTGGTGATCCAGCTTAGCCTTGCTGGGCAGACGGACCTGCCTGATTCTGAAATCCTGCAGATCCGTCTTGCCAGCCTGTTTTCCAATGAATTCACGCGGCTGAATTCTTAATGGCCCAATCAGGGAAGAGAAGCGGGAGCAGCGGAATGCGGACGTGATGAACACCGGAAGTTGAGAACAGACATGCCAATTAGTCGATTGTCCTCATGGCTACTCAGTAAAACTTGGTGAAATCTGCCCTCCTCAGAAGTTTACTTGTAGGGATTGTCTTTGACAAGGTTCATGTCACATATAAGTGTTAAATGAATCATCTGTGTGGTATAATTTAGTGTAAGACGATTATGCTCAGACTGCACTGACCTCAATCACCTTGGTCTGGTTAATGAGGTGAAGAAAGGGTTTGTGGGTAAAAGGGTGTGCTTTATGGGTGTATTTACCGGGGTAGAGAGGTTTCCAGTGGTAGTTCCTCCCACTGTAAAGCTGGGAGTTGAAGGACCAGCACTGCTCCTCTCTGAAGCTCCTCCCAGCAGCGGGACACTCCTGCACATTAGAGAGGTCTCTTTCACACACTTGTTAAGACTCTCTTTTACAGTAGGTTGGACTAATAAATTCTTTAAAGCGTTTATTTGTGCGGGGGGAAACACACCATCAGTCTGAACCGTGCCCCGCTTCACAAACACACTCACATACACGCCTGGAGGCTGCAGCGGTCACAAACACACCCCTCTCACTGTCAGAGAGTTTGTTTTAATAAAGATGGGAAAAGAAATGATGGGAAATGAAGTGCAGTGTTTGACCCACTTTGGTGTTGCAGAGATGATATTTCTTTGGCGTTCCCGTGCAGGTCATGTTGTCCTTTCCAGCAGAGACTTTCTTTCTTTGGACAGAAAACAAAGAGAAAACTGTTATATAGCTATTGATGAACGTTTTAGAATCAGGCTCAGGGTGCATCCGAATAGTCCTTTTTTGATAAGGAACCTTCCTTACTGATGAAATGACCCGGAAGCATTTAAGTGTCGGCCATGATAATTGCTGGTCGAATTCTCCAGAAGTTAAGGAACGGGTTGTTGCTTCCTTTAATCGTACTTTAGCTTAGGAAACGCTGGACCATCCTTTTCAAAAGGAAAAGGGAAGAAAACACCCCATAATGCCTTGCGGTACGTGATGTGTAAAAATACGGCTTCTGCCGAAGGTTTACGGAAACTTACAGCAGAGACGGGACAGAACAATGAGGCCTAATAACGTTTATTAAAAACAATCAATAAAAGGACAAACAAGGACTTTTACAATACTCCAAATATAATAAATTCAAACAATGGTCATAATGATATATGTAAATGAAACAGGGGGAATAGTGCTTCTGACTGTCTGCTGTATTATCAGGCTTCAGATTGTCAACATTTATAGACGCTCTCATGAACCTCACAGCTGTGAGCAGGAAACACACACTGCATGACCAAAGACAAAACACCAGCACAGCTAAATCCTCTGATCTTTTTTTTATTTTTTTAATTGAAAGTTTGCGAAATACAAGCATCACGAAAAGTCGGTCATTCCAGTTCATGTGCAGTGCTATCAATGCATCAATACAACTGTATGATAATAAATAAATCATTTTTGACCATAACAATAGATTAATACATAAAAGAAAATAAATAAACCAATCTTTAAAGGCAGACTTCATGTTAATATTTGTGCAAAATAAAAATTGTTTGTGACAGTTTATGTATTGAATACCTTTGTATAAATATCAACCATTTTCATACAATTCTTATCGGTGATTATTTTAAGAGACTTGAAATAATATTCCGTTTCAATCAGGAACAATTTAAATAATGGTAAATCTTCTGATCATGGATTGTTAATGTTAACCGCTGACGTCGTGGCTTACCTACGTCACGAGCAGGGCTTGACATTAACACCCGCCAACCCGCCAATTGCAGGTGGATTTCGGCAGTGGCTGGTAACACCGCCGCTCCCACTAGCCACTTTGGCGGGTTGAATTTTATGTACACGTTTAATTGTAGTTTTCTCAAACGGCATCTGAAATAATGAACCAATTGCAATATAAGACCACGACACTACAACTCCCATGAGGACTGCCTGCATAAAGTGTTTGCTCATCATTGGTCCATTCGTGGAAGCCTTTGCGATGTCACTGCTGACAGGGGATCAGGTCAGACTCGGGTCAAACGATAAGCGGAGGAGCGATGTGGCGGCATTTCCAAGGAGTTACGAGACCCGGAGAGAAACAAGAGAAACCAAACAAGAGAAAACCCGATGAACCGAAGGATGAGGAGACGAAAAAGAAAAGATTTTTTAATGAAAAATGGAAGACAGGTCGAGAATGGCTGGTGTATGACCTGGGAGAGAAGGTGATGTTCTGTTTGACTGTCGGACAGGTCCTCATCAGGTATTCAGCTCTGATAAAGTTGTGTGTAACATTGTGCTCCTTTCATATGAAAATATGCAGTATATTAAGACAAAGTAATTAAAGTAGTAGTTTGTTATTGCTTATAATAAAATGGTAAAGGGGTACAGAAGATTAATTGAACGGATAAAAATTCAGCAAGAGACACTGTCTGCTTAAATATTTATTAACGATTGTAATCAGAAAATCATTTCTTTTTTCATGAGAATGACAATGAAGGAGAAGTCAATTAAATTTCCTCAGGGCTTTCATTGATGTAGTCTTGTTTTAAGTGTCCATACGTGTCATTTACATTTAAAGAGGTTGCAAATCTTTTTTAAGTAACCTTTAGCATGTCATCATCGGCTTTAATCACATTGAACATAATAATCCAATAACAAATTATGGCTAGTGAAAATACTGAGTGGCTAGTAACTCTTGGAAACCACTAGCCACAGTGGCTGATGAGCAAAAAAGTTAATGTCAAGCCCTGGTCACGAGTAATCGTCACATTAATATGACATCAAAGTGAAAGTGCGGTCGAATTCCTCTTTGGCTGCAGTTCTCCTTTCCTCTCGTCTTTTTCCCTCCTTCCCTCGACCCTGTGACGTTTTTTATCGGGGTTAAGGTAAAGTGGATAGGAAAGGACTTAGGAAAGGACTATTTGGATCCACCCTCAGTGTTTGATCATGATGATTCAGTGCAGTTGTTCTGTTTTGTTTTGTATTTTGTTCCTTGTTTGGACCTTCTTACTGTCATGATTTTGTTCTTGATCTTTATTAAGGTAACGTTTTGTGTACAGGTTTTGTGTCTTGTTGTGTGTTTCCTGTTTTATTTTGAAATCCTCATGGTGTTTCCCTCCACCTGTGTGATTGTCTCACCTGTGCTTCATGTGTATTTAGTCTCTGTGTTCCCCTTTGTCTGTGTTGGTTAGCAGTCTGTTTCTGTTGCATTGTTTGTTTAGACTTTTATTTTGCCTTTTTGAGTTTTAGCTTCAGTGTTTTTAGTTGGTTAAGTTTGTTACTTTGTAAAATAGTTTGTTTTGAATTTTGGACTCTTTGTTAAGAATTACTTTAGATCCTTTTTGTTAGTTTTTGTGTTCACTCTGCTCTTGCATCCTTCACCTTGTATTTTGTTAGTTTTAGGGTTTCAAACTGTGACAAGTTCTTTACAATCAAAGAATTTACCTCCAGAAACAGCTGTCAGAGGCTGAAGCCCCACCATCCAGGGGAGTGGAGTGGATTTCCTTTTATGTTTTGGCTTTAAGATTGCCTTATTTTAATGAACGTTTAACACTTTATTGCCTTGATTATATCTTATTATGGTTTTATCAGTTTAGTCTTAGCTACTGTTTCTTCATTTTTAATTCTAGATGGCGTTTCCTCGGTCATCTGTGGCAGTTTGAAGAGTCCTCACTTGATGTTCTTTTGTGTATAACTGTGTGTATGTGTGTCTGTGGTTGTGTGGGGTGGGCTGGGTTTTTGTATTTTATTTTGTATCCCGTGGCATGCATTTGCTTGTTTTCATGATTGTACTTTATGCTTCTTTTTTGTTTGAAAAGAGCTTTATTAATAAAGTTGATTCATTGGATGAAATTTTGTTACCACCCTGTCATCAAGTTTGCTAACCTTGTTGGCCTGCTGGTTTTATTGCACCAGCCTGCTGTGTTTGTTCACCATGCTCTAAAATCTTTGGCCCTCCTGTTTGAGCTCTATCTGCCTTTTGTGATCCTTCTCGACCCCTCACACCTTTAAACTCCATCAGGGCGCAGGCTGCAGGGACACTCATCTCCACAGCAGTCCAGGAGTGCTGCTCTTTTCCCCGTGGCTTTATGTTGGGTTTGAGGTCTTGTGTGATCCTTTTTTTAAACTCTATTGTTTATTCATTGAGAAAAGAAGATTTAAATATAGACAGAAAAGGTACGCAAATGCTTCTTCATCACTAGGGGTGGAAGAAAAAAATCGATTCACATAAATATCGGGATTTTTTCTTTGACGATTTTTGAATCAATTTTTCTTTTTGTTCAAAAAAACATTTTTTTTCCCACATTTAAATGCTTCATTTTAATCTGTGTTAATAAGCCACTTTTAAATGCAGTCCAGGCTTTTGAAGAGAGAGTATAAACAGCTGGTTAAAATATATTGCTGAATAAATCATTATTCATCTTTTTACTGGTGTTAGAAAAGCTAACTAAAGATTGCAAAAATCGGCAATACCGTAGAATCGCAATTTAAATCGAATCGGCACCTAAAAAATTGTAAAAAATGGAGAAAAGCCTATCATCCCAGCCCAATTAATCACATTTTAATGTCATATCTGCTTAAAGTACCCAAATAAAGACTCTGAATTCTAGGACATTACAAAACTGTACTGCATGACTAATCAAATGAATACACTAAGAAGAGAAGATTTGTAAATCCACATTTTTATTGGTGACTAAATAAAACCAAAGTCAGGGCAACTTGTCCAGAAAATTCTAAGCTCAATCAGGCAACTCAAATTACACTTTAAGTGTGTTTCATAAATCAAATTCAAAATAAGAAAAAGGTCGAGGACATCCAACAAAACAATTAGGCCTGATGCATTATTAAAGAATGTAGTACAAATATAGATAAATAAATTCAAAAATAAAATAAGACTAAGGCTGTGTCCGAAATGGCATACTAACATACTACATACTACAAACCCATTGTGTATATACTGTATACTACATACTATAAGTATGATTAGAATGCCAACCGTTCACACTGTAGTATACTACTAAGTTTCCCATGATGCATTTCATTTGAAAGTTCAGAGAGCATTTTAGGCTAGAAAGTCACCACGAGAATACCAAAATGTGGTCATTTGAGCCATAAAACGACGGATACAAATTTCATTTCGACATTCCGATATGCCGCTATTATGCTATCGAGCCCATTTACAAAAGCGTTAAAGAACTAAAGGAGATCATAAAAGATGCATTTATTTTGAAAATGGGAAGTTTGTTAATCGCCGATTTTAGCTGAATGCTCGGTCGTGTATGGCGCAAAATGCATTATGGGGCTAATGCATTGTACTTGAGTGTGAGTAGTATGCCCACCTAAATACCTAACATTTTTCCGATATAGTATACATCCGGGTATTTCTCGCTCGACAGTCAATCTTTTGTGTTTCATACTATCCAGTGTGAAAACAATTAGGCCTGATGCATTATTAAAGAATGTAGTACAAATATAGATAAATAAATTCAAAAATAGAATAAGACTAAGTCTTAAATATGCCATTCCTGTTGTCACCTGGGCTTTGTTTGGTTTGACTTGAGACGCATGTGTGAAGTGACGTGCCACTGCCATGTACGGGTCCTCCAGCTGGACAATATTAAAATGTTTGTGTGCTGTAATTTATCCTGCGATTATTTTTTATAATGCATTAATTGGCATCCATCATTTTGGAGCATTACCGCCCCCTTCAGGCTAGAGACAGAGTTCAGTTAGGAGAGGCAGAGAAATGTTTTTATTATTATATCATCACACAGGAGATTTACAGGAGAATACTGATACAGGGGGCAACGGGAGAGAGGATAAAATACGTAAAATAGGGTAGTTTCATGGCCAAAACGGGAGACTTGACAGCTATGTGGAGAATGGCAGAGGGACTACCTATACCTCGATCAACATCGGCTGTGAGCACTAACTAACTTTACATGTTTGTTTTTTAACTTTGCTATGATAATGTTTTTGTGTTTTCTTACCACTGACTGAGAAATAACTTGGTGTAGAGTAAAACATAAATGTTGTGCTGAGGGTTTGGAGTTGATTCAGTCTTCAGCGCTCGTGCATGCGAGCGGGGGGCGTCATTTTGGAGGAGTGGTGGGAGGGGCTAGGCGGAGCCTTGAGGAGATGCTACATTCAAATTCATGCTAGTTTTCCAAAATTACCGACAAAGTCGAGGCAACTGGACTGAATTAATCTGTGTTGTAATTGATTAATCTAATTAATGCACTAAAGTGACAGCTCCTGTCATAACATATTCTATCTGAGCTGTGTTTAGCCCTAAACCTGTGAATGAAGTAGGTCCTATTTTAATGTTTATAAGTTTGTGGCTGACCTCTGTTTGAGGCAGTGTCTCTCCTGAGACATCACCCCCCCTCCACAGGTGCGTGTGCAGGCCGTCCACTTGGCCCACTCCCCCCACCAGTACGTGGTCACCTCCAGCTCCTCCTCCAGACTGTTGGACGCAGCGCCATCCTCCTACAGACACAGAAAAACAGAAAGTGCATCGAATCTCAGCATCATCATGATAATAATGCATTTTTTTTAAAAGCTGTACAACAACAATAAAATCAACAATGACATGATTTTCAAGAGGTACAGGGAGGAAGAGGAGTTTTCAGAAATGATTTATGAATTTGCTTATTTTTATTCTGTTTATTTTCTGGTTCTTGTAAATATGTTATGTAAATATGTACGCTTGGAAAGACTGCCTGTTAATTGAGTAGTGAAGAAGGGTAGGTTTAAACAATCTTACGCCTCATCCCACTCCTTTTCGGACATGTTGGGTTAATGTTATTATTGTTGTTTCAGCTATTCTTATTAATTTTGTTTGTTTGTTCTTTTCAGTCCACTTCGTGTGATACCAGCACATGTTTGAAACAAAGCCTTTAAATCAAATCAAATCAAACAAGGCTAAATTGATATATCCTGAGATCTCACTTCAAGCTTACAGTTTTCTAAACCAAAACAGCTGATGTAAGACTAAATACTGTAGCTGGACCTTTATAGTGTGCACTTTTGTAATAATTCTTCTATTTCACACCACTTGGATATAATCAGCAGGTACAAATGTCCCTGTAGTCAAATATATTAATAAAAGCACATTAATGCCTGGGTTGGCTGTTTGAGTCAAAACAGTTCTTGTGATTTTACTTTGATATTCCGTGTATTTTGAGCAGTAACAGCAGCTGGAGGTGGTTTAATAATTACTCTGATAACAGGCAGATAACTGGACTCAGAGTGCGTCAGAGTGACAGTGAGTGAGCGTCAGAGTGTTTCGTGCTCCGGCTCCACCGTGCGAAGACGGTCAGCATTTCACACATTCCTGATGCTCAGCAGCATTAATTCAGGCCGATGGCTGCATCCCTTCATTCAGACAGATTCATCAGAGTGACCGCTGGAATGTGCGCTGAGCTCCTTGTAAAGGTGTGAGACAGAGCAGCTGTGAGATAGGGCGAGAGACACTGGAAATACCAGACAGAGAGCGTAAGAGAGAGAGACAGCCAGAGATAGATGAAGAGAGAGAAGAGCGATAAAGGGACAGAAGAGGAAGAGGCAGCCACGGACAGACCAATATGATACACAAATTATCAAGGAACAACTTTCATTATTACTCCTGGGACATTTTAGTCTCTCTGCACTGCTTTAATTATCATGAGGATATTTTTAATTCAAAAGATCCTCTTGCCCTTTTTATTCCTTTACCATTAAATATGTTTATGTGATTGGATTAAAAAAGCCAATAAGCCACCTATGTGAAAAACTGACCCATTTGTTATTAACCAAAGGGTTTAATAAATTTTAACCTTAAACATAAGAATAAAGTACAATTAAATAAAAAATAAATAAATGAGAAGATCCTGAAAAGTAACCTCAATAAATCCAAGAAAAGCAAAAACATATATTTTTAAATATGTTTAACTTAAACATACGCAGATTCTGCAACTGAATTAAATAAATAAAAATACATTAGAATGGACTGCTAGTATCAGAGTGCTCATATCGGATATTTTCTATGCAGGCTGATATAATCTGATCTTTGTTTTTTTAACCAATATCCGATATCAATATCGGATCAGGACACATACACAAAGTCACTTATAATAAGCAGACCTGGCAACTATGCCAGAGGAAATACAAACCAGACCACTCTGATCTGATCAGGAAACTCCAAACCTCTCCGTTTACCAGTTAAGTGGTTAAAAAAATAATTAAAGGACGTCTTTGTTCTGTTTTTAAGTTTTACCAGCAGGAGAACCGTCCTGTGTGATGCATACCTGCAGCCCCCTGGTGGACAGGTTCCCCACAGAAACAGCAAGTGTCAGGAAGCCCAGCAGGATCACACCCGTCTCTCCGCACTGTTCCAGTGACCACACCTTCATCCTGGTTTAATAAAGGCAGAGACACGAGCACACGTTCACTTCTTCATGTCATACGACCTGCTGCTCTTCATGCATCACTCTGCAGCTTTAGCTGGAACAGATATTTCATAAAAATATATTTAGTGCACAGTTTTCCTGGATAAAGGTGATTTTCTAATGATTTAAGTGCCATAGATGGCACCAAGCACAACTGTTATCCATGATTCATACATCTATAGTAACTATTTAAATTACCACATAGGCATGGGGTCCCTTTTGTAAATGGGATGTCACATCTGAAGAGGTCTACCTTTAATACACTTATACTTAACAGAGACAAATATGGTTGGGATGACCTTGTGGTCTGGGCATCCATGAGTTCATCACTACCATAAATTCTTATTTTCAGTAAGAATATCATTGGTTATACTACTATAAAATGATCTCCACAACCATTCAGACATGAGGACCCTCCTGAAAACCAGATGTAGCATCTCAAGAGGCTACCCTCTAATAAATCAGACGACAGGTCTATGGTTCATGGATCTGTCCCTAACTTTAGTTCTTACTTTAGTCCACTTGTCTCCTCTTACCTCCCTTCCTACACCCAACACAGCATGGTGTGGATTTGCTGTTCATCATGAGACTGGGATCCACATTCAAGATTTCCTGCTACTTAACAGAAGGTTTTTTCTTGAGCCATGATGGAGGGATTCATGATTGGCTATATGGATTCATGTTGGGTGTTGGATGTATATATTTGTATATGTATCTATGTATCTATGCATATATGTGTATCCATAAAATGAAGAGCTTTATGCTCTATTGTAAAGTGTCTTGAGATAACACTTGTTATGAATTGGGGCTATACAAATAAAGATTGATTGATTGATTGAGAATAATTTAAGGTGCCAGCACAGTAGCAGTTTCTACTCGTCTGCATTTCAAATAGTTCATAGCTGCAATATTAATGATAGCTGCACTTTCCTCCCATCAGTTACATACACATACACTGCATTTGTCAAGACTTTTTGTTTATTTATTTTTCTTTTCAATCTTTCAATCTGGACCAGAGAAAACAACAGCCAGAGTCAAAATCCTTGTATGAGTCACATACTTGGCAATAAAAGCCAATTCTGATTCTGATTTTAACGTCTCTGCGGGCTGGTGCAGTGCATTTTGTCAAGCACGAGCCATGTTTGGGACTCCAAAAGGTTGAGGGTTTGTGACCAGCTCAAGTTGTCACATGTTGATGTGTCCTTGGGCAAGATAATTAACTTCAGGTTCCTCCCACTGCTGTTTTTGAAGTGTGTGTAAATATCGGGCATGTAAGTTCAGGATGTTTCTGTTACTTACTCACAGTTTTCAGCTCAGCTCAGTTTTGACAACTTGCCCGCTGAGGTCCTTTTTTAAATTCTTTTCCATTGTGAGGCATTTTTGGCAATTTTTCCAGAACAGTGTGGGGCTATTGAGGAGAAAATGTCTTTTCCCCCCAAAACAATTACTTCATCCTTTCATTATAGCTTAAGCACCTTGTGTCTCTCTCAGATGTTTTCAGAAAACATTAAGAAACCAAGAGGAAACACAAAAACAAACGCCGAAATGTTTCTGTCCTTGGGCCCAACTTGTGACTGAAGATGATCAATTAGCACAAATCGATGACCTCTAAAGCTCAATATGAGCCATTTCACAAAAGTGAGGCGATAAAAAATCCTGGTTTATGGTGAGAGTCAAGCCCATGAATCCATCTGTTTCCAGATTGAAGCACTGAGTCTTTAATAGAGCCTGAAGGGTTTAAAGGAAATATTACGACCACTAATGACTTCTCGGGGCATTAAAAAACAGGCACTTATGTGAATTGAGGATAGAAGCAAATTGTCGAGACATGTGGTGTTATTTCTTGTCTTTTCCCTCTCTCAAATTGAGGCTTCTCGGCTTCCAAACCCACTGGAGGGTCTGGAGTTGGAGTCTTGTTTCACAGAGAGCACACATTTGTGGTCGTAATATTTCCTCTCTGACTCGCCAGTGGGACCCTTCGCCTCCAAGAACATCTGTGGATTTTTTTAAGGAGGGGATACCTGAGGCTCTGCTGTCTGTTACACTTGTGCAGAGAAAAGTGTTTGACAGTAACTTAAGTTCATGCTGAGCTGAGATTCCAGAGCACATAGCATGTACAGAGACCACAAAGCCGTACTCACGAGAGGACCTCACAGCTGTTTCACCCACTTTACCTGTACAAGAGCGGAAAGTTAAACGCTCCTTACAGCTCAGCAGAGTAAACAGAATCTCTGTTTGTGTTTACATGAGGCAGTAAACAATCATGGAGAAAAGTATCTCCTCCTTTTTTAAGTCTTGATGTGTTTTGATGCCTCTTACAGCAGATTACAAAGCGTGGGCTTGTTAAAATCAATTAGAACAATCACTTAACATATTTGGTTTACATACTACAACCAATCAGACATGAGGATTCTCCTGAAAATGAGATGTAGCATCTTGGGAGGCTAACCTCTATTAATTAGATGACAGGTCTATGGTTCATGGATCTGTCCCTAACTTTAGTTCTTACTTTAGTCCACTTGTCTCCTCTTACCTCCCTTCCTTCACCCACACACCCAACACAGCATCATGTGGATTTGCTGTTCATCATGAGACTGGGATCCACATTCAAGATTTCCTGCTGCTTAACAGAAGGTTTTTTCTTGAGCCATGATGGAGGGATTCATGATTGGCTATATGGATTCATGTTGGGTGTTGGATGGATATATTTGTATATATATGTATATGTGTACTTTATATATATATATAAATGTATCTATGCATATATGTGTATCCATAAAATGAAGAGCTTTATGCTCTATTGTAAAGTGTCTTGAGATAACACTTGTTATGAATTGGGGCTATACAAATAAAGATTGATTGATTGATTGATTGATATATCTAGGTGCAGAATTAATGCATAATGAAACAATTCACTTTATTGCATGCACGATGTTAGTGAGGCCAGACCCATTGTTTGATAGAGAGCTATAATGGGATCAAAGAAACAATAAACACAACGAAATGCCAAAGACCACAAAACTGCAGTTTCACCACAGAATAAATGTAGATTTGAAGCCCTCAGTAAACCGAATATCTAAATTTAATCTCAATGCAGCAGTGAAAATGACAGAAATCTGCCTTGGTGACAGAGAATCTTAAACCCTATCTGAATATTTTAAATTTGCTCTTGCCCAAAATCTCACAAGTGAAATAAGCCCTGGTGAGCAGCACTCTGAAGCTGAGCTTAGGGGCACTTCCAACAGAAAGATGGCTGGTGTGGCCACAGGCCCGAAAACTCCAAAATGAACATATTTGTTATTATTATAACTCAGCCAAGGAGGTTGTGTTTTTGATGGCGTATGTCTGACTGTTTGTTTGTTGCAAGGTAATGCAGAAACTACAGAATGGTTTTAAGATGTTGGTAAGCGCTCATACATTATGGTGGTGACCCAGATGTTATATGTTTTATGATTTTATGCTAACATTTATTGTGGCCGGGGAGAGGGAAGTCTGGGCTTCCCTGCTTAGGCTGCTGCCCCCACTACCTGACCATGGATAAGTGAGAGAAGATGCACAAAGACGCACCATTTATTGAAAGATTTCATGTTATTACCGTTCAGTTACAGATTTCATGTTTACTTTTAAGTTGAGAATGTCGTATCTGTAAAAAGCAGCACCTGTTTACTGTCAGGTATTTCCAGACTTGTTTCTGTTCCTGTTGTTTATGTCGACCAACAGACATAGCTTGTGAAAGCAGACACAGTCAGATTTCCTGTTCTGTAAACTTTGCTCCCAAATGAGTGTAATGATGAAGACACCGATCCAAAGTGCATAAGATCTTGTAACATCCTTTGTCTGGGCTCTTTTCTGGTCACCCCGGGGGGGCACGCAGATCAGAGACCTTAGCAGCTGAGTGATTTTTTATATTTGTATATTTGCTTTACGTGTCGTCAATAAATGGTAGGCTAACCGATCTAATCCGGATGTGTGCTTCCTTCCAAATCAAACAGTCTAGCATGGATGAGCACCAATCAGATAGCGCTCAATTTTGCTCAATAACTGTCTAACTAATAAGGATACCAGCATGATTGCTAGGTGTGTATTTTCAGGGTCGTGAATCATATTATGATGGTAACTCTATCATGAAACTATCACTTATAGTTGTAACAGCAAAATGTGAGCTCTGTTGTCGGTTTGTGCTCTCTGAGTGCTTTCTTGTTTATTATTCAAACACACTGGTCATTTGAAAAAAAAAAGTTTAACTTCACATTTACTGGAGCAATAACCCCCTTAATTTTGACCTGAAAGATCTCAGATATTCTTACCATTAATGAAGTGCATATCAGGTCCCAACAATGACAAACACAAGGTTTAGGTTCAGTAAAAGCAGAAAACACTCACTGAAGATTGTCCTGCAACAATCGGACCGATTTACAGGTCGGATCCCTGCTTCAGATCAAACTCAGCAAAGGCCTGAATACCTGGAGGTCTGGAAGGTGATCTCACCTGATTATCCTGTGGTGTAAGGTGTGCTCAGAGTCGTATTATCCTCTCATAAGAGGATCAGGCCCTGACTTGAAGTCTTAGTTATCAAACATGTTCAACACTTACAGTCCTGATGTGTGGCGGGTGCATAGAAGACAGCTGAGCACACCAGGCTGACGTCCAAAATGGAGGTCCAATTTATTGATTTGTTTAAACAACAGGAGCATCCCTAAAGAGTAACCTGCAGTTTCTATATATAACAAACTGATAAAGAGAGGGGCTGAAATTACTAACACCAGTGATGTTACAGGAAGCTAATCGCTAGCCACATTTGGCCTTTTGATGTTGTCCGCCGTGTTTGTTTACGCTGAAGTCACGTGTGATCTCGAGCAGTGAGAGCAGATTAGCTGCCTACTTGCTAAATGAATCTTTTGGTTTGTGGTGTCTTGTGTCTCTTTTTGTGGATCAACACACACCACAGGAACAAACTGTTGAATCTGACATCTGTCTGCATGTGTAGCTCTCTCACTGTTTCAACATCAGTTAAGAGTTTGAAATCTTTATGTGCAGCAGCAAAACCTGCAGCCAGCATGTGAATTAAGGGGGGACTGGATCTGAATACATGGTGGTCTGTAATCTGATTAGAAAAACATTGATATCTAACAGACTTTCTTTAATGCTTTGGCTTGGGTCACGTCTTTACGACAGTCGCCGCATGTGCTCATGGGTAGCAGAGTCTTTATGTCGCCAGAAATAGATTCTCCTCATAGTACCTTTAAGGTTTGTAAAAACATTTAGCAAACAATTCTGACACTTCTGAACCCTGTCAGTGGAAGGAATTGATAAGGGAATTGATTAGCAAAAAGACTCATGATTACGATTATTTGATGGAGCTGTAAACGATTCTCGACTGGAATTGGTTTTCGATTCCCATCCCTATATTTGTTTGGATGCAAAAAATTCCCAAAGTTAAAAAAAACAAAAGACAAAACATAGGTTGACATTGGATTGATTCACTTCCAATTTTACAGGATAAAGCTGCATTCACACCGCAAGCGACTCTGCAATCAAAAACGCGTCGCCCACTGAAGTATCGTCGCGTGTCCATAAATATCTAATTTTGGTCACTGTTGCTGTCGGCCGTCGCTCGGTGACATCACGTCTGCTCGAGTTTCACCGCAATGATATCATATATCATATAATAGGATTTATAAGTGGACATTAATCCAACTGTATCCTTTTCACTCACTTATCAACCACAAAACACTGCAGCTGATTGTAACCCAGGTAGAAAACTCAATTCATCCCTTTTCCCTTGAACGCAACTCGATACGTCATCACGCCGAACGTCGTACATGTCATCACGCCGAAACGTCATAAACGTCATCACGCTGAGCGCTCAGCCTTTCATTCAACCTGTTGAGCTGCAGCGTGTTGCCGGTGTTGTGAGGAGCACGGGGAGAATTGTTTGGAAAGGTAGGCGCGCCGTTTCGTTCGCTTTACTTTATTGTTTATCGTTCTGTTATTAAAGTCATGACTCATTAAACGCAGGAGCCGACTACCAGAGCCGAAGAGTGTTGTAACGGAACTCGGAGAATCTAATGAATCATGGAATTGGTGAGTTATACACACTTAGCTTAGCTTAGCTTAGCCTAGCCGCTCACTGCCGATAAGCAGTGCGGTTAGTTGAATCTTGACGCTTCTTATCTTAATATGTCCTATGAAATGAATGTCTTGAGTATCAAATGACAATGTGAATGTGTAATTCATTTCTTTTTGCACATATAATGAACTTGTATGGAAGTCAGAAGATTATTTCTGTTTGCACTTTATTGGATGTTTACGTACCCTGTACATATCTGTGCTGTATTAAGTCATTAATACAGGGAATTTAATTTATTCAGATTTATATATTGTGAATACTCTGATTTATATTGTACAATATTGATGATTTTTTTTAGTACTGATAAGTTATTTAACACAGTCTGTGTTATCTGGATTTTTGTATACACAAGAGGATTATTAACAAGATTATTATTGACAAGAGTATTACTGACAAGAGTATTATTGAACCTGTGTTTATACAGGCCAGATGATGGCGAGCTAATGACCCTAGCCGGGTGCGAAGCCTGAAGAATTGATCAGCTGAACCTCCACTGCTCTGGTCGGGCTGGTAGGAGTCTTCTTTAAGCAGCCGCTCCTTTTTGGTTTTTCTAGTTTATTTCCCCCTTTTTTTCGTAACAACAGCGAGTAACTACACACAACCAAAGCCCAACAATTGGACTTTTCCCTTTTTCCACTGGACAGTTTTCAAAGCTGTTACGCCTGAAGATTTCTTTTGTCTTTTGGTTTTATTCCAGGCGATATGACTTGTTTTTTGTTTGTGTTGACAACTTTGAATTCATGAATTTCTGAAAAACCACTCAGGTTAAAGGTATAATTGTATATATGTATATAGTGTTGGAATGGCCATTCAATATTGAAATCAAATGTCAAAAACTGGGTTTTGCACTTGTGCACTTTACAATATATGGTGTCTAAAAATCCAAGAACGTGTTCTTTGTCTCCTTCACTCCTAGAGTCGAGTTTGGTCTTCTGATCTAGCCCATAGAACAGCCTTGCTATCTTTTATTTAATTAATTAGCTATTAATTAATTCAATGTAATTAAGTAGCAACTGGTTACATGATGCTCTGCAGCAGCATTATCTGCGAGTTTTCTGCAGTCCATCTAGGTGGAACTAATGTCCTCAATGACTAATGTTTCCCACACGGACATAAATTGTTCCTCTGTAGTCCAGATGAAAAACTGTCTGTCACAGGTAACGTCACACATGCACACACCGCTGATTGGCTGTTGCCACACAGCCACACACGAAATCGGCTGAAACGTTAAACTTTTTTTTAAACTTTGACATCGCTCGACGTGGGAAGTGATCGTCTTGTACGCAGCAATCACATCGTGGGAGGGTTAGCCCTGCCCTATCGCGGCTGTACATTGACTTTGCTCCGTGTCTCTCATCAAGATAAATTCCATCTAGAAATGATCCAGATCGATGTCACCAGAAACATTGATCGATTTCGCTCCCTTCTCGATGGCAATAGTAGTTTATCTGAAAACTGACATCAACGCTTTTCAAGCCTATGTGATTTAATTTCCCAGCTTCCCTTTCAATGCCAGCGGAGGAGCCTTTCACGTGCAGAGATACAGTATGAGCGGAGACTGCCATCCAATCAGAATGCTTGGTGAAACAGAATTTTATCTTTTACAGGGAGAAGCCACTGCTGTAACTGAGCTGCTCGGGGAGGTCTGCGCTCTCCGAGTGTCTTTCTAGTTACATGTGATAGGCTGGTTCAATCACTTTTTGCTTTACCCTTTCCCTTTCTCTCTGAATCATCAGGGTTTCTCTCCATCCAACAGCCTCCTGATGCACTCACATAAACAGACTTCAGTGTTTACAAAGCTCCTGTCTGACTAACGCTGCTGCCCAAATGACATTAGCTGTACCTTGTGAGTTGAAGGCTGGTTGTGGAAAGATGTTCTGAATCACAACATCAGGTAACCCAGCTCTCCAAACACGCCAGAGAAACGCTCGCAGAACAACAGCATGGCATTTTCTCACACAATACATGCCAAAGCTTAAACCTGAGTGTGTGAATGTGCTGGCAGCCTGCGACCGGCTGGCGCTGGCATGTGTAGGGCGACACAGATGGGCTGCTGAGAGGCCTCGGGTGTTGGAGAGCGGAGCTGGATGGTGGAGGGGCCCGTGTAAAAGTTAAACAAGCCTCAATGTGCTGGAAGGATGAAGGTAAGTTTCCTATAACTTAACACAGGTAGGCCTTTGTTTGGCTCTTCAGACGATGAGGAAATGTAGATGTTTGCATGTGGACGCTAACATGAAGCGGTACAGACACAGGAAAAGGAGGGTACCTGAAGAGCTTAAGCACGCGCCTTTTCCAGTACACCATGTTGTATACATGAGTTTAAAGACACAATGAAGCCTTTGACTCTCAGAAACACTCAACCAAAAACCTATGTCCTGACGTGAGGTGACTTACCCAGAGTGTGTGGACCTGCAGGGAAAATCTGTGCACTCTTTAGTCTGTCTTTTCTACTCTTAAAGGGATAGTTCAGTTTTTTTGAAGTGGGGTTGTATGAGGTACACGGCATCAGTCTGAACATAAGCCACAGATACAAGACTGAGCTCTGGGTCTGTGCAGAAAGAATCAGCACAGAAGAAAGGACTGCAAATGGTGCCAAATACTTGATTAAAAGTATTGTGTGTTTGTCGGTTTGTTAGCAAGATTACTCAAAAATTACAGGGCAGATCTGGATCAAATTTTCTCGAGATGTCAGGAATGACCCAACTGTCAAGAGACTCCCTGTTTTGAGTTAGTCATTTTTTTATTATGTTCCTTGGTTAGATCTCTTGTGTTTTCCTTTTGCCTCTTTCCTATTCTGTTCCTCTATTTAGTTAAGTTACTGGTTCTGTGTCTTGTCTCCTGTGTTTCCTGTTTTATTTTGAAATCACTGTTTTCTTCGTGGTGTTTTCCCGCCTTTTAGTCTCTGTGTTTCCTGTCTTCAGTGTTGGGTCATTGATCGTCTTCCCCGTTCCACCATGTGCTTGTGTTCTTCAGTGCCTCTGTGTTCTCAGTGTGATCTCCTGAGTTTGTAGGGAGTGAGTTGTTTTTGTTAAGATCTTTGTTGATTTGATTTATACTTTGTTTTTGTGTTTGTTCCACTTTTTTTTGTAAAGGATTGGTTTTTGAGCTTGGAGCCGTTTTTTATAGTTCAATAAAGAGTTTTGTGTGTTTCTTAAAATGGGTCCTGCACCTTTGATTTTAATGGCCCTTTTCCATTAGCCCTACTCTACTCTACTCTGCTCGACTCTACCCGGCAAGGACGAGGTCTCCCTGACAGAGATGCTGAACTGGAATTTTTCTTCCAGTAAATGTAAATATGTCACTATTGGCCCTTTTCCATTAGCCCCACTCTGCTCTACTCGCCTTGTACTGCTTTTCCATTAGCCCCAGTCGCCTGCCCAACGGGGTGCAGTGTCGCTGTAAACAGCTGAGCAGCACTGCAGTGATGTAATTTTGAACACGACACAACAATCTGTGGCTTTTTATCACAAACCGAGTAAAAAAGGAAAGCAGAAGAAGGCTGCAGGAGGCAAGAAGAAATACCCCTTGAGAAGCACAGGAGAGTTTTGGAAGCTACACAACAGAATGAAGCCGAGGACGAGAGCAATCGAGCTGCAAAGAAAAGACGTATGAGGGTAAGCTAATGGTAGCTACCGCTAGCATGCTAGGTCGTCACGCTCTTGACTCATGGATGACGACATTGTCTGACCAATCAGTAGCCGGCAGTCAGTGACATCATCTTTTAGTATTGACTCAGCTCGTTTGAAATCAGAGCGTGGTAGGTACTAAAACTAGCTTGTTTTAGGAGGTACCAGGCTAGTGGAAACACGCTGCAAATCGAGTAGGGCCGAGTAGAGTAGGGCCAAGGTGTGCTAGTAGAAAAGGGCCACTGGTTTTCAAAAACCATGACACCAACTTCAAAACTATTAGGTTTTGGTGGTGATCTAGATAACCACCATCAGCGAATGATTTTTTTTTGCTCAATAACTGTCAAACTAATAATGACATAAACCTGATTCTGGGTGAAATGTGAAGATTTTCATGGTCATGAAATATATTGCAATGGTTAATTATCATGGAGCTATTGCTTATAGATGTAACCGCTATATGTGAGCTACCATGGCAGAGGCTTGTGTTTTCTAGTAAATAGTTAGACAGTTACTGAGCAAAAAAGACTGTTCACTAATAGGAGTAATCTGGTTCACCACCAAAATCTAATCATTTTTATGTTGGGCCGTTACCAACATCTTCAAAAAATTCAGCAAAATCTGTCCAGTTGTTCCTGCGTAGTCTTACAAACAAACAGACAAGCCAAAATAAAATGGTGTCAAAAAAATAACTTCCTTGGCAGAGGTAACAAAACAAGCCACAAACATAGCATAGGTTGACAGTGCAAGGCACTCACAAAAAGCCAATTTTTCCTTTCACCAGCAGAGCACTGATCAAAACACAGTCTAACTTTAATTTTGCTAAGTGCACTCATATAACTACAGCTACTAAATACAGTTTGTCAAGCGATGGAAATGTTTAAAGATAATCCTACTAAATCAAGCACAGTAAAACTGACAAAATTGTTATTCTAGCTCAGTTTACTTCCTCAACAATGAGCATGTGTCAAGTAAAGTGGGGCGTCAGTGGCGCAGTTGGATAGTGCGCTTGGTCAGTGATCGGTAGGTTGCAGGTTCAAGCCCAGCTCCGGGCGACACATGGCGATGTGTCCATGGGCAAGACACTTAACCCCAAGTTGCTCCCACTGCTGCGTCAGTGGCGTATAAATGGGCATGAAAGGGTGTGAATGTGTTAGAAATACTGATGGAAAAACTAACATAGAAACACAGAGCCATCAGTGAGTGAATGTGAGTGCGAATGGTTGTGAATGGGTATGAATGGGTAGGTGTGACCTGTGGTGTAAAGCAGCTTTGAGTAGTCAAAGACTAGAAAAGCGCTATATAAGCTCAAGTCCATTTACCATTTACCATTTAAAGTCATCATGGAATCCAGAGCTTCTGTCCTTAAAATATAAAAAACAATAAAACCAGATTTACTCTGAAGAAGAACTTTCATTCAGCTCCTATGTTTTCTTGTAATTTTTTATGAAACTGTAGAAACTACAGTTATAAAAGTTGATTACAGAAGGGGGGGCTCTGCATGATAAAAGCTGCAGACTGCAGAGGCTCATATTGACTGTTTGCAGACACCAGACTAACATGAAGTCACTCAGTTCTGTGGACGGTGCAAGTACCACTGTTGTCAACAGGCTATTGCACATTTTAGCTGATAATCTCTGTGGAGAAGCATTTTTAAGCCACTAAAGTAACAGAAAGTATCATTAATACAGAACAAAATTGTCCCCGAGTCTATCAGGTGAGTCTGGACGCATAATCACTGAGAAAAATTCCTAATGGATATTGGAAAAATCAACCTAGTCTGGAATGAAGCAGCAGCCAGAGGGCATGTGACTTGGCTGTTTACAGGGAGGTTCATAAGAGGAAAAACAACCACTGCCAAGAGAGATAATTTGGCAATCTTTCAGGGAATATAGCAGCTGTTCGATTTGTACAAAAGAGGGGACTTGTATGAACCCAGAGTACACACTGGAAAAACATCTGCTGATGGAGACTGAGCAGGTTTGAGTGATAGATAGCTAGATAGATAACTGGCAAGCTAACTAAAGATTTAGCTAGATTGATAGAGGTGTGATTTATTGATCTCAAGCTGGGAAATTGTATTGCAGTAGCTGGTTTCAGTAAAGAAAGTAAATAACATATACATTCTGGAAGGAGACAAAGGATCTAAACACAGTAGCATATACCTGTTTGCAATGAACATGGCAGTAGGAGTCCGCTTTAGACAGAAACAAAAAAAAAACATCAGTAATGGCGGAAACCTCAATGGGAACTGAAGGACATGAGAATATCTAGGTTTCCTGTGGATGCAGGTGTTTTTGGACTTATTTTATCAAATTCGGTAAAATACCAGCATGACTTTGTAGTTCATTTCAGGATGTTTCAGGATCATAATGCTTGTAAATCTGCAGTCTGCAGCTCTCACCATACAGATCCTCTTAGCTGTATTGAACATTTACACTTGTACAGAATCAAGTCCACATTTTTAAAGACAAACCAGAAGAGCTGAATGAAGTAAAATGTTTAATGTAGGTATTAAGCTAACACTGATAATCCTTTCAGACTAGCCAAAAACCTGTTTAAACCTGGTAACAATCGGCTCCTGTTTGCGGTGTGAAAGGGTTTAATCACCTTTTTGACCCAGGTCAACTGACCCTGCAAGTGGCTAGCCCCTAATCAGCTTCAGTGACCCCCAAATTTACGTCATGGTGTCGGCGTAACATCCCCACGGCATAACATTGCTCCCGTCCCCTCCGTCTTTAACTTGCGTGACTCTTTGCCGTCTCAGCAACAAATTCCATTGGCCTTTGTATCATCAGAGCTGAGTCTGTATATTTTTAAAGAGGGACAAAAGTACTAAGTAATGAAAACCGTGTTAACGTCCTCCATGCTCCTTTCTATTGTTTACATGGCCTTGTTCGTCATGCTGATGATGTCATTAACGTGATGTCATCAGCTTGATGGACCAGAGGAAATAAACAGCCATTAGACCCGGGTCTGCTGGCAGTGGGAAAAGAGTCACTTTCCAATTGTTTTTTTTTTCAAACATTCTTTTTTATTGAATTTTTGGTATTTAATTACCAGAGTTTCTCCATTTGTTACAATGAATGCGTGCATCTTCACATCGAAAAATCATGTCACCAACATAAGTTATAAAGTTGGTCACAATGGACAACATAAGCGTGGTGAGGGCCACCTTCCAATTGTTAGCAGGTTAACCTGAGTTGAAATAACCTGGGATGACCCGCTAATTTTAGGATGAAAGCGGTATGATTGTTTCGTTTCAAGTCAACGCCATGTTTTAAAAGAGTTTACCTGACTTTAGTTCGCATTAGCATTAGCCCAAAAGTATGAAGCATAATATAAGATATAAAACTGACATTTAAAGCCTTGCTTAAATGTTCACATAGCAGGGGATAAATATGTAGACTTAATAATGCAGCTGCTGATAATGTGATGGTTCTGGTGTAGAATGAGTTTTAATTCAAGATTATAAACTCAGTTGACTAAATGAGAATCTACAAAACCCGTCAATAAAAACAGAATTAATAATAAATGTCCAATTAAATGGTTGACTTGACAAAAATTCCGTCTTTAGAGGGAGATTTTCAGGGAAACATTCTTGGCAGCGTGGTCTGAATCAGCAAAACTCGGGGAGGCTCCAGGCTTCACACACACTCACTCACACACACATCTCCCTGCACACAGACACAGACAGACAGACAGAGCTTCTAGGAAAGGCTTCATAGTACATCCCGTGTCCTCAGGTCCAGTTAGGCTGCCTTGTTAAAATAAGCAAACAGCTCGTCTCGCCCTGTTTGCAGTCTGGCTTTCTCTGGCACTAAATATTGGTGACAGGTGTCTTAAAGCAGGCGAGGCAGCACCTGGACTTCATTATCCAACCAGACACAACTGGAGCGCGGCCAGCTGCCAAACACACACACAGAGGATCACACAGAGCAGACGGACACTCAGACACAGCTGCACGTGTGTATACACTCAGCCAGTGGCGTGACTGCACACACGCGCGCGCACACATTTTTCCCACCGTGCACGCTCGTGCCAAAGTTTAAGCTCTGTGCACCTACAGCGATGCAAATGCTCAGTTTTTCTCTCAGTCCAGATCAATGACTTCAAACTGCTTTGAGACCAAATAGACTGTAACCTGAACTCCAACGTAGATCACTGCCTCTGACTTCAAATGAGTCCTGAAAGATGCTGACTGGACAAATGTTTTAGTCCGTTTAATCCAACAAATCTTGGCTTTTGGCGACAAGGTTACACGTTTTACACCAGTGGTTCCTCAGTGGTGTGGGAGGGCCACACAGGTGTGCTATGAGGCAAGCCTAGGCGTGCCTTGAGAATCTGGGCAATCATAAATAATTACCAGAAATAACTTGTTTTAAGGAACATTAATTTTCTTAGGCTGCTGCATATTCTGTAACTTTAACAACTTCTATTAAAATTTTAAGGGGACAACGTTTGTAGTTAATAGAACAAGAAAATGGGTAAATACAGTATATTACATTTTCTTTACAGTGTTAATTTGGCAGCACTTTTTAAAATATCTTTTAGTGTTAGTCATGATTTAGCCATCTGAATTATTTTAATTCTAGTTTAGTTTCAGTTGAAAATATTTCAATCAATGAAATCTGTTGTGAAATTAGTGGACTAATTTATTAAAGGTAAGGCTTTTTTGTTTTAGTGAATTTCTGAATTCATGCTTACACTTGGAAAAAATGAAACATCTAATAACCTTTTATTGAATGAAACCTTTTTACACAACCAAAGTAACTGTGATTGGATATATTCCAAACTCGTCTCTACTTCCTACATGACCAAATTAGGTCTGATTGGATCAAGTCTGTCAGACATTTTAGTCTAGTTTTTATTTATTGATGAAAGTGTCAGTTAGTTTTACCTCTTGTCCATGTGCCCTTGTTTTTATTTGTTACTGTCTAGTTTTTGTCATGTAAAAAGTGATTGCTGATGACAACTATGAAAAAAAGTCTACATAATTAACACTTTCTTTACTCTATTTATGATCCTACAATCAATCAATCTTTATTTGTACCATAAATGTTACAGTAGAGCATGTTTAAGACAAACTCTTCATGTTTTCAATACTCATATAAGCCTATTTACATTCATACATATATAAAATACATATAAACATATCCAAACCCAACATGAATCCATCATTGCAGCACTGGACCAACCAAACTACCAAAGGTGCATCTTTATGAGGCCCACTGTGGCAGCATGAGGAAAACTTTTTTTTTTTCTTGGAAACCAGCTTAAAAGCTGAGGAGATGCTCACTGGGGCACTGCTGCTGGTCAGGGCGGTACGTTGCTGGGTTCTTGAACTGTCTCCGTTTTCTTGAAACTGTGTGAACAGGGAGCTTTGGGGCCTGGAGTGGACATGGTGGGTCCAGGCTTGGATGTTAAGTATGATGTAGGGACTGTGCTGCAAATGCCACCTTGGACCTTCCTTGTAGTCCCTGGTGGGACACGGGCCCGCACGTTTTTTTATGTGTTTCTGAGCCTATTGGTTGGGGGCCTTTTGTGTTTTGTTGTAATTTGTGGGGTGTCTAGGCCTGGGTTGTTTGTGCTCTTTGGGTGTTTTGTTCTCCTCACTTTTCTGAAATGTTTCACACTCATGAACACCGCTGGTCTGATGGACATTAGAGGTTCTGCTGCTCTCTCTTGCAGGTTTTGTATAGTTCTTGGGTTTGTCAGCTGTTTGTGACAATTCTTTGATTTAAGTTGTCTTTTTTCTGATAGGTTTGTTTTGGGCTTTAATCCTTATGCAGTGCTGTCTTGAAGTATTTGTCTGCCTGTCAAAGAACTTTGTAAACCTATTTTTTTTAAAGATGGCACCCTTACATCCTTAAACTTCACTTCATGTACAAATGAAGTAGGGCTTGCATTGCTGAGTCTGCAGGAAAGATGAATGGCGAAGTTCCAGCCCTGCATGTGTTCCCAAACCTTACCTCAGCTCACCTATTTGTAAATTCTCCAAATGTCGTAAATTGTGGCCTGTCAGGTTGAGATGTGAGCTTTCTGTCTGATAACATTTGGCATTGGTTTGACTAGACTCCAACAGACTACCAAGATATTCTGCGTTTAGGAATATGGTTGTCCTTGAGATTTAGGCTTAAATTCAGCTGTGCCTTGGACAAAAACATGTTTGAAAACTAATATTTTGCAGAATGTTTACAAAATCTTCACATATGTCAAAGATGCTATGAGGAGTTTTTAAGTAATAACAAAAAGTCTCACTTTAAGATATATGCCTGATGGAAATACACACTTTAAGATAAGTTTTATAGCATCAAAATAGGTTATCTATAAATGCTATTCCTTGGCCTCGCGGTCAGGTGGGACAGGGGTGGACTGGCCTGGATACTCAACTTCGAACAAGACAAATTAAAACTAGAGCAAATTTATATTATTCAGACACCGTCTTACAGCACCGGGCTGTAAGTAGTGATATATAGCCGACTACAAAACTACAATACTAAGTTTTCCAAAAATTGCTTGTTGTCACACATCAAAAACTACCGCTATGTAACTAGAAAGAGACACATTGCCTCTTTACTTTGCATCCTTTAAGTTGTTGAAAAAAGAAGTTGTAAAGCAATGCAGAGTTCTGAGGAAGGTCCGAGCTGCATTCATTAGCATCACAACAAACACACGCTTTGGCTTGGGTCATGTCTTTACGACAGTCGCCGTGCGTGCTCATGGGTAGCAGAGTCTTTATGTCGTCGGAAATAGATTGTCCTCATAGCACCTTTAAAAATAATTCCTGTCTTATTTGATTATCGTAGGGATAGGATGATTGTACATGTCACAGTTTACTGTAGTGTTACAAGTCAGTTTATTAACCTTGAAGCCCCTTAACACCAAGTGTTTTTCCCATGCACAAAAAAAACACAGACAACAAACAGCAAAGAATAGCGCGGCCCCAGCTTCATGGGTCATCTCTAGCAGTAGACAGGGTACAGTCTCCATATAAGTGACAAGTAAAGTTGGCAGTGGCTTTGCAGACTTGGCAAAAATGAGTTTTTAAAGATAATAAGCCCATATCTGCAAATACAAAATGTGAGAAAAGAAGCAGCTAATATGCTAGAAAAGTCAAACTTTGTGGAGCATCCATCTGAGCCGCCCAGCATTAAATGAAAAAGTTAAAATGACAGAGTCACATGTTAATCATTAGTTCAAGCTAAATTTGCTAGCACTGGTCTTTCGAGAGGTCACAATCAACTACTGGACAAAAAAATTAGCTGCTCTGACAAGAATTCCCCTTTAATTTGCAAAAAACCCAGCACAGTGGGCCCTAACCATATTGGGGCCCTCTGCCAGATTCAGCTGGTGTCCCTTGTCTGTAAAACCTTAAAAGATACTGGATTTTCATTTGTATAATCAGGTCGATCCTTCATGTAAAGCTTCCAGTTGAAACCTGTTTCTAGTTAGAAGCTGTGTAGACCAATAGGCAGCCTTCAACATTTAGTTAAGTAACACAGAGAGCAAGCAACTGCAGGACATTCAGCACTTTTAAGCAGGGTACGCACATAAGGATTTTCTAAATCTGAAGAGATGTTTTATCTGTAAGAGAGCCCTCACATAAAGATAAAAATCAGACATTAAACAGTTTTGATTATACTGTGTGTTGTGCTCCGACAATCTCAACACAGCACCATTCTGTACCACCACCAATCTAGAATCTAGTCCTCCAAGACAGAAATCTGATCAAACGTGATCAAACAAAAATGAAGACCAAGAAGCATAGCAACAACCATAAACGTTGTCCATTAGGAGTCATTGGCTTTCCCCACACACACGAGGATTTTTGGTCATAAATACTGAACATTTAATATTTATGATTGTTGGCCTGACCTGTTTCAGCGCAGATTAGTTGGACAAATTCACTCTTAACACCTCAGACCACAGGATAATCTTATAAGACAAAAGATAATCGGGCATTTGCCATCCTTGGTGTGGAAGGCTGAAAGTTGGGACAGAAACAGCCCGATAATCTTTATGTGTGTACCCCGCTTTAGCTTATGTAGAGATTAGCATGGATGATGCAACAGCAGTACTTCTACTTGAACTGCACATTTTAATATAAAGAGAAGTGCACAGAAAAGCAATCTCTATATTGAGTGGCTTGAGCAAGAGTTTAATTACCTCAACTAAGGATGTTATGCTTTTGACAGATTTATGACAGATTTTGCTGAATTTTTTAGGACATGTTGGTAATGGCCCAACTGAAAGATGACTGGATTTTGGTGGTGATCCAGATACCTGCCATTTGCAACACTTGGTTTTGGTCAATAACAGTCTAACTAATAATGACATCAACATGATTCTGAGAGCTAGGTGTGGGTTTCAGGGTCATGAATCATATTATGATGGTAACTTTATTATGGAACTGTTGCTTATAGGTGCAACAGCAAAATGTGAGCCACCTTGGCGGAGGTTTGTGCTCTCCAAGTTTTTTCTAGTTAACGATGTCGCAGGATGGCTGGAGCCTATTCTAGCTGGCACAGGGTGAGAAGAGGGCACACAGAAGTAAACTGCAGGGCCACAACCATCCACACCCTTACCCACACCTAAGAGGAAGCTGAAGTGCCTAAGGGGAACCCATGTATACACAGGGAGGACGGCCTTATAGTTTTAAGGCAGGTGCCTCATCAGCTGCAACACTGTGCCTCCCACGTCACTTATAAATGAAAATCCCTCTTAAGGAGCTTTTTGTTGTGTGAATCTCTTTGTTTTTTCACAGTTTACAGGAGCTTTGTTTCTTCTACACACCATATTTACTTTGCTAACATGTCTTCTTTGTCAGATTATCCCTCACAAAGTGTTCCATAACAGGAATGCCTGCACTCAATTTTCCTTCCAAACTACACTTAGTCCACATGGAGTACATTTAGAAGACGCTAATGTAAGAAATGTTTTTTAACCTCTGCATCTTTCCATCTCATGCCCTCTTTGCCCTCTACACACACACACACACACACACAGATCTAGCCTGTTGCCTGCAGCTCATCCAGACGTGATCTTCCTCCTCCTTGTTGCTGTAGTTTCCCAGCAAGTCAAGCAGGGCAGGCACGGAGGGCAAAAGTAAACACTGCTCCCTCATCCTCCCTTTCTCTCCCTCCCTCACCCTTCTGCCGTACCTACCATGACGGCCCCTTGGGGCCCCTCGCCTCACTGTCTTGTTTTTGTAGTGCTGGCAGGCCCAGCAGACGGACAGACAGACAGACAGCAGCAGTTTGTCCCTCAGGAAGCGAGACCGCAGCAGAGCAGTCAGACAGATACATCAGATTGATACTGAACGTTTGTTATCCAACTCTGAATCATTTCCAGCCTCTGTTGCCCACCTGTGATGCTCCACGGTTAAAAGATGAAACTGTAGAACTTGAGATAATTCTAAAACAAACTGAACTATTCAATCGAAGGGTTAACTTAAAATATTTGATATACTCAGAGGAATTGTATAACTCATGATTTACAATCACCTGCCTTCACTTATTGAAGTATACAGTCAAATATTCTCTGAAGCTCTGGCAGTTAATACTGAATCTTTGTGTAATCATTTTGGTTGGTTTTCATGGTTGAAGTTTGGCTCTAATTTTGTACACTACAGTGTTGTGCAAAGTCCACTTTCTAACTATAACATTCAGGCCATCGTGATGTTATGCCTTCAATGTGAATGTCGCAAAAATAAAACAGGGGGTCAAGTTGCCCCTTTATCGCCATTCCTTTAGAGCAGGAAGGGCCAGGAGTTACAAGTGAGACGACAGCAGGAAGTGACTGCTCGTACAGAGATTAGCAGATATGCTAATCGCTTTAAGTAGCAGTTCTATCAGATCTGAACCACATTTCTTTATTAAATGGAAATGACACTGAAAGCATTTCACTGAAGAATTCATATGTTCACTCCACTTCAGACATGTCTAGACAAAAATGCTCCACAAAGTAAAAGCTTGGCTCAATCAGCTTCCTGTAAAAATGGAAGAGGTGGAGCCAAGAGCAAGATGACAGCAGGAAATGACTGCTTGCATTGATTTGTAAAGATGCTAACATCGTCAGTATGATTTATCAGATCTGGATAGCATTTCTTTTTAAAATGAAAAATAAACAACCCTGTAGTTTTTGAGGAAAAGATATTTTTCCTACACTTCCAATATGTTTTGGTGATATTGTTTTCTAAGAAATGGTTACGTTTCGTACTTTACACCACAGCAGTAGAACCAGACTCCTTCATTATCTGATTGACCCGTGATGAATTAGATTGCTTGGTGGTCCTTCTGGTGTGTCAGGTTAGGTATCAGAAACATAATATTAGTGAGACGGGAGCACACAAAGCCAGTGGTGGTGCACATCCCTGTGAGTGTATGTAAAGCACACTCTATGTCCTACTCCCTTATGCTCCAACTCTGTTTTGTACAGAAGAGTCTATATAGTCTCCATCTATCCATTTTCTTCTACTAATCCAGGGCTTGGGCCAGGTAGTGGTGGCAGCAGGCTGAACAATTCAACCCCAGCGTCCTTCTCTCAAGAGATTAGCTCCTCCGCGTGGATTCTGAGGCATGACCAGGCCAGAAGGGATGTATAATCCTTCCAGCAAGTTATGGGTCTTCCATGGCATCTCTTCCTAGTTGAACGTGCTTGGAGAACCTCCAAAGGGAGGTGACTAGGAGGATTCTTTACAGACAGCCAAACTACCTCAACTGGCACTTGTCTTTGCCAAGGAACAGCAGCTCTACTAAAAAAATGGCTTCCTCCTCCATATTTAATAAATAATCCTGTCAACACATGAGAAGTTTTTAAAAATATCCTTGAGCAGAGAAGTGCACTGTGAAATGCTGTTTCATAGCACACAGTGTTCATGACATCCATTCAAGGTCCCAGTGGTGGTACAGTTGAATTTGTGACTATGTCAGCTGGTGTTAGAAGGTGATTTGAGCATATTATCTGCTGTTAGATTTAAATCAGAGACAAATCTGTTGATCAAATTGTTTAATCAGAAAGCCTTCAGAAGTTCTCTTGTCTGTTTTAACTACAACCACAAGAACAGGCAGCCATGGGTCACTAGTTAGCGCCATCAGTTGTGAAACAGAAACGCTAGGCTCGTCCAAGAGGGATTTGTATTGTTAGTGTTTGAAGCTGCATCGGAGCACCAGAGAGTATGTGTGAGCGTGTAAACAGTCCAGTCAGCTACACTGAGACCTATAAAAGTTTAACAACATAAGCTTCAGCACAACTCTCATGTTAACAACAGTGATGTTGTTGCACAATGTGACATCACACTGATGGGAAATCAGCCCTGGATGGAAGGTTTAAAACCGTGTTTTCCCTGTCCACACCGGGACACCCTTGACGAAGTTTCTTAAAACTCCCATCTTGGAAGGAGTTTCCAAAATGAAATTAATCAGGGACCTAAAACACTGCTTATCGGACAGAATGACACAAAAAGTAACAGCTGAAATGGACATGGCCTGGAAGGGCCGTTTTGGACTGAATGTATTTTGAGTGACAGCCACGGTGTAAGCCTATTTTTGTTTCAGTGTGCATGCTATCAAGTCAGAGCTTTCAGACTGCCTGCAGGAGCTGCACATCTTATGGATGCCTCCCACACTGAGAATTTAGAGAATAGGAGGCTTGAGTCAGCCAGTAGAGACAGGACAATAAAAAACAGGGCTAAAAAGGCTAAAAGGGGGTGCTGGTTTGGCTTAGTGGTTAGAAAACTTGCACATCCCATGTACATACTTCTGCCGGTCCGGGTTCGATTCCAGCCTGTGACCAGTTTGCAGAGTGTCTTCTCCTACTCTCTCACCCCCTTTCATGAGACTATCCACTATGTCTCTCCTATCAATAAAGACATAAATGCCCATAACTACATTTAAAAAAAAGGGCTAAAAGATTTATTGTTTTGGATGGAAATCACAATTTCAGACAACAAAACCATTTGATTGCCAAAGCTGCCATTTTTGGCAGTGCTCCTGACTGACCCAAGATCTGCTGTGTCAACTATTTACACACACTATTTTACAAATTGTGCAGCACTTTGCATTTAAGAATGGCTCGCAACTACAAATCGGTTGACATTGTTCACTTAAAAGACCCTGTCAAAAGAGTCGACTCGTTCACGAACGTCACATCTCCATCGCAGAAAAGTTGATGAGCAGGTCAACAACACAACACCTCAGTTTAGAGTAGAAGTTGGAGTATCCCTTAAATAATGAAAACAGATTATTTATCATCAATATTAGATGATGAATAATGTGTTATGTGCTTTTGATAATTGATTTCCTCACTATTGTCTATACTGTAAACATAGTGAATATTTCAGTGAAGCTTGATTTGAAGAAAATTATAAATCGGATTTAAATCACAATATCTACCAGAAAAATTGTAATTAGATCTTTTCCTAAAATGGGTCAGCCCTATAAAACACACTAGTGTGTACGTTCACAGTGGTAGAAATTAAAAAAAAAAAAAAAAGATGAAAACAACAGTGTGAATCTCAAATTAACCCCCAAATTCCACTGGACGTGAAAGCGCTGTGCAGCGTCGTTGACTGCGCCGCGTTGCTGAAGCGCCCGGCCAAGAGATACGCTTCAGGTTTATTTTCTGTGCAGCCACTTCCAAACCTCGTAAACTGTCATTAAGAAAGCACCAGACAGAAAGTCACTGTGTGGAGTAACCAGAAGTTTCAAAATAAAACATAATGCACGGACTCTTGCACGTAAATTTCCTCAATTGTTTGTCATTACGTCAAAACCGGAGGCACGAGCATCTGGCCTCAAGCCCAAATTCCACTGCATGCGTATCCGGTCCGTCTCCGCTCCGCTGCGGCAGCGGAGCCGATCCATTTCCATTATAAGCAATGCTTGAACTTTCACCAGCTGCGGCACTGCTGCGTATCTGCTCCGCCGGCCTCCGGCAGACGGAGGAGATACGCAGAGCTTCTATTTTTGCCGGATGCCGGACCACGGCGCAGCAATTTAGCACACAGAATATCGTGCGGGACAGGAAGTTGAGCACAAACACAAAATAAAACATCTGTAGATGTTTCAAAATAAAATAAACCGTGTCAACAACGGAAAAGTACTGTACCTGGAAAACGTCATTTAGGGCGGAGACAGACCTGGTGTCAAAAGTTCAGTCTCACCCCACTTCACCATGGATGAGGAGCTTTTGATTTTGGAGGTGCAACACCACAAAATACTTCATGAGCTTGTTGACCCGCTGCAAAGCGGAGCCGCAATGCTTCCGCAGACGGATCCAGTGGGAGTTGACGCGCGTCAGATGACGGAGCAGAGCGGAGAAGGACCGGATACACATCCAGTGGAATCCCTCAGTCAGTCGGTCAGAGGGTCCCAGAGGCAACACGACACCATAGATGAAGAAAAGTGAATTGTAGAGGTACAGAAATATATAACACTGTGTACATGACAACAAACATCTTTTCTACACGGATATAGACGGATAGAAGTTGAATAAATCTTGAAGCTGTGTGGTTGGGACCAGCAAAGGGACCTTAGAGAAGCGAAGCAAGGTGTTGTATATTTCTTTTCTCAGTCTATAGCATGCTTTATGAGCGTGTGACATTGCTATTCTCATGAGAGCCTGTGGCTCTCCAGGGATCAACCCTTCCCCTATGGGCCTGCGTGCCGCGGCGCTTCTGAGCGCACCGCTTTCAGTGGGGTTTGCCTGTCGGAGCAAGACCGCAGCGCTCCGCTGGAAAAAACAACAGGTGGAAGTTTCATATTTGTTAGCTACAGTCCTTTTCATCAGCAATGAGTCAAGAACAGTGAAAAATCCCAAAGGCTTTTACTTCAGAGAACAAGCATGTTGCTAAATCTCCATTGCCCTAAAGAAATACATCATCCCTCTACTGCTCTACTGTAGTTCTTTCAAAAACTTCAACAGAAGCTTATTAATGGGTTGATATGGAGAAACAGCTTTGGGACAAGAGGAAGATGCAGCCACAACACAAAACACATGTGTCTGGTATGAATGCCATAGCGTCTCCACCTGGAGCTGGCACGCACATCACAGAGTGTGACTGTGAAACTATCGTAATTCGGGAGGAGGACAGTCATTTCAGCCCCTTGTGTAAACAATCGTACTCTTGGAGTCCAGGTGAGTATTGCGAAAAAGTTTCCCACCGATTTAACTAAGCAAACAGGTACGAGCCTCCTATTGGATAATTACTGCATGAGTGATTATCTTTCAACTAGAAACAAGTTATTTAAGCCCAGCTGATGCAATGAGCAGCTTCTCATTTCTTAAACAACCATGTCAAAGACACATCCTGTGGTCATGGAAAAGATGTCAGTCTGTTTAAGAAGGGTCAAATCATTGGCATCAAGCAGAGAAAACATCTAAGGAGATTGAAGAAACTACTAAAACTGGGTTAAGAACTGTCCAACACATTTTTAAAAACTGTAAGGATAGTGGGGAACCATCGCTTTCAAGGAAGAAATGTGGTCAGAATAAAATCCTGAATGATGGTGATCGGCGATCTCCTTAACCTTTGGCCAAATCAAATCAAAGAAAAACAACAGTAGAACTCAGGGGTGTGTTTTATAGTGAAAGTAAGAGCATTTCCACACACACAATGTGAAGGGAACTCAAGGGATTGGGACTGAACAGCTGTGTAGCCTTAAGAAAACCACTAATCAGTAAGGCTAAGCAGAAAAAAGGCTTCAGTTTGCTAGGGAGCATAAAGATTGGACTGTGGAGGACTGGAAGAAGGTCATGTGGTCTGATGAGTCCAGATTGACCCTGTTCCAGAGTGATGGGAGCATCAGGGTAAAAAGAGAAGCAGGTGAAGTGATGCACTCGTCATGCCTAGTAACTACTGTCCAAGCCTGTGGGGGCAGTGCTGCGATCTGGGACAAATCTGTGACATTGAAGAAGCTTAAAGAAACAATGACAGCAACTTCGTGCTGTGACCAAAGCTAAAGTCTGTCCAATAAAATATTAGGGTGTGTGACCTTTTTCTTGGTGGCAACTTCTTTTTCTGGCCAGGCAGTGTATCTACTAATAAACTGAAAACTCTTTACTTGAACGTCAACATTTCAACTGAACTTCAATTTTGTTTTCTGCACTCACATGGTGGTGATAAAAAGTTGCAATAAGCACATTTTAATTGAGAGATAAATGTTGAAATGGTTAAGGCGATTTTGTTGATCGGGCTTGTATGAAACCACTGCATAGTTCTCATGATTTAAATATCTGAGATGTGGAGAAGTGGTGTGACATATCAGTGATTAGTCTGCCCTATGAGGCCCACAGCGGTCGGGGGGGGAGGTTGGTGTGGTTGAGGATGTCTGCCTGTCAGTGGGCAGACTCATCCACTCTGCTTTTCACTCCAAGAGCCAAACTCTCCTCCTCAGGGTTTGTTTCTCAAGTCCACATACAGAGGGGGTGGATTAGGGTTTTATTGCCCTCTTGTATGCAAAGAAAACTACTTAGAGAGCCAACAGACAGACGGATGGGCAGACGGACGAAGAGATGAGGAGAGAGGATGATGGATGGGAGAGAGAGCAGAGAAGGAGAAAGAGAAATAAGCAAAGACCAAAAGGACCAGTCTGAGAAGTTGAGGAGAGGTCAGTGGAGTTTAGAAACCCCCCAGGCAAACAGAAGCCAGGGCAGATTGCTCACACTTGAACTGACATATTTATTGACTCACTCTTCAGGGCTGCAATTCCCAGAAAACTACCAGGCTCACATCATACATTCACTTCCAATGAAAAAAAGCACACTAGAGCAGGATTTGCAAAGTCAAGTGAGCTCATTAGTGGTTTGTCTGACCACCAAGTTCTTGGAGAGAGACTGTGCAGTTTAATAGCCAGCTGGTAAAACTCACAATCCTTCTACTCTAATAAAAGTCGGCACTTCACTTATCTGTTTCAGCTCTAACAATAACTGCTGTCTCGAGGTGTATTTTACTTTGCATATAGATTTTCCTATTAAAACGGAGACTAAATATGTAAAAATCAAGGCTTGACAAGAGGAAAGAACCACCTGTTGAACAAACGACTCATTCAGTGCCCTCTATGCCCTGATGTGCAGACACATATTTATCACTGTGCATCATTTTGTCCAATAATGGACTGTGGGAACCAATGTTGCATTTTTTGACAAATTTATAACTAAAAAATCAAGCGCACACTGACAAACTAAAACTAAATTAAAGGTGCTATGAGGTGAATCTATTTCCGGTGACATAAAGACTCTGCTACTCATGAGCACATACGGCGACTGTTGTAAAGATGTGACCCAAGCCAAAGCGTGTGTTTGTTGTGATGCTAATGAATGCAGCTCGGACCTTCCTCAGAACTCTGCATTGCTTTACAACTTTTTTTTTCAACAACTTACAGGATGCAAAGTGACAAGGTAATGTATCTCTCTCTAGTTACGTAGTGGTAGTTTTTGATGTGTGACATCAAGCAATTTTTGGAAAACTTAGTATCGTAGATTTGTAGCTGGTTTTGTAGCCGGTGCTCTAAGACGTGTCTGAATAATATAAATTTGCTCTAGTTTTAATTGTCTTGGTCTTGAAGTTGAGTATCCAGGCCAGTCCAGCCCTGTCCGACCCGACCGTGAAGCTAAGGAATAATATTTATAGATAACCTATTTTGATGCTATAGAACTCATCTTAAAGTGTGTATTTCCATCAGGCATATATCTAAAAGAGACTTTTTTGTAATTACTTTTTAGAAACTCCTCATAGCATCTTTAACTGACATTTTCGTCAACAGAAACTAGACTAAAATAAGCTAGTTAAGCTCTCTTTTCTCTCAACATCCATATCTCTTTCCTGTAATTGATATATAATGTTTGTATATATTTTTTTAGATTATTTATTACCACCAGTCTCTTACCTGTTATTATTGTTCTGCTTTTATTCATGTTTTTATTCTTCTTGTGGTAATTCAACATGTTTAATTGTTTCAACCTTTTTTCACAGCTTATTCTAACAAGCATTGCACTTTAATCTCCTTGTGCAACAACTATAGACCATGCTTTATGTATATCGTGCCCTTTGCCTGTAGCACTGCTGTCTAAGACAAAGTTCCTGCAAGGGACAATAAAGTTGATCTATCTATAAAATGTTTGACGGAGACTTAATCCAATCAGACCTAACTTGATCATGTAGAAAGTAGAGACAAGTTAGGAATCTATCCAATCACAGCTACTTTGGTTGTGTGGAAAGGTTGGATGAGTTAACAAGAACATCCAAGTGTAAAACATGACTTCAGAAATTCAAGGAAACATAAAAAATGTCTTACACGAAACATTTCATATTTTAGTCAACTACATATACAGTAGATTTTGTTGACTAGAATGTTGTTAAATTTTATCAACTAAAACTAGACTAAAATTAAAACAGTTTGAATGACTAAATTATGACTAAAACTAAATGATACTTTAGACCAAAATAAATTAATTTAAAAGTGCGGTAAAAATTGACACGAGTGGAAGATGAAGCTGCAGCGTTGAAGGACAAGTTGCTTTTTTCAATGTGTAAAATGATATTTAGAAGTCGGTCAGAATTAGAGCCAAATGATTTAACATTTTTGCACCACAACAGCAACATGCTAATGCGCCATAGCTACATCACAGCAAGAGAAGTGTTTACTACGGCTGAATGGACACTTGCACTCATATGGACCTCGGGTTCAAACTGGTCTAACAAACTAAACTTTGGGTTCAAACTTGCTTGTGCAAGTTGGAAAGTTCTCCAGCACCAGGAGATTTGTCTTTTACCTTTTTTCATAAACACACGTGACATTGTTGTAAATCTAGTTTAACATGCTCGAGTTGATGCAGTCCACCAACCAACTGTATGGGGGTGATACAGCGGTTACTTGTGACCTCGCAAGTGTTGCTACCATATATCCATACCAACCAGAAGTTTGTCTTCTTCATGTATACTATCACTTATTCGGTGCTACGATGATACCATTGACACAGAGACTGAACTGGTGGGTGAGGAAATGACCAGCAGAATTGAAGTCTTTATCTAAGATTCTCTACTCTGCCTTTGAGCAAACACTGTATTCATGTTATTTAAAACCATACTTAACTTATTATTTGAAACATTAGCATTATCACTTGATCATGAGGCTTCTAATTGCTAACATTTGGGCAGCTTGATATAAAAAAAATATACTAAGAATAAAAACAAATCAAATATCAAGTAAATTATACAGTTACATGTTATGATTGTATAAAGAACGGATAACATCGCTAAGATAGAAATCGCCAGTTTGCAGAATGTCCTCCCCCTACCTACCCGAACCCCTTTCACAAGTCTATCCACTGTCAATCTCTCCTGTCAATGAAGGCAAAAAAATGTACAATGTAAACAAAAACAATCATAAAAAAGAGTGACCAGATGCTTGCATATCAGTTTGTATAGCTTGACCGTGCAAACCCGTCACCACTGTGATAAATGAAAAGTAAGATCAGAGATAAAGCCACTGTTCAGCCTGTTCACCTGTGGTCTGAACACAGTTGTCTTTATTTTTTAGTTGATGGGATGTGTGTAACCGGACATATACCCATCAGTGATCAACAGAAACATGGATGAAACACCTCCACAGCACTGTGCATTTTCTTTGCTTGGGAGGTGTAGTGGTTTAATTTGTTACCATGTCAGCTGGTGACTTTTAGTTCATGCTGACTGCATGAACCAAGCAAACTCTGGTTTACTATTTACTCCCACCAAGGAGGTTATGTTTTTGCTGGCATTTGTCTTTTTGTCTGTCTGTCTGTGAGCAGTAAGCTTTAAAAATTCTCAACAGATTTTGACAAAATGTTCAATGACTATCCATAATGGCACAAAATGAAGTGATTCAATTTTCATGGTAATCCAAATCTGCATGTGGATCAAGGATTTTTTTTTAAATCATCTGTTAACATTACGAGGTCTGACAGTTTTCCACATTTTCTCTAATAACTGGGACGTCAGAAATGACTTGGCAGAGGTTTGTGCTCTCACATCTAGTTCAGAAAGTTTGTTTGACTTGGTCCACGGGCTCACATGGACTCTGGTGCTGACCAAAACTGAACTCTGGTGCGCTTGAGATCAGATTTGCTTCAAAGTAAAGCAAAGCTCAGTTGGCAGTGGGCGTGAAAGCCATCCAAACCAAGCAAGGACCAAAGAAGTGATCGAACCAAAAATCAGTGCCTTGCAGATTGAATTTGGCCCACCATCACAACACTAAGCAAGCTAGTGTAGCGTTCACTGATGAAGTCAGGCAAAGTGTGGCTTACATTAGGATAATATGCCGTGGAACATGGTCATCAGACAGCCTAAGTTCAGCTTTATCTTTATTTATACCTACAATTATGCCTGGGAAATATGGCCCACAAGTAAAGTCCCCAAGTTTTCTTCTAAAAACTCTGAATTTCTGATTTTCATAGATTTTTCCCTTGACGAATAAAATTAACAGTTCACACAGAGATGCCATAAAATAAGTCGTTCATAAATACAATTTGGCTGGATCCGTATAAACTAGAACAGTGTGTGATTTCAAGAATGTCCATGGGTATTCCTAAATGCCTGGTTGTGTATTTCCGGGTCAACCACAGCTACAACCCCAGCAAGTGACCGTCGGTGATGTTACACATTTATCAAAGCATATTTTGGAAAAGCACGGTGTGAAAGACATCCCGAACCAACTTGAAACTGAAACAATGCTTCAACTCCACCTTAAAGTGAACTGTCTGCTAAACTGATCTCTGCAACACTGAGTCCTTACCCATCTTTAAAACTAGACTCAGAACCCATCTGTTGAAGCTCTCCTACTCCCTTTGATCATTTGCACTGTATGTCGTATTGTATTGTTTGTTTATACGCCTGTTTTTATGCATTTTTTTATTTATACTTTTGTAAGGTGACCTTGAGTGTCATGATAGGTACCTTAAATAAAACGTATTATCATTATTATTATTATTATTATTAAACTCAATATTAATGTCACTGTTGAGCAGCTATCTAATCCAGGCATGGACAAAGTTTGTTATCATAAAAGGGTCCCTTCAATGTTATGCTTAGCTTCAGGGGAGGCTTTTTTTAAATAAAAGTACACTTAGAGAACAATATAAAAAAATACTGCTTTGTGCATATCAGCCTAATTCAATCACATACATGCAGGAACAAATACGCTTTTCAACACAACAATGCACTTTACTTTTTCATTTTAATTAGTTAATTGTATCTTTATTTTACAAGTAAATTAAACTGAGATTAAAGCTGTTTTTCTCAACGAAGTTATGGGATACAGTTTTAAAATCTTAGTTATCGCTGGTTATAGAAGTTCATTTTACCTACTTTTCAATTGCTGCTGATGTGTTGTATGCAGGATCACATCACTCCCATCGTGACCTCTCTCCATCTTTATTTTAAGATTTCAATTTTATTTTTAAGTCTTAAATGGACTCACAACTCAATACATCTCCTTGCGCGGAAGCTGGATCTGCGTGATTCAATAACTATAATCAGGCAGATCCACCTTGCCAAGCTCCAACCTACAATGATTGTGAGTGGTGCAAAGTGGCACATCCCACTCAGCACCCTTTTAAGAATGACAAAATGGAGCAAGACGACAGCAGGAAGTGACTGTTCGCACAGAGATTAGCATTGATGCTAACAGCTTCATTGACAGTTTTTCAGATCTGGACCACATTTCTTAATTAAAAAACAAGTTACTTTAAGAGAAATTAATATTATTGATTTGTTATCAAATCGGCCAATATTGATTTTTTTTCCTGTTATTTGCAGCCAATATATCAGCCACACATATCTGCCATATATTGGCCGGAATATTGACAAATAACACAAATGTATGCTATTGATGCACCTTCTTATCACTGCATTGGTACAACTAAAAATCAAGGGTTTCATTTTTGTAAGAGTTAAATGCTGTTTTTCTTGTATTCCGTCATACTGACATATTGGATATTTGGAAAAATCGAACAGAAAAATCCCTAGAAATAAATTCTGTTTATAGTGTTGCATTGCATTTTGCCTTGTGTATGATGTTCATAGCCTTGAGCAGCAGCTTAGTCTGCTCGATTCAACATCTGTAACTGGACTAATTGCTCTAAGCTCCATTAAAAAACCATAGTACTTTGCCCAATCAGCGCCCTTTAGAGCGGGGAGAGGCGGAGTTACAAAGCCTTGACGACAGGTTGAACAGTGATTAGCAAAGATGCTAATAGCTTCAGAATGACTTATCAGATCTGGACAGCATTTCTTTATAAAACGAAAGTCAAACACTGGAAGCATTTCTTAACAGAGAAGATATTTTTGCTACACTCCCTACATATTTTGGTTTGTAATGAATGTGACTGACAGGACAATCGCCCAGTCAGCACACAGATATGCTTTTGACAGGCTCTGCCAATTCCTTTAGACTTTTAATGACCAGTGAAACATAGTCCATTAATTTGTTGTTACAATTCTTGGAAATTTGAAATGGATTAGTGGGCCTCACTAAGCAAAGAGAAGGAACATGTGATTTAGTGTAGCTGCTGACTTTATGTTGAAACCAAATTTGCCCCATGTTGGCACCAAGACATGTTCAGGCAATGAATAAATACATTTCTCTGCCACAAGAGCCCAAGTTTGGTGTGTTTAGAAAGTGAAAGTAGACGGGCAAGAAGTGGAGAGATTTTATCCTGTAACTCTCTGCAACAGTAAAAACCAGAACCTCAGTTTGACAAGTAGCACTGGCACGAATGTTAGTCTCAACCTCCCCACTTTACACACACACACACACACACACACACACACATCTCCCTACAGCTGACAAGTTTCCAGACAGACTCGGGCCTCTCCAGGTACACACAAACACATGCATACCTGCACACAAACACACCTCTGAGGGAGAGTCAGCATTTCTGTGTGGATTTGTTTTGGTCTGGTGCAAAACACAAGTCTAATTAGCTCTGCTTTACACATTTAAAGAGCTGATAGAGATCACAGCGGCACATACAGGCATGCAAACAGCCAAGCACACGTGACCACACACAGCAACATGCACACAACTCAACACAATACACACACACAGTCACACAAACACACACAGAGGAGGTTTCAAATATTTACTCACTCACCTCGCCTGCAGCAGTCCAAGGGCGTCTCAGTCTGTGTTGAGGATGCTGCTCAGTGTGTGTATGTGGATGTGTGTTTCTGTGTATGGGGTGTGTATGTGAGTGTGTGTATGTGTGTGTGTGTGTTAGCGTACCAGCGACAGTGGTGTGGTGTAGTGGTGTGTTGGTGAGTGCTGCTGTCGCTCTGGAGTGAAGAGGGAGAGACAGACAGAGGGAGGAAGAAAGAGAGGAAGGGAGGGAGGAAAGGTGTGCTCACCCTGCATCCCTCTCCTCCTCCTCCTCCTCCTCCTCCTCCTCCTCCTCCACGGTCAGCAGGAGCAGCAGACAGAGAGGGTGGGAGGGTCAGAGGAGTTAGAAAAAAAAAAAAAAAACAGGAGTAACCCTTGCTGGCTGCGTTGCTTTCTATCTCCCAGAGTTTTTCTTTGATTAGGATGAGAGTTATCTGCATTTGAAGCCCAATGAAGCCATTTCATCTGAGCTCAAAGTCAGACTCAGGCCCTTGAAAAAAAACAGTGGTATGATTCTTTAGAAGGAAAACATGTATTATTTCTATTTAGACCCCTTTTACACATAAAAACATACACGCATTGCCTTAAAATCAGCTCCAAGGGAAACGTCAACATCGCTGTGAAAGAGCTAAGAGGAAGGCTTTTCATGCAGTTTGACTTTTGAGTTACAATCTTGCTTGAACATTTTTTGAATATATTAAAAGGATATGCCAAAAATTCTTTGTTTTCATGTCTTGCCTCACCCCTAAAGCCATGACAAGCAGATAGACACCTTTGACTGTGCGCGCAGTTACGAGTAAGAGACATGAAGAGCTCTTCTAGCGCTAGTTAGCTTAGCTCAAACACTGGGAGTCAATGGAAAGTGTTAGCCTGCCTCTGCCTGCAGCCTACAAATATCTCTTCAGCAACTCTAAATTAGACCCTCCAGAAAAACGCGGGCCAAAATCCTTGATTACGCGACTAAATATGCGGGCTTTTTATGCAGGAAAATTGCGGAAATTTGCAAAGTATGCGAATAGTTGTGAAATATGTAGAATGGATGCGAAATATGCAATATATGCAAGAACTGGGAAAAAAGATTCCTCTTCTGACATCCTGTTTTTAGGCTACCACTGAATGAAAAAGATAAATTTTAAGATAAATTAGTATACTAGATAAAAGACACATCACAAGACACAAGTGCTGGTTATGTTTCATTTATTATCAACTTAAGCATGGCTTAAACATTCCTCCACACATTTCTCAAAAATAACACATTCTTTCTGCTTAGTTGTACCTTGAGGTAGAGTCGCACTGTTGAGGTTGCTGCACTGTTTTCAAACACAGTTAAAACTTAACTGATGAACATCAACATTAAATATAAAAGCTCTCAATGAGCCAATACTTGTTCTAAATATGAGAGTCTTATTGCACTTTAGGGAACCCTGCTCAGTGAAACCACTGAACAATACCATATTGCTATATTAATGTACAAAGAAAGTGCATATATGCAATATCAAAATAAAACAAAGTGCAATCTCTGGATATTTCTGATGCATGAAAAATTACGGGATAACAAAATATAGATCCAATCCTATTTCTTTTCCCTTCTCCCTCTCTCTCAAAACAATGCATCAGTTTCTGAAAAATTAAAGAACAAAAATTAAGAAACAAGCATTTATTTCGGTCATAGTCTTCTCATTTTAATGCGGAAATTGTACAATCAAGCATGACCCGCATATTTCGCATTTTTTCCGCGAAAATGTGTGATTATTGCGGGAATTATGCAGCGTTCTCTTGAGAAATATGCGGCATTTTGGGAAATACTCGACCCCCGCATAATCAGCGACAGATTGGTGATTTATGCAGGAATTCATGCGATCGCATAATCGAGTTTTTCTGGAGGGTCTACTAAATGGTCTTGTGTGCTTGTTACTCATTTATTGTGAGTTATCTTCCACTGTTATGTTAGGCTTTGTTGTTCTTGACTTACTTCTACCCCATGTGTCTTGCAGTTTATTTCTGTGTTTTTTTTTAGACTTTACTGAAGAGCGGTTCTGCTCGAAACGTCACTGTTATAAATAAAACTTTTCAAGGGAGCTACTTTTTGGTGTACGGATCTCCTTACACATTTTTCATGCTTAGAATCATTTGGATCCAGCACCCTACATAGGATGTGAGTGCCCATCCCATTTATTTTTCAACTATATGTTTTTTTAGAATATTACATAAGTGCTAATATTAGTCTAAAAAATAAATCATATGAAATAATGCAGTAAAAAATGACAGTAGTGGGGTGCTGGTTTGGTGGAGTGGTTAGCAACCAGGCACCCCATGTACATGCTTCTGCCGGTCCAGGTTCGAATCCTGCCTGTGACCAGTTTGCAGAGTGTCTTCCCCTACTCTCTCTCCCCCTTTCACAAGCCTATCCACTGTCTCTCTCCTATCATTAAAGGCACAAAATGCCCAAAAAATACATAAAAAAAATAAAAAAACAGTAGCAAAGGTCTGTGAGAAACAAAAATGTACAACACTTAGATAAACTGATGTGTCTGCCGGACAGCAGGGAGTTATTTTGCATGTTTATTTTTATGTTACAGTGTATTTGACAGAATAAGCACTTCCAGGGTTCCCACTCTTTTCTAGAAATCATTTTCCAGGACTTTTCCAGGACGTCTCCCCAATATCTCTTGCTAGTTCCACCATATCAAATCGAACTTCACTGCACGTTGCCAAAGTTGAAAAAGTTGATCTTTTCAGGTGATGTGTGTGGCTGTGTGGCAACAGTCGATCAGCTGTGTGTGCGTGTGTGTGGCGTACCTGTGAAAGACAGTTTTTATTCTGGACTAAAGAGGAACAATCTACGTACCTGTGGAAACATTAGGCAGTGAGGACATTAGTTCCGCCTTGATGGACTGCAGAAAACTGACAGACAATGCTGCTGCAGGGCATCAGCTGCAGTGTTTTGTGGTTGGTAGGTGAGTGAAAAGGATACAGCTGGAATAATGTCAACCTATACATCCTTTTATATGATTTATGATATGATCCCGGTGAAACTTGAGCGAGCGCGACGTCAACGCAGCTTAAGTGTGCATTAGTTACCAGATACATTATTACTTCATGTCCTATGTTTGATATTTGTTTACTAACAAGATAGGAGGAAGATGAATAATTTTCAGGACAATTCTAGCTATTCCAGAACATTTGACTTTTTTCCTAACTTTTCATGTTTTCCATAACTGGAAAATTGGTCAATAATTTTCCAGGTTTTCCAGGACACATGGGAACCTGTCAATTTTTTTTTTTATTAATAAATTTAAAAGTCAACATTCAACAACAGAATGTTTTGACTTAATCAACTTGCTAAGCAACATGCATGAAACATTTTTAGCTAATTGCTTAAGTTCTGTTACTACTCCCAATAAAAAACATACTTTAGTAGCCCTTAGTAGAGTTAAACTACAAAAGCTAAGTCATATTGAAACGTCCCTCACACCTCCTCACTCTCTGCCTCCATCTCTCTGCAGGATTGTTTATTGGTATGAGGAGAAGTCACTCTGAGAAACAGGACAGAAACTGACACTAAAGCAGTAGTCAGAGGGAAACTCCAGATTTCCCACAGCGCTCTGCTCCCCTGGGTGCTCTCTACATTACCAACTGAAACATTAGCCTCCGGAAGAGACTCTGATTCAGCTCTCTTAAGTAACACTGACTTAATTTTTCATGCGAGCATACAGGACACTGGCTGAGGATTTACTGTGAAACCTGCACAGTCCAAAGGCACTGATGACTTTATTTGTCAGAGATTGGCTCAGACCTGAGGAGGGGGATTTGTTGACCTTACGTTGGATTACTTTGGATTGGCTGAACTTGTACCGGGTCGCAAAAAGGTTTTAGTGTTTGAGGGAGATCCAAACTCAAACCCCAGTCACCTTTGGTTGAAGTCTGTGCTTTGACTTTTCATCCGTCCATCATCATCAACCCACCCATTCATGATCCTCTCCCCAACAACACCACCCAGATTCTTCTGGAGATACTGAGGTGTTCCAGGGCCAGGTGAGAAATATGATGAGCCATCATAGGTCTGCCCTCAGGTCTACCAGTCAAACATGTCCAGAAGTGGTCAAGGAGGCACTGATACCTAGACCACCTCAACTGGCTCCTTTGGATGCATAGAACCAGCATCTCAGCTTTGAGATCCAACCAAATCAGCGGTTCTTCCTCTGCATCTTAAAAGCAATCTGCATTCAGACAGAGAAGCCAGAAACATATGAAAACACTGTAGTGTGCATGCAAGTCCAGTAGATGGCGATGTAGGTTTGTTGAGAAATAGTGCAGCTACATCAAACATACAAAGAAGAAAAAGTTTTCACAAACAACAATGGCGAGTGGATGCACAAAGACGCAGGTGTTTCTTTCCTGGACAACAAATCTGTCTGGATAGTTTAATCTGGATAACAAACAGCACGGTAAGCAGCTCACTTGTTGTAGCCTTCGTGTGAAAGAATTCTCTTGCGCATCTTTATTTCATCTTTAGATGCTGAATCCTGTTTACATGAAGCAGGGTGGCAATGTGTTTTCAAATCTTTCCACTCTGGACCCTAGTATCTGCAAGAAAAATGCAGTGCTATCTTTTCCTAAAATCATTCAGCCTTTATTGGGTTTACCGGTCTTACTCTGAGTGGCCATCCTTTCATTAAAACAATGATTGCAAGAATCTTGGAGTTCACTTTAAATTCATGGATTCTGGATTCATTTGGATAAAACAGAAGTGCTGCATCATTTCATATGACTCACTGTAATCAGCCTGATTTTATGGCTGATGCTTGCTCTTGTTGCCTTTCGTTAGGACATTGTTAGTTTTGAAATAATTTCTAAACTAACATTATCTGTCTTTAGTCTTGAAATCAGTGTAAATCAAAGTAAATCAGAGTTTTTCCATGAATGAACGCTTCACCCAGCTGCTGAGTGACTTGATAAGCCAACAAAATATCTTCAAAGTGAGGATGAAGAGTTGTTCTGTCCTCTCTTAAACAGACAGAGGAAGCTGGGAGCAGCTGGGAGCACTGAGATTCAGACTGAGGAATGAGAGCTGAGAAGAGTGAATGATGAGAGGACAAGCAGACGTCTGAGGACCACCGTGTCTGCCCACCATGTCGTCTTCCCATCTGTCTCCGTCCCTCCTGCTTTATTACGATTTCTCCTTCTCCCTCCCGTGTTTTTCTCCATCTTTTTCTGCTGTTATTTCTCACCCCTCCCTTTCTTCTCTCTTCTTCTTTCTTGACTTCTCTGTTTCCACAGCTGTCTCTTCGCAGGCTTCGAGCTCTGCACTTGTTCTCTGGATTACTGTTTTTTCATCTGCCATGCTTTTGTTGTTACAGTTTGTCCTTCATGCGTTTTAACATGGACAAGTGTTAGATGAATCTCTTGGTCTGTGCTTCTGCTCAGATGTTACTGGTGCATTTTATGAACCAGTTCCTGGAGATCCAGTGGAAATGGTGCATGACAGACAACTGAAGCAGCTACTTCAGAGTTTCTGATGTTCCTCTCTTGTTCTCTTCCATGCATGTTTCTCTAAAGTCTGCAGCCCCCCTGTCTGTTGGTGATAGCAGTCGTGACTCTGCTTTGCTGCTTTGTTTATAAGCTGATATACAAAGTTCAGGCAGACAGGTAGACTAGAAAGGAGCCCACCCGCCAGCCCACACATTATAAAAAAAGTAAAAGCCACATAGACGGAGGGTTGCACAAGAGCTTACAACACCTCTGGGTTGTTTTTCTGTTGTTGTGCCCGTTTTGTGCCTGCCAAACAGTCTGGAGTCATTAGGGTTGGCACGCGCAGACAAAGGAGCAATTAAAGGAGTTATAAACACAACAGCACAAAGTTGCCAACTTTTAACTTCACTCTGCAATGTGTGAAACAAAACATTTAATCCTCAGAGAATTTGGAGGAGAGGATTGATTTTAAAAAAGGTTCAAACAAAGAAGCCCCAAAAGACAAACTTGTAAGCAGAATCTGTCCTCTTCTTTCTTCCGCTGTGGTGTAAATTATTAAATTAAACAATAAACTGTATTTTGGTGTTAAGGGTAAAAATGGGCTCATAACAGCTGTCATCACCGCTCACATCATCCATGAAGTCGTCCACTAGCTCCAGGTTTTGGTTTTAAGACATATAGGACCATGCAACAGTTTTGTTACTCAGTTTACTGATAACAATAGAGATTTCTCACACATGGGAATTTTCATTTTGGTTTTGAAAATTTGGAAGAAAAAATTAAAAAAAAGGAAAAACATGGCCTCCACATCCTGAGATATCATATATTTCCCATCATGCCCTTATCATGTCGTGTTTAGGTGTTTACATACCAACTAATGTGGTTTCAGTCTTAGAAGTGAGTTCAACACAGACTTCTTTTTCCTTTTTTGACTGACAGTCTGCAGTGATTTTGCAAAGTAATCATCTTGCTGTCTCCAGTTTTTAGCTCTTTATTAAGTTTTTGCTCCAATTTTAAACAATTTTGCTTTGTTTATATTTGTTTTTTATTTATATATTTCTTTTTAATGTATCTCTGTATCCACTTTACGTAACTGCTATTGGAATTCTAATTTCCTTGAGGAGTTTTCTGACAAGATTAATATAGTACTATGAAAATAAAACCTGTCCATGGTCTAAAAAGACTCAGTGCTAGGGGTGGGGGAAAATTAATGCACAATAGTATCACAATATTTGTTGTGGCATCAGTGTATCAATTCAAGCTTTCCAAATATCAACGTTTTTAAATTTCTCAATTTCCAACATTTATTAAAGCTTTTGGTTCTACAGAAATAAAATCAAGTACTTTGTAAGTCCACACGATGGTGCTGTTGAGCCATTTGCAGGTGAGGTCTGCAGAGGGGATGATCATTGTGCAGGAGAGAGTTTATGAATCAAACATGGCTGCACAGAAGAGATACAGCGTTGTATGACATTCTCTGATGCCATAAGTGATGGACATGACACATGGGATTTGTAAGGACTAAAGTATGAGAAACAAATACTGTAGGAATTGGGCTTAGCTCACTTGTAACCATCCAGGGACAGAAACAGCCGACTACGGCAAAGCTAGTGAAGAGCTAAGCCCAAGGAAAACAAGTCAGCACTTCACAAGCTTAGCATTTCAAAGCTAAGCAAAGCTCCAAATTCTGAGAGATGTTAGAAAAATAGTGCAGTCCAAGCCTTCACGTACAGACTCTGCATAACTTCATCAACACAGCAGTACTGAAGCTCTACAGAGCAGTGAGGCTGAAGTACAGCATTACTAAAGCTCTACAGAGCAGTGAGGCTAAAACACAGCAGTACTGAAGCTCAACAGAGTAGTTATAGGCAACTATGAAAATGTTGCATATCTATAAAAATCCCTGCACATAGTCTATCTGTTCAGCCTTTTTCAGCAACACATAAGCAACAGGAAACACTTCCTTCTGGCCAAAGTTGCATTTTTTTTCAGTCTGTTGAAAGTTAATTATCTGTGCTTTTACTTAATCTTTATTCCCATAGGGAAATTAATTTGAAAGCTGCATTTAAAATATTTGATTTTCAGTGAATTTGGTTTCCCTGTATGTTTTTCATGACAAAATTCATTGATCATGTGCACTGCTGACCATGGAGGGAGGAGAAAAAACTCTGAAGGATGTTAAAGACTTCTAACCATTAGATAGCACTAATGTGCCAAAGAAGTTCAAATAATCAATCTGAAGACTTGATACTTTATTTAGATTAAAGTTTCATGAGAAAGAAAAAGGAAAAAATCTTGATAGGAAACTTTAGAGGGAAAAAAGAATTTCCAACGTAGGCTATTAATTGTTTTTTGTTTAAAGAGACTACGAGGAGTTTCTAAGTAATTACAAAAAAGTCTCACTTTTAGATATATGCCTGATGGAAATACACACTTTAAGATGAGTTTTATAGCATCAAAATAGGTTATCTATAAATGCTATTCCTTAGCTTTGCGGTCAGGTCGGTCAGGACTAGCCTGGATACTCAACTTCAGGAACAAGACAATTAAAACTAGAGCAAATTTATATTATTCAGACTCGTCTTAAGCCGGGCATACACTGTGCGATATTTTAAATCGTTTGACACTGCTCCATCTCAAACTGCACGACTAGATTGCAAAGTTCAAAAGTTCGCAGCCCTTGAATCATGTTCTCACACTACACGACCAGATGCTCTGATGCAACTTCACTGCTCACACAATACATCCATATACCACACGTCGGACTCCGTATCATTCTTCTTTTATGGTGTTTTGACCGCAACGTCAAATATAGGCAGGAGAAGAAGACGCACCCGGAGGTGGGTCCCGGTCCGCTTGGTTTGACGTCACTTATCTGTGCATTGCGCATGCTCTGTGTGAGAGATTGAGGCAAGTCGGCTCGTAGCACTGCTTCTACTGTGCGATACCTTCACGAGGAGCGACCAGGATTTCAAACAAGTTTGATTTTCTTGCGATCACCGATTTGTGATCGGGAGAACATCGTGAGACATCAATCTCTTGTCGTTACCCCACATATACTACACGAAGCACGACACATGATTGAGCTGAAATTCGGCCCGATCCAAAAAATAGTCGCACGACTGGCAAATCGGCTCAAAACGAGCCGACAGTCGTACAGTGTATGCCCGGCTTTAGAGCACCAGGCTGTAAGTAGCGATATATAGCCGGCTACAAAAGTTTTCCAAAAATTGCTTGTTGTCACACATCAAAAACTACCGCCACGTAACTAGAAAGAGATACATTACTTTGTCACTTTGCATCCTGTAAGTTGTTGAAAAAAGAAGTTGTAAAGCAATGCAGAGTTCTGAGGAAGGTCTGAGCTGCATTCATTAGCATCACAACAAACACACGCTTTGGCTTGGGTCACGTCTTTACGACAGTCGCTGCGTGTGCTCATGGGTAGCGGAGTCTTTATGTCACCGGAAAAAGATTCTCCTCATAGCACCTTTAATAAAAAGAAAACCAAAGTTTTATGAAGATGATTGTTCACTTATTTTGACAGACTTTACATACAAATAGAAACATTATATCCCATATTCATGTTTCTGTTTGGCAAATGCTGCCAACTTCTACACACTGCACCTTAAAATAGCAAAGATCTATAAAAAATGTTGGCAAAATCAGATGATCATAGAAAAGAAGACCATTTCTGAGCAGGTACAGTAACAGCAGAGCAGAGGTGAAGCTCTCCTCAAACATGCTGATCTGCATCCGTCCTGACTGACTGTCTGGCTGAAACTCAAGCTCCACCCTCCAATTATTTTTGAAAGAGGGCCCGGGGGTCATAAGTCATGACTATTTATTACTGAATCAAAAGGAAGCCTGGTGTTTTTTCAGATGCGTGCAGGAAGTCTGCTCCACATTCCCACACTTACCCGCCGTGTTTAGACTGAGGGGTCCCGAGGTGAAAGTCACCACAGGCCACAAACTCTCCTGGACAAGAGGAACAGAGGGTCCTCGAGTTTCACTGCAGCTCAAAGCCCTGGCCAACACAACATTCACTGGTTTTTGAGATGATGTAGGCACAATCTAGTGACCGTCACCCTGAGGATCAGTTTCAAAATTTTCATAGGAAATTGACTTTAAATGATCATCGAACCAGCAGGGAAAATCTGTGAACGGGCAACTGTCAGTTAGACTGATGTAAAAACTGTACATTGATGTTAAATCTGCGCAATGTTTGGAAGCAATTTTGAATACATGATTTGTGGTATTATGCCAAAAAGAGGAGGTAGTAGGTCCCTTTGCTCTGTGAGCAATTAAATTTCATTTTACATCCATAATGTTTTTTTTTTTTTTTTTTTTTTTTTTATCAAAATTGCATGAAGGAAAGAGAAAGGACAGGACAAGGAAAGCACAATACTGGATTTTGTTAACATTCAATATCCTGATACATTCAGTCAGTTAGCTAAACTGTTAAATTAATGTATTTGTGGATCCTTAATCTAATTTTATTATTTTATTTACAGCATTGTTTTACATTTATGCACTTGTTTATGTATTGCTTATTGTTATAAAGAAATGCTTGTTTTATTGTTTTTATGATTCAATGCACAGCACTTTGGAGACATTTTTGTTGTTTAAATGTGCTTTACAAAAAAAGTGGATTGGATAATCTGCAGATAATGTTGTACATCCCTAACTACAATCCTCAGCAGTCGTAGAGATTTGGACCCGTTCCTTCACTTGTAGCGTATCATAATCAACAACACACAACTCTTTGACAGAAAGTAAAGCAGGTTTATTTTAGTCCTGCCTCCTATGATTTGTCACTCCACGTCAGAGACTTCAACCAATGAGAGCACAGAGAGCTCTGCATGTGCGACGATCGCAGATGTAAACAAACCCAGGATGATGCGTTAAGAGCAGTGTGAGGAGTATGAGAGACAAGAAAGGTTTGCAAAGCTCTGGAGAACAGCAGAAGAGGAGCTACAGACTGTAAACAGAGAAAAGATGGAGAGAAATGTCACATTTATCAGCAAACTAATGGATCTTCACCGTAACATTTGGAGATAAACTAAAGCATGTTGGCCCGTCCTCCTCCTACTGTCATCAGGTCGTTGTTATTTGTAGTCAGTTTCAGTCGTGTAGTCTGTCATGCTCACTGAGCGAGTCACAGCAAAAATGTATGGCTCAGTGGTCGCCTAATTGGTTGTTACCAAACTAACAAACAAAAAAAAAAGACTAGCTTGACCACGGTGTAACAATGCTAAGTACCTGTGGCTTATTAAACTCAGTATTATTTAAAGGTGCAGTGTGTAGAATTACAAACAAAGCTTCCGGCTTTAAATGTTTGGTGTTTTCATTTTTTTTTAACACAACAGATTGCCTATGTTTATAGAACTGACTGTGATATTTTTGCCTGCGTGAGGTAAACTGATGGTTTGGTTGCCTATGTCTGATATAAACCAGTTCAGTTTTTTATGTTATCATGTAATCATTAAAACCGTGATCCATCATTTCTCCTTGGGGTACATCTACAAGTTGGGAAGAAGTTAGAGTAAAAGTAAAACAAACAATGTTTTCTATGTTTCAAAGTTTATCATAACATGAATAAGAGGATTATGCAGCCGTGGTCAGGATCTTTTTTGGTCTTCACAGGATTCCGTCGCTCAGCAACGTGACGTTTTGGTTACCGTTAGGTTCATTCTAGAAATTGAACGTTAGATGTCACCAAATGCCAAATTCTACACACTGCACCTTTAAAGTTGTAGTCAGCTATCTTCTAATCTTCTATTCTAAAGCACTATTTGTCAAAATCATCGTATTTCTCCTCTCCATCCACGAGATGTCACCACTGACAGCATGTTGAAAAAAAAAGTCCAGTTTCAATACACAGCCTTGGCTCTGAATTTCAGCAGGTAAATACTGTGGCTCAGGCCGAGTTATCAAAACAGAGTACACCCCCCCACATCCAGGGGGCGATCATACTCATGCGCAGATCAGAGAGAGGGGGGAGTCGAGGTTAGCGTGAGCGTCTTGATTAGCGTAAGAGAGAGATACAATATGTGCTGTAACAATGACTGAAAAACAGCCCAAAAGAAAAAGGTCAGAGGAGTGAAAAGTGAAAAAGAAGGGCTATGACCATGAAAGAGTGAAGACCCAGGTCAACATTGGTGTTGCTTTGCAACGGTGGAGGGAACTCCGCGGACTGAAAGACCTGAAAATGGATGTGGATGTCGCCGTCCTTCTTCTGGATAGGTAAGCGAAGCAACATTAGCTTGGTGGTGCTTCACATAACAGTAACAGCCGTCAGACATTCATCTTTTTGTGTAATCTGACAGAATGTACTGTTGTTGTGATGTTATCAATAATGGCAGTCGAGTTGTCTGACCAGTCGGGGGTACCTTAGCTACATTGGTCAGCTACGCAGTTTCTACAGCCGTTTCCATGACGATGGATGTCCATGAGCTTTCAGGGGTGGAGCCAGGGGTGAGGTATGTTGATCTAAATTTGTTTATCAACCACCTCTCCACTCGTTTTCTCCCACATGGCTGACTACACCTTCAACCCTTGGATGGGAAGCTTTTGCAGCCATGAGGGACACATTACCTTCGTTTTTGTTGCCAGGTTGTAGGGTGTCGTCATTTAAAACAAGTCACTTAAAATTTTGCAAGAGGAACAAAGAGCTCTCTTAAGAAGGTGTCATGTAAAGATGTATATCCCTTTACTAAAATGCAAGTAATATTACCTAAGTGCTATATGTTAAAGACAGAATTCAGGCTAAATTCAGCTACATTTTAATGCTAGTAACAAATTATTTTACTGGTAATTTCACTGCACAGATGCATTTGTAATGCAACTGAACATGGTTCAGAAAAATTGCAGACTATTACTGCTCTATTGTCTTAAAAATATTGCTACATCTATCTTTGTCCGACTTATGTTGCCTTGTTTTCTTCTTAATAAAAATATATTTTTTTTACATTTTTTTAAACCAAGCCACAAGTGGACCCCCAGCTGCCCTCCATTTCTTTAAATAGAGTTTAAAATTATTATCTTTGAGTCTTTCTCACACTTACAAAGGTACACCCAGGACTTGAGCCTTGACCTCCTGACCTGCAGCTCTCAGAGGGTCAGTGAAGGTGTCAGTGGGGGGTCGTCAAAGTCACGGACACATGCTGTCAGTGGCACAGATGCTAATGAAGACTGAGTGCTCAGGCTGTCAAATGGAGAATACGGCAGGAATTTCCAATAACAGTTTAATCTCCCTGTTCCTCCGCCTAGGAGGTTATGTTTTTCTGTTGTTTGTTTGTTAGTTAGCAAGATCACACAAAAACTACTGGATGGACTTCACTGAAATTTTCAGGAGACGTTGGTAATGGCTCAACTAAAAAGTGATTAGATTTTGGTGGTGATCCAGGTAACTACAATTAGTGAACAATTGTTTTTGCTCAGAAACTGCTTTGCCCCTTTTGTTACCTCCGCCAAGGAGGTTTTGTTTTTGGGAGAGTTTGTCTGTCTGTCTGTCTGTCTGTGAACAAAATAACTCAAAAAGTTATGGATGGATTTTGACGAAATTTTTAGGAAATGTTCAGCATGGGAAAAGGAAGAACTGATTCGATTTTGGTGTTGATCCAGATCAGCGTCTGGCTGCCATGATAAAAAATGTGATTTTTGTTAATAACTACTGAACTAAAATAGATATCATTATGAAACCAGTTGCTAATGGTATGTTTTCATGGTCAATGAATCTGAATATTTAGATGAAATAAAGGTAGGACTAATATTTATGGTGAAAATCACAATATGGGTCAGGACTGTGGCGCTGGCGGAGGTCTGCGCTCTCTGAGTGCTTTTCTAGTTTGCTCCTGTACTCTTCTCTGGCTCTGGTAGGGACGCATTTGTGGTCTGGGCACCCATGAGTTCATCACTACCATAAAGTCATATTTTCAGTAAGTATATCATCAAATATACCTCAATAAAATTATCAACACAACCATTCAGACACAAGGACCCTGCTGAAAATGATATGTTACATCTCAAGAGGCTAACCTCTAATAAATTTGCTGTTCATCATGAGACTGGGATTCACATTCAAGATTTCCTGCTGCTTAACAGAAGGTTATTTCTTGCCGCCATGATGGAGGGATTCATGATTGGCTATATGGATTCATGTTTTGTGTTGGATGTATATATTTGTATATATATGTATATGTGTATCTTACTTTTGTATATATGTATCTATGCACATATGTGCATCCATCCCTGGGGTGCTCTTTTGTAAAGTGTCTTGAGATAACACTTGTTGTGAACTGGTGCTATACAAATAAAGATTGATTGATTGATAACTGAGTAACTAATAATGACATGATTCTTCTCACCTAGAAGACAGGTAACCACATTTCTAAACATGATTTTGAGTGCTAGGTGTGGGGTTTCATCATATTATGATGTTAACTTTATCATGGAACTATTGGGTATAGAACTGTTGCATATAGTATGAAAGGCTTCAAATGCCACGGATAATAAATCACAGGTGAAAGTCAAAGAACACGGTGTAAAATATCCAAAGCACTGCAAACATAAAAACATGTGTGAGTTTGTCTGCACTGTTTGTCATAACAGAAGGGATCACCCAGTGTTGGCTGCTCAGTGATGTAAATATCATCATCAGGGACACACAGCATCCCCTTACCTCACAGTAACAAATAACCTTTGACTCACAGGTGGGCGGGACATGTGCGCATTCTTCCCGCAGAAAGTAGAAACAAACCTCCTGCTGGGGGCTGCATTTGGGCGATCAGAGGTCAGTGAGAGTGACCCACAGCCACAGCTCAGCTACAAGAATGCCAATTATTTACCACGCTGAGCTAAGTGATTTCAAACAGCAGCCCCTTTCACTGAGTAGCTGTTTCTGATCAGGATAAAGAGGAGTACAAAGGTTTAAATCAGAGGAGGCAGAGCTGTTGTCCATAGAGGCACGTTTCTGATTGGACAGAGTCTCCAAAACCAACAGGCCGGAGAGTTTGTCCATCTACAGCCTCGGCAGCTCGGGTTACTGAAACACTCGGAGAATCTGAGGCGTGGGGTGAAAGCCCTCTGCAATACTGCACCCTTTGTGTCACTGCCTCGAGCCCTCGAGCAGGTGTAACAGCTGAGAGGACGTCAGCTGCTGCCTCATCCACGTCACACGTTCACTGAAGACATTCATACACAGATCCTTCACGGGAACAAAAGTGCA
>JAZDUH010000152.1:0-260000 GCA_036419115.1 Scarus forsteni
TTGCATAGTCCGCTTTTGTGTAGTTTGACAGGTTTTCAGAAGTCTGGGGTGATTTTTGTGCGGTTGGACGGAGCTTTCAAGCTATGCTGCCATCTTGTTCGGCTCTCTAGCGCCCCAAAATTGGTGTCTTTAATATTGGAGTGTGATTCTTGTAGAAAAGCAAAATCAGCTTTTAGCTGTTTGATAAATAAAAATAAAGCCTTATGCTTCAAGGCATTTCTTAATCCCCTGGCATTTAATGAAACAATAGAAAGAGACATAAATAAAAGGAAAAGAAAGAAAACGGGGAAAAGATAGATAACCTTCTGCCTAACCAGTAATGCTAAGTTAAAATAATAAGCAGAGGTCGACGACACCTGCAGCACCATTGCATTGCATATCAGAATGTTTCAAACAGAAATCAGCTCAAAACAGGTCATGGTTGAGCGCACAAACCAAAACTGTCCCATTTTTACTTTCAGATTTAACAAAGTCAGAATAACAAAATAATATCAAAAGCAGTCAGAATGGGTCTATGATTTATTTTAGTCACTCAGTGAGGTGAATCTCACCTTCTCCCTCTATGAAGGCTCGACCGCCGACAAAGAAGGCCCTCTTTCCTTCGGCGCGCGTCTTCTCCACCGAAGGCCAAAGTTTCACTCTGCGCTCTCGATCCCCCTTGGACAGGTCCTCTTGAAATTTAAAGCCGAGTTCCTTGAGGAATGAAGATGTTTTTGCCGCCTCCACACCGGCTCTACTGACCCGAGAGATGAACTGAATGAGAATCCTTCTGGGGTTGGAGCCCTCCGCCGGTTGTCTTCTGCCCAGGCGGTGGACGTGTCCACGTGTTCTGCCATGATGTCCCTCTTCTCAGGTAACACCTTCTGGCAGATGATGATGACTCGACTGTGGACGTCCTCCTGGTCGGACTCGGTAACTCCACTGAGTCTGAGGTTCCATCTGCGCGTGTATGTCTCTCGTTCATTCATCCTTCTGGAGATCTGCTTTACAGGTTGCTCCACCTGGGCGACCCTCTGCTCAACCTGTGCAACCTTTGCAATCACAATTTTCAGCTCAGCAGTGGTGTGCTCCAGCTTATCCTCCAAATTTATAATTTTACAGTCAATAGAGTCACATCTTAAGTTAATCAGTTTCTTTACCTCTTCAAATTGTTGAAACATGTCCAAGCTAAGCGAGGTACTTGCCACAGCCTCGCTAGCTTTTTTTTTCATGACCGGAGATTTAGAGGGAGTTACAGGCAGCGGAGGGAAATCCTCGTCGAAAGTATCGAGTGACTCCGTGTAGTCAGCGTCAAATGTGTAATCGTGCCCCGCAGCCTTGAGTACTTTGCACGAAGCAATGTCTCTTTTCCCACCAGCTCTGGTGACAAAACTCACTCTATCAGCACTTCGGGTCCTGGTCGTCATTGTGTTAAATATGGAAATCAAGAAAAATAACGTCCATCTGAAACAACTAGAAAGAGTTTTGCGCGCAAGAGCGCCCTTGTGAGCGATTGCTCAAGCCACCGTCATGCCACTAACAGCTCCACCGGTCTGAATCGCCAGAGCGCCCGTTCATTTCCATTTCCGGCGTTCCAGTTGAAGTCGGAAAGAAACCGTGCCGATCGACCAGGCTATTGTTAGCTGTTGTTAGCATGTCCTGCGTTGTTGTTTACAAATATCACATGAAGAATGTGATTATCACTATGGCAGCATTTTTGTAAATATAAGTCTAACAATACTATGTATATAGCTGATCTAGAGCAACACACACTAGTCAGAAGTGCAAATAAATGGATTACTAGAGGAGCTAAATAGCTGTTCACACTGGGGGCTGCCATCTTCGATTGTCAACTCGGGGGTGGCGAGGTTCCCCCGAGTTCCTAGTAGGATATTCCGACCTCGGGGGGCGTTCCAGATGAAATTTCCTACTCGGAAGTGGGAAATTCCGACCTCCGACTACAACTGGAACGCACCATTGCTCACCCAGCGCATACGCCGAAAAAGTTTCTGGCTTCCGGGTTTACTTCCGTGGGTGCTTCTCAAAGCTCCAAAGTTGCATCCTCCTCCACTCGCCTCCTCCACTTGCGTCTTAGTCCCGCCTACCAGAGATGCATGCCAGAGACGCGAGGAAACGAAGAGATTTTTCGGTATTTTTCAACCTGGGTCCTATTGCCCCAAGTGTATGTGTGTATACGATTGACGGGTACAACTCGTTTTAAAATTGGCTCAGTATCAAGGAGCGGATGCAGCCGCAGCTGCGGTTAGATAGGGGGCAACTGCATCCCGTATAAGTTTGAGCATTAAAAGTGTTTATTTCGCCACAGACCGGTTGCGATCGCCGGTGCTAGCTCTCTAATTAGCATTGACCTGTGTGACGTCATCTGTGAGCTTGTTGCCGGAAGAAAACAGAGGAGCCATGCAGTGCGCCGCTCAGAGTGGAGCTGCTTATCCCGGAGGACAGTTGGAAGTTTTACTGCATCGGTATCATGGCTGAATATTTACCAGATTTCGAGAGTGAAGACGAGCCTTTTCATTACGACGGCCACCCGTATTTATTTGAGCCAGAGTATACGGACGAGGAGCTGCTACAAACTCAAGAGCTAACGAGGATAGCAACAGAGGGCCAACGAGCAGACGAGGGTGAAGCAGCGGCTGCACGAACGCGAATTTCTGAGGACTGGTGGTGCTCCTGTGGTTGCTGTGACTCTATGCCCACAGAGGAAGAATGTCTGTGTTGTAACGAGTGGGACCTGTTGCCCAATGTTCGTGGTCTCGATGTGTCGTGGGATGATACAGGAAGTACCTGACGCTGTGTAACTATATTAGAGGATCTCCCCCCTCTGATCAACAGGGCAGTGCTGGATACCTTTTTTCATGTACCCAAAATAAATTGGAGGAGGCGACAAAAACCACAGGGACCAAATGGTCAACTATCCATAAAGTAAGTATAACTAATGTTTTATGCATACAATACGTATAAGTATTGTATGTGTTCTCTAAGTGTTTATTTCACCACAGACCGGTTGCGATCGCCGGTGCTAGCTCTCTAATTAGCATTGTAACATGGTAGGCCACAAGTCTGTACTGGCTGGACGAGAGGAAAAAGTGAAGAGGATTTAGGGCAACAGTAAATGTGTGTGTCAGAGACAAATCTAGAGCGTTAGGTGCAGCCGCTGCTTCACCCTCGTCTGCTCATTGGCCCTCTGTTGCTATCCTCGTTAGCTCTTGAGTTTGTAGCAGCTCCTCGTCCGTGATACTCTGGCTCAAATAAATACGGGTGGCCGTCAGAATGAAAAGGCTCGCTTCACTCTCGAAATCTGGTAAATATTCAGCCATGATACCGATGTAGTAAAACTTCCAACTGTCCTCCGGGATAAGCAGCTCCACTCTGAGCGGCACGCTGCATGGCTCTCTGTTTTCTTCCGCAACAAGCTCACAGATGACGCCACACAGGTCAGAGGACGTGAAGGAAAACGCAATGCTTACAATGCTAATTAGAGAGCTAGCACCGCGATCGCAACCGGTCTGTGGCGAAATAAACACTTTTAATGCTCAAACTTATACGGATGCAGTTGCTCTATCTAGCTTCAAGCTGCCGGCTGCATCCGCTCCCTTGATACTGAGCCAATTTTAAAACGAGTTGTACCCGTCAATCGTATACACACATACACTTGGGGCAATAGGACCCAGGTTGAAAAATACCGAAGTTGCCCTTTAAGGACATAAACAAAACAACACAGATGAATCAGGACAGACGACAGATGGAAAACCTGAAAGAACTGCCCCATGATAGTGTTCAATATTTTCTGTGATATCAATATGACCAGCTTAGAATTATTTTAAATGATGAGTCAAATATTTCTTTGCACAGTGAGGAAAATTTAAAAAAGAGATAAGAGAGACACTGAAGTTTAGTAACTGCTCACATTTTGAGGGAACATTAGACCTACAAATCGGCTGCTTTGTGTGAAATGTGGATGTAATCATTACAATGACTCCCAAAAGTTGCTAATTTTACTTTAACACTTTCTTTTGCGCGATGATGTTTACATTTCACACATGTGGGCAGCTGACGCTTTACAGCCGGCTGCTGATACGTCACAAGGGGGCGTGTCTGTCAGTGAAAAATCTTCCGCACTTGTGTTTCCTCGATTATGCCTCCTCCAGATCAGTCTCCTCTCTCCTCTCTCCTCTCTCCTCTCTCCCCCGAGCGCATTTGGCGCTTTGGAATGTCCTTCAATATGGCTGCTCACAAAGTACTTCCGGTGTCGCAGAGAGAGAGAGGAGACAGCGGTCCAATCCCAATGTCCACACTAAAACACTCACTGACTTTGAGGCGCGCTTCCGGTAAGTCCTTGAGGGCTCAGGGCTGTCCCATTGCCAAATCACAAAGTGTGTGAGGGATCTCTCGCTGACTTTTTGAGGCCATCATGCGCCCTTTCCGTGAGTGGGCATCAATGCAGACTTAGCATGAGGGAATTACCCATAGTTCATTGCGTTGTGACGTGCGGCAGGAGTCTCCTGGCGCAACCAGCTGGCAGTGCTAAAATATGAAATCCCAGTCACTCCTTAAAAGTTCACAATTGTGTTTGAATAGATCACTTTAGATTAGATAGTACTTTATTAATGCCTTTGAGAAAAACTCAACCAGGGACAAAGATTTATTAGAAGGAAAGATAGACCAAAATAAAACTATTAATTAAAATACATAAATATAAATAAAATAAAAATATTAAAATAAATTAGAAATAAAAATTATGCACTTATGATCTGTTAACATTAGTGCAAGGGGGAGGAGATCATACAGTATTCAATAATATTATTGGAAGTCTGTGGAATGAAGTCACAAATACTATGTCACAAATAAAATCAAGGAAGTGGCATTCAAAATAATGCACCTGATTTTTATTCATCTTGTTAAAGACTTCAGCAAAGACAATTGTCTCCTATGTGAAGATCTATCCAAATTTGTAGTGTTTTAAGTGTAACCACTTCCTTACAAGTATTTGTTTCATGTTGCAGACTATGTCATTATTTGGACATTTTTCTGTTTCTTTGAGAACATAATGTACTGATCATACTAAATGAAAAGCTTGATGTCTCATGGACTGAAGTGCCATGTGCTGAATGTTTTTTTCTCTTTTTTAAAAATCTAATTTATTGTTAATTTGTTATACTTGTTTGTATTTGAACTGTTGAGGTAACAAAGCACCTTTGTTTCCCATCGAGAGTGTTTGTTTATTATATTTTGCAAATTATACTATTATTACACTATGCAATTGAAACTATTTGCCATTTGTTTTTGAATGTTTTTATAGCTGTGCATTTTGGTCAGGTGTAGAGCAACTCTTTAATGCACAAACCAGGTCCACAGTTCAACTTAAAGAAAAGGACGTTTTATATTTTTATGAGTGAAAATAGAAAATGCCAGAAGATGTATTTTCTTTTTTTAGTTATACTGTATGGAAAATGTTAAATTTATGTCAGTGTAAATGGACACAAAAATTACCAAAAATTAAACAATTTAAAAAGGTACTAGATTATATGAGCTCACTTAAAGGAATGGAAGACAAAAGAACAAACAAAACTCTGAACATTATGGAATCATTAAGTTTGATCATTTTTTAGATGCTTCTTGTACTTTTGTATGTATGCGTTTGTATGTTTACATGTAAATATGTATATAATGTAAAGTTTGTATATACGCGGTGTTGAAAATCTTTGCATATTGGTGTATGTGTTTCACATAAATTAAAAAAAAATGTTTAAAGTTAAAAAAAAAAAGATGGCAGTTCATGTTATTTCTTTCATGATTGCTGTCAATAAAAACAAAGGGCTGTCCCATTCCTGTCTATAGCACTTCAAGCCCTTGCCGCCTCATGCACTCAATCACTTTCCAGGTTCAGGGACTTAAGTCAATGAGGGCTCAGGGCTCAGGGTTTAGGGAGGAGATTGAGGCCCCATCCACACGAAGCCAAACCGAGGTCTAAACGCATACATTTTTTGCCGAATCTGCGTATCATCCATACGAAGACGGCGTTTTGGGGGTCTGTAAACGATCATTTTTGAAACCAGGTTCCAGAGGAAAGATTTTGTAACGCCGTATACACAGCTCCGTGTTTACTGGCTCTCCGTAACTTTTCAGATACGCTTACGTCATAGTTTCATACCGTCATTGACACGCATGCGCCAAACGCGGCAACAACAACAACAACAACAATGGCGATGTACGGTGTAGCATATGTGCTAATGAAGCTAGTGACCCTACTATCCCTGTTGCAGCAAAATCTCCTTCTTCTCAATCACCACCGAGTTGAACAATTATCGAGGACACATTACAGCACTTTATGATCACTTTATCACAATCTCTGTTTTCAACTTTTTCCGCAAGTGCGCATGCCCACTGCTTTTTCGTCTGTTTCCGCTTGTTTCCGTCATATTGTTACAGTGCCCTAGAGATCTGCCATGTGTTTTTATGGCATTTTGACGCCAGACGAGTGCATTCATGTGGGCCTTTTACATTTTCTGAAACGCCTTCGTCTTTATGAAGATCGTTTTGGAAACTGTTTAGCGTTTTGTCTTCGTGTGGATGGGGCCTGAGATTCAGCCTGCATTTTGGCACATTGGGAAGCACCCCGTATCATTGGGCCCATAGAGCAGGCGCAGTAAAGTCATCTCCCATAATGCTTCACGTCAATGGGAACGAGCGAAGCGCGGTCTTATGGTGTGTTCACACCGGACGCGAATTTGCGTCGACGCCGCCGAGATTACATACAAAGTCAATGCAAAGGCGCGTTTTGACACAGATTCGCTGGCGGCGCTGGACGCGCTTTGGAGCGGCAAGGCTTTGGAGCGTCCGGCGCTTTGAGGGGTCGAGCGCCGAGGCGCGAACGCCTCGACGCCTAACGCCTGACGCCGACGCCGAGTTGAAAATATTGAACTTTCGACGCCAGTTCGCTGACACTGCAGCGGCAGCCAATCAGCGATAGCGTCCCTCGACGTCATTGATTTGATGACGATGACGCCACGCCCCTGCTCCCGCCAAAGCCCTCTGTAAGATGGAGGAGAGGTTTATCTGCGCTGTTTGCTATCATCCGAGCTATACTATTCGGGCGTGTGTACTCTACAGAGACCGGAACAAAAGGGAGCAGGCTTGGGTGAAAGTCGCCGGGAGACAGACAGGTTTGATTTGATGACGTGTGACGCCCCGGTCTCCTGTTCCTGCTCAAACCCCCGGTCAAAGACTGCGGTCAAGCTAGCCTCCACTTCGAAATCCTGTGTCAGCCGAGCCGCCACCCAATTTGGCGGTGCCTGTAAACACGTGGTATTACGGTAATGAACATATTACAAAATAAAAGCTGTCTGCACGATCTCATGATTTCAACGGCTCTGTCTCTTTGATTTTAAAAATAAAAGCCCACTGAAATGAGAGTCATTTGATCATATTTCCCTTTGACTTAAGATTAAAAAAAATGTCTGTTTCTAGAAAACTCTTTTCACTTTGAATTGACTGTACTCAACCCCAAAGGGTCACTCGTGAAATTACAGGAAGTCCTGATGTGGATTTTCAAAATTAAAGCACATTGAAATAAGAGGCTGAAAAATTGTGAAGTTCCATAAGTTCTGGTATTATCTGGTCTGAGTGTGCTCAGGAACACTCTGAAAACACAGCGACCAATTATCCAGCGTTTTTACTGTGGAATTATGGAGATTTTCAAAATAAAAGTCTTTACATCAATCAATCAATCAATCAATCAATCAATCAATCTTTATTTGTATAGCGCCAATTCATAACAAGTGTTATCTCAAGACACTTTACAATAGAGCATAAAGCTCTTCATTTTATGGATACACATATATGCATAGATACATATATACATATAGAATACACATATACATATATATACAAATATATACATCCAACACCCAACATGAATCCATATAGCCAATCATGGATCCCTCCATCATGGCGACAAGAAAAAACCTTCTGTTAAGCAGCAGGAAATCTTGAATGTGGATCCCAGTCTCATGATGAACAGCAAATCCACACGATGCTGTGATGGGTGTGAGGGCAAAGGAAGGGAAGTAAGAGGAGACAAGTGGGACGAAGTAAGAACTAAAGTTAGGGACAGGTCCATGTATCATCGGCCTGTCGCCTGATTTATTAGAGGGTAGCCTCTTGAGATGCTACATCTCATTTCTGGAGGGTCCTCATGTCTGAATGGTTGTGGTGATCATTTTCTAGAAGTATAATCTTAGATATTCAAACTGAAAATAAGAACTTATGGTAGTGACGAACTCATGGGTGCCCAGACCACAAGTGCATCCCAACCATATTTGTCTCCGTTAAGTATAAATGTGTTAAAGGCCTCTTGAGATGTGACATCCCATTTTCAAGAGGGACTTCATGACTATGTGGTAATAAGAAATAGATACTGTAGGTGTAACGATCATGGATATGGAGATCATGCTAATAACTACATGAACAGCTATAATGATAATGAGAATGGAGTGTTCCTAATAAAATGGCCAACTATGTGTGTCATGTTTATAGCTGTAGTTTTGAGGCTTCATGACTCCACAGCAGCAGGCAGTCTCCACCAAGGATCCCAGGCCACCTACAAGACAAGAGCCAGAGACGAGTACAGGAGCAAACAAAAGGGGCAAAAACAGATGTGGAGAGAGAGAGAGAGAGTGATAGAGCCCATTGTGCCAGACCCCTCCCCCCCGGCAGTCTAGGCCTATTACATCTAAACTATGAGTCTAGTTTATGAACTAATTTATTTATTTATTTATTTATAACCTATAAGCTGGTCCCTAACTGAAAGCTTTATCAAAGAGGAATGTTTTAAGTCTAACCTTAAAGGTAGAGAGAGTGTCAGACTCCCGAACTGTGGTTGGTAAATTGTTCCAGAGAAGAGGAGCCTGATAACTGAAGGCTCTACCTCCCATACTACTTTTGGAGATTGATGGCACCACAAGTAGGCCGGCATTTTGGGAGCGTAATGTTCTAGAGGGGTTGTATGGCACTACAAGCTCTTCAAGATAGACTGGTGCCTGTCCACTGAGAGCTTTATAGGTGAGGAGAAGAATCTTGAATTCTATTCTATATTTAATGGGAAGCCAATGCAGAGAAGCTAAAACAGGAGTAATGTGGTCTCTTCTCCTAGTTCTAGTCAGTACACGTGCTGCAGCATTTTGGACCAGCTGAAGCGTCTTAAGTGACTTGCTGGGACAGCCTGAAAGCAGAGAATTACAATAGTCCAGTCTGGAGGTAACAAAAGCATGGACTAGCTTTTCAGCATCGCTCTGGGACAGGATAGGCCTGATTTTAGCGATGTTGCGTAGATGAAAAAAGGCTGTTTTTGAAATTTGCTTTATGTGAGAGTTAAAGGATAAATCCTGATCAAATAGCACTCCTAGATTTCTAACAGTTGTGCTTGGTGCCAGGCTAATGCCATCTATGGCAGTTAAATCACTAGAAAAGGATTCTCTAAGGTGTCGAGGGCCCAGCACAATAACCTCTGTCTTGTCTGAGTTAAGAAGAAGAAAATTTCTGGCCATATCCAGGTTCTGATGTCCTTTAAACAGGCATCTAGTTTATCTAAGTGGTTTGTCTCACCTGGCTTTAATGATACATAGAGCTGTGTGTCATCAGCGTAACAGTGAAAATTAACAGAGTATTTCCTCATGATATTACCAAGGGAAGCATATATATAGAGAAGAGAATTGGACCTAGCACTGAACCTTGAGGAACCCGTAACTTACTTTAGTGTACACAGAGGATTTGTTGTTCACGTGTACAAACTGATATCTATTGATAAGTAGGACTTAAACCAGTTTAAGGTTTAAGTCCTACATCATGGTTACATCATAACCACAGAACAGCTCTTTTCTGTGATTTAGGTGGATATAAAAATTTGAAATTCAATTAGTTCTGTCATTCTCTGGTCTGAGTGTGCTCAGGAACACTCTGAAAATACAGTGACCAATTATCCAGCGTTGTTACTGTGGAATTATGGAGATTTTCAAAATAAAAGTCTTTACATCATAACCACAGAACAGCTCTTTTTCTGTGATTTAGGGTGGATATAAAAATTTGAAATTCAATTAGTTCTGTCATTCTCTGGTCTGAGTGTGCTCAGGAACACTCTGAAAACACAGTGACCAATTATCCAGCATTTTTACTGTGGAATTATGGAGATTTTCAAAATAAAAGTCTTACATCATAACCACAGAACAGCTCTTTTCTGTGATTTAGGTGGATATAAAAATTTGAAATTCAATTAGTTCTGTCATTCTCTGGTCTGAGTGTGCTCAGGAACACTCTGAAAACACAGTGACCAATTATCCAGCGTTGTTACTGTGGAATTATGGAGATTTTCAAAATAAAAGTCTTTACATCATAACCACAGAACAGCTCTTTTTCTGTGATTTAGGGTGGATATAAAAATTTGAAACTCAATTAGTTCTGGTATTATCTGGTCTGAGTGTGCTCAGGAACACTCTGAAAACACAGTGACTAATTATCCAGCGTTTTTACTGTGGAATTATGGAGATTTTCAAAATAAAAGTCTTTACATCATAACCACCGAACAGCTTTTTTTCTGTGATTTAGGGTGGCTATAAAATTTGAAATTCAATTAGTTCTGATATTATCTGGTCTGAGTATGCTCAGGAACACTCTGAAAACACAGTGACCAATTATCCAGCGTTGTTACTGTGGAATTATGGAGATTTTCAAAGTAAAAGTCTTTACATCATGACCACCGAACAGCTTTTTTTCTGTTATTCTGGCCTAGCCTTTTGCCCTGAGCTGACAATGGCCTCAACGCCCTGGAGACTGCTGGGAGATCATTCAGTGTCATTGGTCTTTCAACCTAGCCACCAGAGAATTAATTAGGAGGAGAGAACAGGAGAAGAACGTTCTATACGCACGAGAGGACTGGACACCAGTAACCTCACACAGTACTGGACACAAAGCCTCCTCAAAGAACTTTTTTTGAGGACAAGATAAAAAAACATGGTCAATTACACTTTTACATTAGGCTTCGTTTTTAAATATTATCTATATTGATCTGTTCTCTAGCCTGTATGGAATACTGTTTTTTTTTTTCGTTTCAAACATACCACAGTATTTGACTTCATTCATTAGATTTTCTGTTTTAGTGTAATTGCATTTTAAAAATGTAAACATTATTCTGACCTCATATCTGTCTGAGTTTCAAGAGTGCTTGGTCATAGACTAGTTCGAAACTGTGCCTTTATGTGATCATTGCATGTTAATAAGATGTGTGGCCTTTGGCTCCCAAAATTATTTTTTTGTCATTTTTATATTCATATATGTATTTTACTTTATTTACTTGAAGTGTACAAATATTTTCATCTGATTTCATTTAATGTGATACAGCGGGAACTGTTTTTGTTTAGTTCTCTATTCCGGCTCATTTAAGGAACGCACCTCTTTGAAACCTCTAATGAAAATAATGAGGATTTCTTACAAAGAATTGATTGCCATAAAACTAAATTAACAGAATACCAAACAAGATGATGTCAAAGGACAAGCTTAAATTACTAAACAATTTAACATAAATTAAGCGATTTTAACAACAATTTTTCTGTGGAGCCAAGCCAGACGAGGTCGCGACAGGTCACACCAGACACAGCCGCTCCTGAGTGAAGGTCCAGTCAGCCTTTTAAAGGGGTTGCCATACTCTCGTCAGCTTCTCATTGGAGACGCCATGCGGTCTTGATTGTCAGGCGCTCCACCCTCCACATTCACCTGGCAACCTGAGGGAATAAGGAGGGACACATCCACGCATGCGCACTCACAGACACACACGCACTCACAACACTCAAACGGCAGCAGCCGTAACACTCATGAATACATGTAAATAAAGCCACCCGTATTGACAACTCGGCTTCGTATTATTTCTGGAGGGAGTGAAATAGCCTATCTTTTTACGGAAGAGGAGCAACCACCGTCTCTGAAAATTGAAAGCCTTCTCCAGAAAGATGTGGCGACTAAAGATTAAGTGGTAGGATTTTTTTTCCTTATTTCATGCTTCTTACTTAACAGAAGCACTTCTTCAACTGGGTGTAAAATCAGCGTGTAATTGTTTATTATTTGTATATTCTGTTCTCAGGTGATCTTTTCCTCTTTTCCAAAGACCGGCGTCGATGAAAAAAAACATACAAGACAACAAAAAATGCAGAATGGGTGAAGGAAAACCCACGTCTGTTTTCTTCAAGTTGAGTTGCCTGAAATCTTGTTCATGGGATAAGAGATGCTCAAGGAGACTGCGGAGGAGCACTGTAAACTCAGAATGACTTACATGCAGACAGGCTGATTTCTGAAACAATACATCAAAACTATGTAAAGCAGCATCCAAAATTAAAAAAATAAGTAAAGCTGTGCTACATTAAAAATGTAAATTTAGGCTAAATATGTGTTATATTTGAATATAGATGTTTGAAGTTATTAATAACTGTTTGTAGAAATGTCTGTAAATGCACTTTTATCACAGACTGTTCGACCTTGCTGTTTAATATGAAGCACTTAATTATTCACCTAGAGCGAAGACTTTTGAGTTTTAAGAAATTCTTTAGTAGTCATTTATTAGTTCAATTAATATTCCCCCTCGTTCCAAAATTTAGGTTGCTAATGTAAGAAAAAAAAACAACACTAAAAAGCCTGCATATTGTTCTGTGGTTTACCAGAGAATGGACATATTTTTTTATTACTGTCAATGATGTTATAGCTATTTCATGAGTCTGATTTCCTAAACTGGGAAAAAAAACTTGAATGGGAAACAGAGAAACACTGAATGAATGAATGAGAGTAGAGCTAGATTTCGGGTACCAATGCACAGATTTATGTTGTCGCCTAAAGAATCTGCTATCTATAATGCACATCAAAGATTTAATAGCCTACATCTCAAGAAAAAAAAAAATAAAAGATCGCGCCATGCAAGCCCATCTGCTTGTTTTTTCTCAAATAAAGGAAAGAACGAGATAGGATAAGTGGGTGCCTCCGATTTTGAAAAGGAGAGGAGAACTTCGTGAGTTTCAGCAGGAGCTGATGTACCACATGTGCTTTAGACAGGTCTATTGCAGGATTTCTGACAGTTTTAAACACTGATCAGATAGCTAGCTCCAAGGCTGAGGAGGAAGATGAACGATTTTAGGGAACCTATTGACCCTGAGTAGAGATTAGCCGTATGAGTGAAGTAGATTACACACTGTTTAAATGTATAATTTGAGTCACGTACCGTTTGTTTGTTTGTTTGTGAGCAGATCCAGCTGTGCACCTAGTGCATCTGGTTCAATCTGGTTCTTTTGTGATGAGCTGCCTGACGTCTCCATCTTTTACGAGGCTAAACAAATGATATTAAATACAAAAATGTCCTATCAAAAGCCCAGAAAAAATATCTAAAAGGGAAAACTTTACATCATAAAGTGTTACATATCCGTGCGAGGGATCCTTAGACCCTGCAAAGGCCATTATGTCAGTGGGTATATTAATTCTTTTTTAAATGGAAAAACAAATAAATAAATAAATAGATAAATAAATACATATCACTTTTTACCTAATCAAGGGGTTGTGTAAATGGAATAAATAGCCTATGTAGGCTACCTTTTACATGACCAAAATGGCCAAATCGCTACACAAGAAGTGACTTCTCAATAACGTTTTTGAGTATAGGGCTGTATTATTGTACAAAAACAAAAAAAAACTTTCTTAACAGAATTTACAAACCGGAAATATAGTGCCAATGTAATTTTCAAATTATTCATATTTTTTTTAATGCATGACTCTGGACCCAGTGCTGCCAGGTCTGCTTGTTATAAGCGACTTTGGGGTTCTTTTTTTTTTTTTTTAGCAAACTCTATTGCAGGTTCGAGTTTTTTTTTTTTGGCTTGTTCTCTAGACTGTAGTTCAAAATTTGGTCTTGCAGTGATATGCGGATTAATCTGACATATTCAAGAAATCGATAGTGAAGTTTAAGTTTCTCCTCTGATTTTTAGCTCCTGTCACTCATTTTGTCTATGGGCGCTATGTGACTGTACTTATTTACATAGATAAATATTGTTTCCTTGGAGCTGATAGCCGGTTGCTACTGCAAGATCTGGCAACACCGGCTCCGGTACAGGTCTGCAGAGGTCGAGTATTGAGAGAAGCTGTGTTCTGATTTCTTTTTTGCTGCCAAAGTAGTAAAACTAAAGTTGGGTTTCATTTGATTTGAGTCTACTTTGACATGGCATCAAGGCGAGGGTATGTATCCAATACTCTTAAAAAAGGTTGATCATTGTTTCTGTGATTGTGATTGTAATATTATATAGGTTACTTGGATATCTGCATTTACGCCACATGCAATCACAGTTAAATCGGAAAAGATGTGTGACTGTTAGGCTGTATCTTATCATTCAGTTAAGTTGTAAATTAAGCTGTATCTGTCTAGCCTGGTTTTAGATTGCTGTCAGAAGGCTACTGCAGGCCCCTTTTGAGACGTAACATAGACATCGGAAACTTAAATTTAAAAAAGCTTCTACCCCTATGCAAAAACAAAGCAAAAAAGGGAGGGGATTCCTTAAAATGTTCAACTTACATTTCATTTCAATTGATTATTGTAGCAGCAAATACATATACAACTTTGGCGCTCAGGCTCTGATCTCATCACTGTCTGCAGCTAAATTTACATGGAGGCATACTGAACCCCCCGAGCCTGCAGGTGGATGCTGGGGTGACGGTGGGGACGAAATAACATGCAGCAAAACGAATGCAGGGCAGCAGACAAGCAGTTGACAAACAGAGTCAGAGATTGGAGATTTCGATTTAAATGGACCGCCAAATCGAGAGATAGAAGATGTGATTGGAAGATGGTTATGGGAGTGGGTCACGTGACGCGCATAGTGCAGCTGCAGCTGTTTGACTGAACGACCTCGCAGGCGTCGCTCCATTAATGCTTCATTTCTGATTATTGCTTGGCCACAGAATTTATGATTGCAACTAAAATGATCTGTTTGTATGTTGAAATAAATATTAACTAATGGTATAAATCTGTTCAAAGAATCGTTTGTGTGTGTGAGCGCACTTGTGTGCAGGGAGATGGAGAGCTGACATTTGAACATCCCAGTTGCCCTGCTGTGTTTATGCCCACCGATCACATGCATCAATGCACCCACCCCTCTGTACCGTCCGCCAAGTCATACAACTTTACTTATCCACAAATTTTAAAGACAGAAAGGCGTCAGGGATGTATAAAATATGATGAAGAATTAAGACTTTTTATCTCCTTTACACACACACAAAACAAAAAAAATCTGTCCATACGAGCATTTATAACACATTTTACATTAATACCATAATACTCAGAAAATTTTAGTTGCTGTCATATATTCTGGGGCCAAGTTTGTCAGAAAAGCAACATGGGAGACTTCACTGAAGCAGCAAGTTATGAAATAAAATTTCAAGATTTAATAAAGAGAGCACCAGCAAAACAGTCCCATTACCACCAACAATGGCTAAATTAATCACTGTTTTTGATTTAAAAATAGGCTAAAAATAGGGATGCATGCAGGGTGACCCAGAAGTAATTTAACAATCACCAAAAAGAACCTTGATGTCTTGCACTTTGAAAAACAGCCAGCCAACTATTTTTTAAATAGTAAAAAATGATAGCACAATAAAAAAGACGGAAAAATTGATATGTCTTTTTGTTTTTGTCAACTTAGAGTCTTTGCTTTCTCTGCCTTTGGTAAGGTAAGTTTTTGATACTGCAAATACTAATTCTAATATTTCCAATGTGGTTTTCAGCATTTTAATGAATGATTTCAAACATTCTGACACTTTATGTATTTCCATTACAGTCTAGACAAGTTCCAAAAACTTTAAAGGAAATTGTCTCAGCTGCTGAGAGTCTAAAGGCTTCCCATGCAGCTGAAGGGAGTGACGAATCAAGTCTATGGGGTCAGGACCTCAGAATCCCTGACACGAAGACAAATAGAACAAGGCTTAAAAGTGCCAATCCTCTTTTCAAGATGGGGGCGTGGCGAGTGGTTGATTTCGCAGAGCTGCACACTGTATCATCCACGTTTGAGCACATTGCTGTTGTTCTACTGCCTCCCGGATCTACGTGTAGTAATATGAGTATTGATGAGTACTTTTTGACTCGCTCCAGCACAATGCCGGCCAAACTCGCCAAGAAGAATAACAAGATTTCTGAAGCGGTGCATCCGTCGGCTAACACTGCTAGCATGGTCAGCACGGAGCTAGCTGCCAGCGCCGAGCTACCCACAGCTTGCGAGACCACCACACTTGACCCTGCCCTTCGCCAAGTTATTGAAGAAATTACTGGAAACATTACATCCGTTATCACCCAGAAAGTGGACTCTCTGGCTGAAGTGCTTAAGAATCAGGCGGCTGAGGTAAAGCAGTTGGCTCAACGCACTACGGACGCAGAGGACAGAATTGCAGTGCAGGAGGACGGCCTAGATCAAGCTGCTGGCTGCATACAAGCTCTCGAGAAACAGGTCCTTACGATGACACAACGGATCGACGATCTCGAAAACAGAGGCAGGCGTAAGAACATTCGTGTGCTTGGCCTGAGTGAAGGCATCGAAAATGGTGTGGGAGCAATAAAGTTCTTCGAAAGATGGTTGCCTGAGTTCCTGCGCATTGAGACCAAAAATGGCCGTATCAAGCTGGAGAGAGCTCACCGCAGTCTGGCCCCTCTTCCCGGACCCTCACAACGTCCGAGACCGGTACTGATTAGATTTCATAACTTCAAAGACCAACAGCGGATACTCGAGGCTGCACGACGGATGGGCACCGGGGACCAGACCTTGGTGTACGAGGGCTCCAAGATCATGTTTTTCCAGGATTTCTCGGCGGAGACTACCCGCAAGCGAAAAGGATTTGATGCGGTAAAGCGTCGTTTGCGAGAGGCAGGCATCCAGTACTCCCTTCTTTACCCGGCTAGACTGAAAATTGTACATAATGGGATCGCCAACATCTTTGAAACACCGGAGAAAGCAGTGGAGTTTTTGGGTACTTTGAAGTGAAGGATTTCTATTCGAAGATTTGCGGGGAGGACTACTTCGGACCATGTCATGCACAGAGGACATCATTTTATTCTTTTGAAGCTGACACATAATGGACAAGTAACGTGAGTAATTATGGTCCGTTCAAACTATTAGCTCATTCTTCGTTTTGTTCTAAATAGTAGTGTGCAGCTGCGATGGTTATGGTTTTGTAATGGACTTCTCCTCACGGGTATTCTCTGTTTTCGGCTGTGCTTCCGCTGGGGAGATTTGCACATTGTGGTTAGCTAGGTATGTGATGGTCCCAGGTTTGTTTGAGGGAGTATCGCACATGGAAAGCACCTTATTTGTTGTTTATGTTCTTTGTTGTTTGTTTTGGTTAGTTCTTGTTCAGCTCAGCAATTCACAGTTTTTTGTGCATTGTTGGCATCTTAGTGACTTCGTTTGGTTATTTTGGAACAATCTAAAATGTTAAGAGTGTGTACATGGAATATTAAGGGAAGCCATTCGCCAATTAAAAGGAAAAAAGTCCTCCTAGCTTTAAAGAGGGAAGGTGTGGATATAGCTTTACTGCAAGAGATGCATTTAACTGACACTGAACATTTAAAGCTACAACAATGCGGCTTTGAGCATGTCTTTTTCTCCTCTTTCACAACCAAAAGCAGAGGAGTTGCCATCCTCATAAAAAATCCGCCCTTTAGAGTTATAGAGTGCATTAAAGACAAACATGGGAGATATGTGCTTGTCAAAGCCATGATATATGGTGAGGAATTTGCTATTTTAAATGTTTATTTGCCACCAGGTCACCCTATTAATTTTCTAGTAGAACTGATGACAAAACTTGCAGGCCTTCCCCAAGAAAATATTATTGTAGGAGGCGATTTTAATTGTCTTGTGAATCCCCTGATTGATCGACTCCCTATTGGCTCCCTTCATGTCCCAAAGAAGTCGAAACAGGTGTTTGATCTTCTTGAGGAAGTGGGGTTTGTGGACGTGTGGAGAAAACTACATCCCGCAGGAAAGGAGTTCACTTTTTACTCCAACCCTCACAAATGTCATTCACGCATTGATTATTTTTTTCTTCCTAAGGTTATCTTAAAACAAGTGGTTTCATGTAAAATTGGACACATTGCTATATCTGATCATGCAGCAATCTATCTAAACTTTGCCCTAAAAACGCAAAAACTCATTCAAAATACTGGCGAATGAATCCCTTGATTTTGAAAGACGCCAAATTTGCGGAATATTTTAGAGCAGAATTTAAACATTTTCTTGCGGTCAACTCACCCACAGCTAGTAGCCCATCCATGCTTTGGGATACTGTTAAGGCCTTTTGTAGGGGGCTAATAATATCGTACACATCCAGCAAAAAACGAAGAATTGCAGAACAGCAAAACATATTAGAACGGCGGCTCAGCTTTGCAGAAAAGGAATATGCAAAACATCCATCTCAATCCAAGTTGAGGGAGCTCAACACCATTCGTTGCTCACTTGATACTTTACTGACACAGAACGCCACGGATAAAGTCAAATTTGCTAAACAAAGGTTGTTTGAACATGGAGATAAACCAGGTAAATATCTTTCCTACCTCACAAAAACACGCACAGCTAACCAAACAATTGCTTCAATTTCTGATGGGAGTGGCTCCAGCTCTACTGATCCTGAGGTAATAAATTTAAAATTTCTTGAATTTTATAGAAATTTATACAAATCTGAACAATGTGAAAACTCAGAATCTTTAATGGAAAAGTTTTTCTCTCAAATGAAATTACCAACTTTGCCAGAGGATAAAAAGAAAAGATTGAATGCAGAAATCTCTGAATTGGAGGTGGAGAGAGCCATCAAGTCCCTTCAGAATGGAAGGGCACCGGGACCAGACGGACTTTCATCCGAATTCTATAAAGAATTTGTGGATTTACTATCAAAACCCTACCTGGATATGCTAAATGATTCTTTTGGAACTGGTGCCCTTCCCCCTTCTCTCAGAGAAGCCAATATAACTTTAATCCTTAAAAAATCAAAACCCCCAGAGAATTGCAGCTCTTATAGACCCATTTCACTGCTTAATGCAGATCTAAAAATATTATTAAAAATTTTTGCTGTATGTCTGGAAAGCATTTTGCCCCACGTTATTAATGAGGACCAAACAGGTTTTATTAAGGGTCGCAATTCCTGTAATAACCTCAGACGTCTTTTAAATGTGATCCAGCTGTGTCAGCAACGGGCGATGGATGGCCTTGTGGTCTCTTTAGACGCAGAAAAGGCGTTTGACCGCGTCGAGTGGTCTTACTTGCTGTTCACTCTGCAACATTTCGGGTTGGGTTCCAACTTCACTAGCTGGATTAAAGTCATCTATAACTGTCCGTTAGCAGCAGTTATTACAAATGGGCTCAGGTCCAAAAATTTTGAGGTGGGACAGGGAAATAGGCAGGGATGTCCTCTTTCCCCTCTCCTCTTCACCCTTGCAATTGAACCACTAGCTGAAGCAATTCGTAGCGATCCGACCGTGTTTGGAATTAATTCTAATAGGGGGACCCATAAAATTTCTTTATACGCCGATGATGTTTTGTTGTTTCTTTCTAAGTCAGTTGTTTAAATGCACAGAGTCATTACAATTATAAATCAGTTCAGTTTATTTTCTGGGTACAAGATTAACTTCTCAAAATCTGAAGCCATGCCTTTGGGAAAACAGCCTCACATTCCCAGCTCTCCTTTTAAGTGGTCACCTGCAGGATTTGTATACCTGGGTATATTTATTACTCCGTGCTTTGATCACATGTTCAAAACAAATTTTGTCCCCTTATTCGACAAAATTAAACAGGACCTGGAACGTTGGAATAGTCTTGCCATATCCTGGCTCGGTAGAGTCTCACTTCTGAAAATGAACATACTTCCCCGCTTACTATATCCAATCAGAATGATTCCTATATTGTTTACACACAAGTTGATTCAAAAAATAAAGGGCTGGTTCAGCTCGTTCATTTGGAGCAAAAAAAGGACTCTTATAAAAATGTCCACATTACAGCTTCCAGGGCATATGGGAGGCTTGGATATTCCAGATCTCAAAAAATACCAGTTGAGTTCTCTTTTATTATATGTCAGAGAGTGGGTACGTCAAAATTCATCTGCATCGTGGCTGGATGTAGAAGCTTCGTTATGTAATTGTTCCCTTAAAAGTTTGCTCTTTTTAAAAGATATAAAAACAGTAAATAAATGTTGCAGTAACTCTATTACTATCAATACAGTTAAAGCATGGAGAGCTGCACGACGCATTGAAGGGAGAGCTGGGAAAACATCCCCTTTTACCACTTTTGTCGACAACCCTGACTTTCTTCCAGGTGTACTGGATGCAGGTTTCGGAGAGTGGGTAACAAGGGGTATTTCCTCTCTTGGCTGTCTCTTTGCAGTAGGGACTCTCATGTCATTTGACCAAATTGCTGAATCCTTTGGAATTGGTAATAATAACCTTTTTCGCTTTTTCCAAATAAGAGATTTTATTAGAAAAGAAACATCTTTATTAGAAGACATTGAGGTCTCAGATATTGAAAAGTTGTTTTTTCGGAACTCGTGAAGTATCACTTAGCGTGTGCTACAAGACACTGAAATGTCATTGTAAACCTGATTCTCCTATGTTGGCTCTGACTTGGGGAAGAGAATTGGGTATGGATATTACAGAAGAAATGTGGAGTGATATTTGGAATGCAGCCAAGAAAATTACTATTTGTAATCGTTCGTGGGCCTTACAACTTAAAATATTACACAGAGCACACCTGGCCCCGAACGGAGTGTCAAAATTTAAACCAGGCGCCTCTCCACTTTGTCCTAAATGTCAAGTACTGGATGGTAGCCTTACACATTGTTTGTGGTCATGCCCCAAAATTCAGACATATTGGGAGTCCGTGCTACTTGAAATCAAGAAAATAATCAAGCTTAATATTGACCTTGATCCCCTTTCTCTTCTCCTCGGTCTACCAAATAGGAGAATTCACGACAAGTACAATAGCAAGTTGTATGTTTTAACCTTTTGTGCCCGGAAAAATATTCTGCTAAATTGGATTTCTAAGCAGTCACCCACTATTTCTGGATGGAGAAAGCTTATATTGGAGTACATCCCACTTGACCTCTTAACTTGCCTGACTCATTCCATAGGTGATACTTTTCACCACATATGGAAACCTTTCATGGACTATAATGAAGGGCATGTGTCTTCCATTTTGTCTCGAGCATTTATTAACTCTTAGATGGACTTTGAGATTTGTAAATAGCTGTCTTGTCACGATGCCGACCATGTTGATGTCCTCTCAGTCTGGACTGCGTGTTGAGTGAGGGTTTGTGTGTGTGCGCGGTTGAGTGGCCTGGCTGGATAGGACATCGCCTGATCTTTTATTGTATTTTATTTTATTTTTTATATTTCTGTTTTGCTGAGCTGTTGTTGAGTTGTGTTGTAAAATTAAAATCAATAAATATATTTGAAAAAAAAAAAAAATGCCTACAATCAGCATAAAAAGGCACTGGTTTTATTTGTTACTTTTAAATTTGTATTAGAATTCTGCTACCTGACAGAAATTTTAACCCTTGTGGGTCGCTTTAAATTACTACCCTTTTAGGTAATAAGAGGATATTGATGTCCTCTCCTAAGCTGCTACAAAGACATAACATTTTAATATCTTTTTTACTGTTTTGCTCAGAACATTCAGTCAACTTCACTTATAATCAAAGGTACCAAATACCAAGTTATTGTATTTTAAACTTTGAAATGCCAACTTGATTACATGATATAGGATTTTTAATTAAAAAAAAACATAAAAGTGAGTTTTTCAATACAAGAAATATTGGAGAGCTGTGGACTTTCTTCAGAGACCAGGATTAAATATACATAATATTAGTAAAAAGAATAACACTTTTGATGCATTGTTATTTTTTTGCAATGCCAGATCTATTATTTACTACCCTTTGAGGTAATCAGAGGACATACATTTCCTGTCCCAAAAGCTGCTATAAAAAAATCAACAGAGTAATATTTTTGGTACACATTCCCCTTAAGTCTTCCACGAAACTCCTGTTCTAATAAAAAGTAACACATATTTATTTATCTATTTTATTTTAACACTTTTAATTTCAACATGAATACATAATTCCATTGTTGTGACATTTATGCCCTATGATTACCCCAAAGGTTAATACATTTGCTGCATGGTAACCTTTGACCCCTGACAAAAATCAAACTTTGAATTGTAAGACTTTCCATGAAAAACACTTTCCTACAAAATCATTCAATACTGAGTAAAACTGCCAAAATTATGGCCAACAGTTGAGCAAAAAATGTCTATGAGGACCAAAAAGTCCCTGATCACCCACAAGGTTTAAAAAATAATAATAATAATTATGTTGTCCCCATCCAAAGTATTATATGCATTTTGATTACAGACTTTAGAAATGCAGTTCAGATTCCATATGACATACTTCAAAACTTAAAATCCTTAATTTTCTGCAATTGTGTTTTCAGTTTCCTTGTGATGTGCAGACAGGTGATGTCAAGAACACAATCCCTGAATTGCAAACCAGACAGCCTATCATGCCAACTGACACACTTGGGCCACCTGAGCTTGACACAATTGGGCCTGACCTAGCAGGGAGTGACACAACTGGGTCGGAGTCACTAAAAGATACTGAAGAAACTCTCGAGGTAAATGTGAAGTTCAAAATAAAACAGAGAATATAAAAGCGATAAACTTTAGTTATTACTGCAACAAGTACAACGAAATTCAGTCAGTGCAAAATAGTGTGAGAGAAATACAATAATGTGCAAACATAATTGAAGTAAAATAAAAAGAAATAAAAATGAGAAAAAATAATTAGATAAAAATATAACAAAATAGTACAGGTAAGGTGCAAAATAGAATAACAGTATGATACAGTAAGTAATAAGAATAAGGTGCAAGAGGGAATGGAGTGGAAAGATAAGAGCATAACACCATGACATTTATCTTTCTTGTTTGCGTTTTGAAAATAAATAGTGCAACATCCTCAGTTGAAAGTACTTTTTTCCCACATATTCCCGACGTTTCAAAACTCTAAACTGGACAAAAGTAATTGCAGATGGAATCAGAACATATGTATTTATTGTTTTGCTTATGGACTTTGAGTCTATCAATAAAATAAAGTAAAGTAAGCAAGTAATTCATCCATACTACAGCTTTGCCTTCAGAAATCACAGTGTAAGAGTAACAAAGACCAAGACCAGGACAAATCTCTATCCGAGGTTGGTTATTAATGTGTGCCTACATGCTAAATTAATTTCACTGTCAGTCTACTTAACATACTCAATGTGTTGTTTTTATTTTAAATCACAGAAGTGACAAAACCCAAAAAACAACACAAATATTCTGAAAAGTTAGGTCATAATTGTGCCTTATATGAATTTAAACATCTCAGTTATGTTTGTGGAGAAATCAAGCCACGTCTGGTAATTGAAATGCTGCACTTTTAGTTCCTGGCTCCTCTGTACGTTTTGTCAAAGGCACATCAACTTAGGCACTGACCCCAAGTTGTTGTAGATCAGAAGGTCACAGAGTTGCCTCTTCTATCAAACAATGACTGTGTTGTTTTGAAAGGACAAATATAAGACATACATTGCAAAGCAGTTTGAATGACAGTGATATAAACATGCTGTCCATTATCAATGTACATGTTTATGTGTACTGATTGGTGCATGATTCTTAGTAATAATTTGATTTTATACAGCAAGTTTTTCATGAATTCACTTGAAGACTATTAGTAGTCAAAATAATCTACCATTATAAGGCACAAGGGTTACTGTTAATAAGTGAAAAAATATTGTAGTTGTCTCTTACACCATCATCACCATCATTACGCTGATGTAAACTATATTGAAATAAAAGAGAAACACAATTTGTTCAATCAAAAAGTTATGGGAGTGCTCTTAGTAACTGCATTTTATTGTTATCCAACCTCAGAAACTATATTTACTGGTATTGCTATCTACTTACTGTCATATGAAATTGTGGGTGGTATGTCTAACATTTGGATTAAATGTTTCTGAAATGTCCAGAACTGACAGTTCAACGTTTTCTGTAGGAAACCTGGAGTGACACATCAGAAAAGAATGGTTTCATCAGGATCCCACTACCCCCAAATCCGTCTATTCTTTCTAATTGACATTAAAGAGTGGACTCTTTTAAAACAAAAAAGAACAGACAGAGGGTTTGCAGGAATGCAGTGGACAAATATCATCGCTAAGGGTGTGAGAACAATCCACCCCTTTTGCTCCATTGCCTTTAGGAGGCACAGGCTGAGAGCTGCAAGCTCTAAACATAACCCAGAGTTTTCCTGCCTGGGTTATTGCAGATTTAACGACTGCCCAGTTACTTTAACTGTAACTGTGGAGAGGGATGACGACCTGAAGGCAAAAGTTAATTTTCAAGGTGGGGAGTGTGTCCACAGCACAACAGAACTTAAGAGACGTCCAGTACGGGCAGAGGAAAGAGCAACAATTGGCCAGAACCTACAACATCAGTTACCCAGAGCCATGTATCTAGAGAATTTGGCCAAAATTACAGATGATGTGATGGAGTCTGGATGCAGAGACGAGGCTCCTACCCCACAAGTCTTGAAAAGCATTTCATAGGAAGCTCGCCAATGATTTTCTAAGCCTCCAGATGATGCTCCAGAATAAAAATAACAGCCCTGAGGAGGTGCTACAAAATGTTTTTTTACACCCTAAAGGTGTTCTTTTGTGGTCTCTGAGGAGTATTGACATCTACCAGGAGCGGTGCAGGGAGGACATCATTTACTTGGATGCCACAGGGAGCATTAAAAAAAAGGAAGAAGGTTCCCCTCCCTTCTATGTTTATGAACTTGTGGTTCGCCATCTGAAAAAAAGTGCTCCCCTTTGCCAGTGGCCACCTACCTCACATGCGACCACACAACAGCCTCAGTGACATATTTTCTGGAGACCCTTCTGACTGATGTGGCGAGGTGTTATGGCCGAAAGGGCGTGCGAGCACCTATCGTGCTAATGTGTGATGGTGCAATGGTGCTCATGCAAGCAATATGTCTTTCTTTTGTGAAGAAGAACTTGCATGACACTATTGACCATTACTACAGTATTGCTAGTGGCCAAGCAACCAAATCTGACTTTAAGGTGCCCATTCTCCATCGCTGCCTGAGTCATGTGATGAAGAATGCCAAAGACATGTGCAGAAAGTAGTAAGTATAACCTATTATTACTGCTATTTCTGTAGTCTACATACAGTAATTCAATAACAAGGTATTTTTTTGTAAAACATGATTCATCTGCCTTCATTATGTGCATGGGAGTAACACAAAACAGCAAGTCTACAGTGGAATACAGTGTTAAAAAAAACATCTATTGACTATTGACACTGGTGCTCACTGGTCTTACCCATGTAGACACATAACATGGTTTTGTCAGAGTTCCTTTTGAATTCTCATACCTGAGCTCTCTCACTGAAATACAAACAGTGATGATGTACTCTGTAAATTACAACTTGGCCTGAATGTTAAACTTTTTCTTTTTTACAACCCACAGTGCAGCAAAACACTACCATCTGGCCATGCACATTTTTGGACTGCTGACAACGGCAAGTTCTTTGGAAGAGCTAGATGACATGGTTGAAAGTGCAGCTGTTGTGTTCAAAAGTCCATCCAGTGGGACCAATGTCAAGAAACATTTCAGCAACTTCCAATTATGGCTACAAAGAAGTAGAACTCAGTTGGATGAGACATCCAAATCTCAACTGCATACTGACGACTTAACGGTAAAAATAAATTTTGATAAATTAAGAACGTTTATATTGTCATTCACAAATTCATAGAATATTGTTGTTTAGGTCAAGGGGCTGTCTTTTGGTATATTCTGGTACTGTAAAAGCAGACGTCAGGGTTATAATGGCATCAAATGTCAAATGATTATCACTTTCAGAGCAAATTCACACCACTGAGCCCTGATGTCCAATCACAGTAAGTTAGGTCTTCTATTTATTTGAATATTCTCATTAAAATTTGATATAATAAGTGCTACCATGATGAAAAACCACCAAAAAGCAACAACACTATAGCACTTCATAAACTCCACAGTGTATGCGGCCTCAAACCAGTAATTTAAAGCAAATAGTACTTTCACCCTGACATAAGAAGCCTTCTTTGGCTATGTGTCCCAATGCACTTAAAGTGATCTGGAAAATGCTGTCACAGTCACAGTGAATTAAATTTTCTTAGTCAGCAAGAACTCCTCACACCTCCCTTTCTCAGCTGTGTAGCACTACTTGGATTTCGAGTCTACCCCTCTGAGTGGCCACATGGCACGTCAAGAAGTATTTCTGTCACTAAACTGTACGTTCTGAACAACAAAGTAATCACTATTGAATGAGGTGGTGACACATAGCAAAACAGATGTTTCAAAAAGCTCCAGTGCAGTGAAATTCCAGTTAATTCATGGGTCCATAAACATGCAAATTCTTTTTGACTGTCAGTATAGCAGAAGTAAGTATTGCTCTCCAAAATAACATCAACACTGACTGTACATCTGAGAGAAAACAGACAGACTACAAGTACATGCTGGCCTTTTGGTTAAGTAATGTCCAAAGACTTTACATAGAATCTTAACCCCTACATGACATATTCAGCCATTTTAACGCATTCTTGATCATTTTAAGGTTTTTCACAAATTCTTTTGCAAAAAAGAGACTGTACCACTTGGAAGCCCTGACACACTGCATGTCAGGGCACAATTCCAGTCTTGTATTTACATTTATCAATAGATTATAATTTCATTTTTGATAAAAGGTGAAATAGAGAACAAAGCAAAAATCAAATTTTTAGAGTAATAAGAGAATAACTGCTTATCAGCTAACTGCAGGTCTCATCGGACATGTTTGCACAAGGAGTCTATAAAAGTATACACTGATTTTCTTTCAGGCTATGGGTCAGATTTTATGTCAAAAGTTCCAAGCTGATTTGACTTTTTGTTGATCGTTCTGTGGGCCAAAGTGCCAATCATTTTTGGCATTTTGAATTCTGTATAGTTGTGCTAGAGGACTTAAGTTTCACACCACTTATAACAACTTTGGTTTTAACTTTAGGAACTCAAAGGAAACAATAATTTTGGGAGGCGCTACAGGGAGGTTGTGTCCAGAGCTCCACTGGACATGGATGGGGAGCCCAACCTGTATTTTTGTAAAGGCTTCATGAAGTACATGACTGAGTACCTGCTTCCCTATGCTGGACTTTTGAGGGATTATGCTTGGTAAGATACATTTATTTATTTTTTATTTAGTTACTTACCTGTTTCCTGAATTAAAAAAAAGTACCTACTTGTAATTTCATCATTTAAAACCATAAAATCATTTATTTATATTCTAAGGTGACCTTGGAAGGCATGGCAGTGGACAAGCATACCAGGAGTCCACGAAGCAATATAATGCTCTGAAAAACATTGCAAGACAAGTAATTCAATTTTTTTAAATCATTGTAGAAGCTATTTATAAACTTAATATTTTGTTTTGCATCTTTTTGTAATTACTACCATACTTTGTTGTGTTTTTACTTTATCAGAACATCACAGAAGACAACAAGACACAGGGAATAATGGAGAAGAGCCAGTGGGACCTCAAGCATATCCGCTTCCGTCCAGGCCGGCTAACCCGGTCAGATGACTTTGTGGTTAGGTACCAACTAATCCACAAGGCAATGTTGAGAGAATATGTAGACTCAAAAAAGTCTTCACATAGAAAGGTTTGTATTATCTGTTATTAATTTTATTTAACATATTGTAGGCTTTACCTTGAACATCCTTGGTCAACTGTAACATTTGCATGGAATTTACACTAAAACTTTGAGTATTTCTTTCTTGTTTAACCTATGGGTGAAATCCCACAGTCAAAAATTCTCTTTCTCTCTCTCTCTCTCCCCATACATACACACACACACACACACACACACACACACACACACACACATATATATATATATATATATATGAAATACATACATTTTACACACATTTACATTTATATGTGAAGCACTTTGTGCTACAAATTTTTGTTTGAAGTGCTATACAAATTAAGTTTAAATGATTGATTGATTGATATTGGTCGGCACCTGCTCTGCTAAGTGATGACAACTGCTAGTGACCGCTTCCATTAAAACATCTCTATGCAGATCTTCAGAGTCGAGGTCGAAAAGTGGAAAGAGCGGCAGCAGAAAAAAAAGGGGCGATATGTCACTGCAATCCGCAAGCCATTTCCTTTCAAAAAATCCGCAACAAAGGCACAGGTACATATTGTAGTCACATTAGGATGTATCATGTTTTATAGATAAAGTGATTTTGTTATTCAACATTTCTGTTACATTGGAGGAACTGACATATTTTTGAAATACATTGTCTGCTAAGCTTTTTCATTGATTTGGTAGACAAAATGACAAAACCCCTTTTTAGCATCTATAACTTTAGTGCAGGGTTCTAAAGGTGTGACCTGTGTCATGTGTGTAGTCCCAAAACAAAACAGTTAAATGCATACATTTAATTATTATCATTCAATTTTAAATGCCTTCTCTACCAACAATTTCTATACAATTCCAGTACTGCATGAAACTGTAATAATAGCAACAATCTGTGATATGTGGACTGGAAATTTTAAGGAAGATCACGTTTGCATGGTTACTTGTGAGAGTTGGAGGGATTATGCTCTGTCAGTAATGGTAGTGTACTGTATTTTGCTTGACAAATCAGGTTTGTAACATGGAGCAGACATCTAACAGCCACCAGAAGTTCATGCGTTTTCAGCCTTTTATCATATGGTGGCTCAGTAGATTGGCGCTCAGTCATGGGTTTTCATGGTGGTATACCACTGAATGTTTTTGATGTACTTTTTAAATATTGCATAGGATCAAATCACATACTAATGACCATGCAAGCATCCAGGAATTCAGTAAAACTAAGCAAGTGCACAGAGATACTTTTTCAAAGCTTTAGCTGATTAGAGGCCTACAGTGTTAGACTTCATGTACTGAAATGTTGGCACTGAGTCATGTATACTTTATCATACCTCTAGCATAACTCACAAACTTCATTTGTTATCACCGTATTATTGTGCTAACTCTTTATTGGATAAATAATCTATGCATATTTCAGTGTAAAAAGGAAGCACTGTTAAATGAGTTCACCTGTAAGAAAAATATATTTTTTTGCACACTGTCAATAGGTTGATGCCTCTCTGGCTGAGGGGCCCACTGGAGCAGAAATAGGCACATCTTGCCAGGAGCTGAGGCCTTCCCTTCTGGATGTAAAGAACAATGTCTTGGAGCCACAAGAAGTTGTAAATGCTGCTGATGTTGATCTAATGCACTCAGGTGGTCTGGCAGAAGCAGCATCACCTGTGAAGAACACTCCCAGGAGCCTTTCCAGAAGGAGTCAAAGTGCAGAAAGACAGGTATGATTATACCTACTTTACATTATTATTACAAAGAGTTATAAAATTATAATTATAAGTAATACTTACAGCCACCATTATTTGCTATGCAGAAGATGATAGACTAGGATTAAAGTACTTATTAATAGAGAGGGAGTATATTGCAATATTTAATGTGTTAAGTGAAAACGTCTTCTCTTTGGTCTGTGTTGATCTGAAGCTCACATCTTTGTGGAAAAGAAGAGACACAGAGGTTATTGTGTCTGTGGTCCCTTATCAGACCAAAGGGCGCTCTCTTCTCGTCCACCACAGTGAGCTGTTCACTTCGCCCCACCAGTGGTTAACAGGCGAGGCAAATTTTGTGTTTTGTTATGGTAAATCTGTAGTACCATTGAGAAATCAGATGTAAAATGTAGTGTTAGATCTTACTTCTACTTTTTGAGTATTTCATAGTGATTACATACTGTGATGTTGAACCTCCCCATTAAATTCCTGATGTAGATAATTGAAGCCCAGATTCACATTGCTGCAAATGAGCTACAGATGGGAGAGAAACTTTACCTGCTGAGCCATTATGTAGCAGGATTAATACTGTTTGGAAATAGGGAGCAGCTCACCCACCAGAGATTGGCAAGGTACATAAGCCCTTTGGGCTTTTCGCCTCTTCCTGCTCCTGACATAATTGTTATCTTTGATCTTTGTGTATTTCATAATTGTGCAAAATAAATAAATAAATAAATAAATAAATAAATAAATAAATAAATGTCATATGTAGAAATTCTATTAGAGATAGAGTGAGTATAATAATTATATGGATGTAACTGAAATACTACGAGTAAATGGATAGCCGCTTAAGTGGTTTTGCAAATGGCTTACCCAACTGACTGTTAATTAAGATGGAGCTCATATTTTCAGTTTCTCCTAGCCAAATGCCAGAATATCCAAAGAGAAACTGCTGTCATGTTGCAGTGCAGAAAAAAAAACCTTAAGTAATTCAAACTCAGCTTAAAAAAAATGTTGAAGGTAACTAAAGGTGACTGATTAAAAATGGGAGATGGGCTGTGCAGTACTTAAACAAGGTGAGATGGGCAGGAGGTGAATAGATCAATAACGGAACCTTGAAGGGGTAAACCAATGACAAAGCCCTTAAATGGATTGAGCATGTATGAAATAGATAAAATAAATTTTATCCATCATTCATAGTATTTACATAATAATATATCATTTTACATTCATTGAAGAGGAAAAAGGAACAGATTAAAAAAGCTAACAGTTAGCTGTATTAAAGTTTTGATCCTTTCACAGGTGAACTTTCAGAAATATCAGGGCATAGTTTCCTTTGTCAATGTTGGTGGCGTCCACTGGAAACTTCTGGTTTGTAGGTGACTGAAAAACGTATGCAAACTAAAACTGTTATGTGTTTTATTTACTGTACATCTGATCAGTATTTTTCTCACAATTTAATACATTTTTCAGTATGTTAATGCTGTCAATCAGACAGCATTAACATTTTATAGCAGCAGCTATAAAGTACAAGAGACGGACAAAATATAATGTTTTGAATATGTGATGGTCTAGATGGCAAAGGAAGTGATGAAGGCCTTCCCAGCTGTCCCAGTGATGACATTTGGGACATCCAGAGTGGAAATGGCAGAGGAAAGAAAAGTAATGGCTCTGCAGATACTGGAAGCATCAGGTTTGTAAGGAAAGTGTTTGTTTTTTTATAAGGGAATAGTCAAGTGACTTTGATCAAGTTTATTTTCAGTTGAGGCGATTCCGTCCTGAATTAGATGTTCAGGGCAACTCCTGCTGTCAGGAGGCCGCAGAGCAGACTGAGGAATAGGCAGACGTATTATATCCAAATTCAAAGAGCGGGATCACTGAAAAGTGTGAGATAGATGAGCCTGCTGGAAACTCTGGGTGATCCATATCAGAAAGAGATAACTTGTGCTTTTTAGGTATGAACGCTTATACCAGATCACTTCAGTTGAAGTATATACCTTTTTTTCAAACTCCAATTTCCGGTTAGATACTAACGTTCACATTCATATGTCTACCTCTGTACTGAATTGCAGGCTCTGTCTTTATTCTCTTGTTGTCATAATGAATCTTAGTATTGTAACTACAGTGCTGCTGGCTTTCTTGCACACACTTGTCTCAGAGTGAAGATACTCTGGGTTGGTTTAACTAGTTCTGTTCAGGTGTTTTGAAACAAAGTCAAAGTTTCCAACCTTGGTCTCTGGCAAGCCATTGGTTGTCATTTGACTCACTTGTTTAGCTAATATGGAATATAGGCTGAAGTTTAATTTTACACAAAATTGCTGTTGTTGATATGATACATTTATTTATTTTTCTCTTTACATTTTAGTGTTCGATTCAGAGAATAACTGTGCTATGTGCTCTGCAACCAAGCCTCCTGGACCTGGGCCTGCACTAACTAACTGGGTGATTTTTTATTTGTTTTTCAGGGTTTGTGGGTGGCAGGGATAATCTCTTGATTATCTTTTATTAGGGCCCTAGAGCTATCGGCCTGTGGGCCCCTCTTTCCCAAGTTAAAAATATTATTATGCAAAAAGCAGCGCATGTTTAGCACCTAAAAATCTTTAAACTCTGCACATCTGGTGAAATATGTTATGATTCAACATGTTTGGGTGTGTCTGTGGCCCCTAAAGCTGTGTCAGGTCATGGAAAACATACTGTAATCCTTATGAAATTTGCTGGAGTCATAGGTGACTCAGGTCAACTTTTAATTGCCGACACTGTCTGGAGAGCCTCTTATCTAGGATGCTAACAGATTTGACAAATTTGGCATAAACATGGATATCAGCAAGGGTGTGAGCCTTTTCAGACACAAGATGACTCCACAGCACCTCCTGGAAGATACAATCGAGCTTAAAGCTCAGCTAACCATAAGTTTTAAAGTTTGAAGCCACGTCTACCACATGCAAACACTTGCATGGCATTTGGTATGCATATGTAACATGACCTGACACCAACAAACACATTTGAACCTATACCCTTAGTCCAAAAGAAAGTCTGACACACTAAATTCATAGTAGAAATTTTGCAACAACTACTACCATTGCACAGCCTTCTCTCATAGGTAATATGCATTAATTCTTTTCCAAAAAGTTAAGCAGTTTTCTTACACCATAGACTACAACGTGACATTAAGTTGATGGGCGATCGATTGCGCCACACTGTGGACACAGGCAGTGTAATTTCACCAATTCAGAAAATACAGATCGGCTCCCAGTAACCAATTATCTCTGCTAGCTGATTTATTCAATAATATCATTTAAAATATTAATTAGTAATTACTGATACTATTACTTTTTCACTTAACAAATGTGTGAAATATTAGTAATCATTTGAATTAATTAAAAATGTTGAATGTGCTTATTTTTTTTGTTTGGAGTTTTTGGCTGCACCACAGATTATCACATTTTTTTTTTTAAATAAAAGCTTGTTTGATATAACCTTCTTTTGTTTTTATAGATCCAATGTGCAAAATGCAAGCGATGGTACCATGAACAATGTCTACCTATGGACACAGCAGCCTTGGAGAAGGCCAGAGAAGAGAGCTGGAATTGCTGCTTGTGCTGTTAACACATAGTCTACCAGAATTCTGCCACTAGAACTATCGAAGCAGTCGTTTTGACTGCTCAGACATTTTTTGAAATAATTCAAACGATCAATTCAAATATCAACTACTAATTTGACGAAAGGGGTTAAAAAATGAGCCAGGAAACAAAAAGAAATATTATAATGAAGGAGATTTAATTTATTTCAATGGACACCAACATAACTTGTGAACTTGTACATGCAAACTTGACTCAATTTCTTTTCCTTTTTCAAATAAAATCAAATTCCTTCTGTCTGTAAAATAGGTTGGTGTAAGGAGAGAACTGATAAACCACCATGAATACTCTAGTGGTTGGCACAGTACTTGCCACTAAAGTTTTAGGATGTTACCCTGTCACCAAAACGGTATAGCCAAAAAGTGTTATTTCATGGAATACTCCTTTTATTAGGTCATTTCCATTTCATGGCACTCTTGATAGACCAAAAAGCTATATATAAGTAAACCATACTATCACGGAAAATAGAAAAGCACTCAGACAGGGCAGACCTCTGCCAAGCAGCTCAGCTTATTGGCTTCCTGCTCTGATTGGACAGCCGAGTGTCCACAAATATCTCTTCATGTGGAAAATGCTGCATCGGAAGTGGGAAGAGGGGAGTGTAAATTACCTGATATTAAAGTTATCATCATTACAGTAACAAATTCAGAAAAAAATGTGCCAATCTACCAGGTTATTGTTAGCCGATATCTTAGCAGAAGTCCTCCTGGCATTGCAAGGGAAGCTAGGAAGTGTAGTGTCTTAAAACACATTCATGTCAGTTTGCAAATAAACTACAGTTTCCATAACGATGTAAATGAATAGGATTTGCCATTACTAAATTCTGTGCTTTGTGTCATCAACCTGGATCTGATCAGCACCAAATGTAATGGCTTCTTCCTCCACGCCTAGTAATTTTTTAAATATAAATGTATTCAGTAGTTTTTGCGTAATCTTGCTAACAAAAAAACGGACAGACCCCGGTGAAAACATAACCTCCTTGGCTTAGGTCATTACTTGGCAGGCCACAAGTGGGCCCTGGACCACAGGTTGTCAACCACTGGTCTATATGTAGACAATGAAGCTGTCAACACAAAAAACTACTACATACTTAAATTCAAGTATGAGAATAAGGATTCCTACTGTAGGCTTTCTTTCTTAAAAATCAGCAGATGAAATGTCAGCAAATGTGGAATTTGATGTTTCTAGTCATTTTTTTTTTTTTTTTACAAGGGGGCATCTCTAAAATAATTTCTGAATCATTCCCAGAGCTAGATGAACCTTCTTCCAAACACCAAGAGACCTCTGCTCTGGTTCTTCCTTGTCAAGGCTCTGAAGCAACACTAAAGCCTTCTTATTTGTAATTCACCTTCTACTTCACAACACAGTACTACACACACATATGTTCCTACCACACACCCACCTCTGCTACAGTGATGATCAGTGGGCAGGGTGCGCCGGACGCAGATTTTGATATGGCAACCACCATGTCTTCTGTGCCCAAAGTTATTTTCTTTGCATATAAAGAATTTCAATCAGATGGAAAATGAAGACATGCCAAGTGCACGACCTGCAATGCTTAGATAAGAGAAAAAGAGGGCACAACATCAACACATTTTCTTCCTCTTTTTAATACTATCATTATTATTGTTATTATTATTATTATTATTATTGTTGTTGTTGTTGTTACTATTATTATAATTTACTCTTTTAACTTACTTGTTTTAGCTACTGCTTTTATCAGTCTTACGGTTTCTCATTATTTTATTCCTGTTTTTACTTTCTTTTCTTGTTCTGACATACTCAGTTTCTATTATCATTATTTTATTTCACTTAATTTAATGTATTCATTTATTTATTAGTAGTTTTTATTATTGGTATTTTATTTATTTATCTATTTTCCCTTTTTACCAGTCTTCTATCTGCCCTCTTATTTTGAGTCTTCCTGATGTAATGTTGTCAACTTTTTAAAAGTCTTGAATTAATCCATGTATATGGAAATGTATCTGGAAATCTATAATCTGCCTACTGTCTGATTATCTCCTTGTCACTATGCATTTTACCAGCTGTTTGGTCAAACCAGTTTATAATATTTTCTCCCATTTTGTTGCTTTAGTTAACATGACCCTCTGTGCCTTTTCCTCTGACTCTCGTGTTGTATGATGAACTGATTGTTGATTTTATTCTGCTTTTCTGCCTTTGTTCTGTCTGTTAAAGCACTTTATAAAGTTCCGTTTTCAAAGGTGCTACATAAATGAAGTTATTATCATTATTATTTTATTGTTACCAGAATAACAGAAAAAAAGCTGTTCTGTGGTTATGATGTAAAGACCTTTACTTTGAAAATCTCCATAATTCCACAGTAAAAACGCTGGATAATTGGTCACTGTGTTTTCAGAGTGTTCCTGAGCATACTCAGACCAGATAATACCAGAACTAATTGAATTTCAATTTTTTATAGCCACCCTAAATCACAGAAAAAAAGCTGTTCTGTGGTTATGATGTAAAGACTTTTACTTTGAAAATCTCCATAATTCCACAGTAAAAACGCTGGATAATTGGTCACTGTGATTTCAGAGTGTTCCTGAGCACACTCAGACCAGAGAATGACAGAACTAATTGAATTTAAAAATTTTATAACCACCAGAATAACAGAAAAAAAGCTGTTCTGTGGTTATGATGTAAAGACTTTTACTTTGAAAATCTCCATAATTCCACAGTAAAAACGCTTGATAATTGGTCACTGTGTTTTCAGAGCGTTCCTGAGCACACTCAGACCAGATAATACCAGAACTAATTGAATTTCAATTTTTTATAGCCACCCTTAATCACAGAAAAAAAGCTGTTCGGTGGTTATGATGTAAAGACTTTTATTTTGAAAATCTCCATAATTCCACAGTAAAAACGCTGGATAATTGGTCACTGTGTTTTCAGAGTGTTCCTGAGCACACTCAGACCAGATAACACCAGAACTTATGGAACTTCACAATTTTTCAGCCTCTTATTTCAATGTGCTTTAATTTTGAAAATCCACATCAGGACTTCCTGTAATTTCACGAGTGACCCTTTGGGGTTGAGTACAGTCAATTCAAAGTGAAAAGAGTTTTCTAGAAACAGACATTTTTTTTAATCTTAAGTCAAAGGGAAATATGATCAAATGACTCTCATTTCAGTGGGCTTTTTATTGTCAGACAGCTTTTATTTTGTAATATGTTCATTACCATAATACCAGGTGTATACAGGCATCGCCAAATTGGGTGGCTGCTCGGCTTACACAGGATTTCGAAGTGGAGGCTAGCTTGACCGCGGTTCTCAAAGATGGAGGAGAGGTTTATCTGCGGTGTTTGCTATCATCCGGAGCTCTACTACTCGACGTGTGCACTCTACAGAGACTGGAACAAAAAGGAGCAGGCTTGGGAGAAGGTCGCTGAGGAGACAGGTTTTGAAGGTAAGTTCTGTAAATATTCGTTTCCAGCTGGAATTGCCTGCACGGGTTATCACTGAGTCTGACAAGCTCCGGCTCTCTACTGCGCCTGCGCCAGGACGCGCGTCGTCCCTCAGCTTGTCAAAATGTCCAGCGTCCAGCCTCGGGCGTTAAGCGCGGTGCGTCACAGGCGTTACGGGCGTCCATTGACGCCAATTCGCGTCCGGTGTGAACGCAGCATTAATGAAGTGACGCGCCACGATAAAAAATCTACCGCGGATGAAATTTACAGTACGAGAGGTGTACAAACTCAAATAAAGAATTTTAGGGCACATGATCCGACTACGATGTGATATAATGACAATATATACGTAATAAGTCTTTATAATAAGAGTTTAAGACGAGTGATTTTTATTTAAGGGCTTCCTATAGCTGACCGTATTCTAAAATCATGGGATTACACACAACAAAAAACTGTCGTGGACTTTAGCAGTCCATCAGCCAAATAAATCAGAGTTATTTGTTCATTTTATTAATCCCATAGTTGAGAGATGACTGCTTATCAGATCAACTTTCAATGATGATTCAAAGGTTTTACCTTTTTTTGATGGACATATTGAGGCACGCTTTCGCTGTAAATGTCATACTGTTCTTAACAATGCATAAAGTCCTTGTGCTACCCATTCATTTTCTCTTTTTATTTTTCTGATAGGGGATCAGATAGTCTTTAGATGAACCATGGATGGAACCTGGGGATGAGACACAGATTTAGACTGGCTTTTCTGATAATGTTCTGTTCCTTTATAGGTTTTTATCTACTTCGTTAACCCTTGAGGCAAAGTTCAAGTCATCAGATGTCATATTGGCTCAAAGACAGATCTGTCTTTGTGTTTCCTTGATCATCAGACAGCTTATGGCAAAAAAACAAAACATTAAATACAGAAAAAATATTTAAAAACCAGTGGCGGCTGGTGAAAAATATTCTTGGTGGGGCAGTACTGTGCAACACTCAGTTTTTAACAACCATCCCACTACGATTCGACGCAAACTACAGGCTCATCCGTAGCCAAATGAGTCATATAGTTTTATACATTGGTAAATAACAAATATGTATATTACACCATTTTAGACCGGGATAAATTGGAACTGATAAAAAAGCTCAAAGACATGCTGTAAATTTACTCTGACAAACCAAAAGAGTTTTTTGTGTTAAAAGTACCAACTGTTTGTACCAGGTGCTTCTCTTCAACAGAGGCAGGGTGAAATGATAAGGGCTTTCTGAATTTAGGGCCTCATGACAAGAATTATTTACTGTTTCCCAGAAACAGGGGCTGGGTCAACTTACCCACTGTCTCAGTTTACCCCACTCTCCTCTACTCTGACATTAATTCTGACATTCACTCAGTGAACAATCCTACCTGCCCACTCTGCACCTGTGCTGGGCTCATGGCTGCTGCATCTCTTCTGAGGGGCTACAAGACAAAGTGTCCCCAGTTATGTGGCGTCATCATCACACGGTGCAAGTGTCATTTTATTCAACACCTTCCCTTACCAGTTTCATCGTCATCCTCTGTCGGTTTAGACCGCGAGCTTGTTTTGTTAAAAAGGCGCTTATTTTGTACATTTTATCATTTTCAAGCGCTTTCCTCTTTAATTTTTTCTTTTCTCCGCCAACCTTGCGCTTTTTTGTCCATCTTGTCGGCAGTCCAGCACCGCTGCTACTATCTGGCTCATCTCACAGACTCCGACTGGCGGAGCTAATTGTTTTAGCCCGCGAGACGGTTGTTACGCCAGGATGCCTCTGAAAAAAAAAAAAAGGCTGCCGAGGAGACGGCCCACAGGGACAGCGGTAACAGCATGAAGGTAATACTGACTCAGTGCCATGAATGAACACCAAACCAAAAATTATAATAATATTAAAAATGTATATTAACACCGCCCTCACGGCCCAAACGCCAGGCCGCCCACGAAATTGTCCCGTCCTGCTCCCCGATTAGTCACTCCGGCATGGCCGACACAAGCTGAATAACCCGGAGGGGCGAAATAAGAATCGCTTCTTCGAGATTATTTTCAACCACGCTGATTGGCCAAATTCACGTTGATAGGCGCTTATCTTGCCCTAGTAACATTCCCTTATTGGCTAGTCGTCACTGTCTCAGGGGCGCTATTTTCCAAGTGTATCTGTCTGCGGCTTGCAAGACGGAGGCGTGTCCTGTTGCGTGTCCTGTAGTGGGCGTGTTCTGTAGTGGGTTCTGTCGCAGTAGTGGGCGTGTCGTAGTGATGTCACTAAGTGACAGAACCCACCATACTGTTCTTAAAGAGATATAAACCCGGGAAGCATTTAAAGTTTGAACGTTCTGTTCTGTTTCTACACCAAATACCGTTTTGCTTGTTGCCTTATAGTGAATAGATATAAAAGCATTGTAATGTAAAGATTGTTTGACTCTGCCATGAAATAATAATAGTAATTAAACAACTCGGGACAAGAATTAATGAGCTCAAATACATACATGCATACATATATGTATAGATATGTATGTATGTGTATGTATGTATATTTATATTCAAGGAAACTTAGATTTAGGCACTAAAAGAGTGATGGTTAGGTTAAGGGTTAGCAGATGGGTGACGTTAGGTTTTATTTGTGTAAGAGAAACCACAGACCAAACGTTCTTTTCCCTCTTATTTTTCGTCTTCTTCCTTTCTATAAACTTTTAACAGTGTCTCGCGTGGTTTTCCGTGATTTCCGTCTTAGCTAGTGGGCGTGTCATGTAGTCATTACGCGACACGCCCACTACATGACACGCCTCCGTCTTGCGGGCCGCAGACAGACCCTTCTCGCCTCTAGGGTTTCCCTACCTCCTTTTATAGAGTGCCCCAGGCGTAATTGGCCGACACACACCCATAGCGCCAAGCGCTGAAGCAACAGGCAATCTCATACTGCCACACTACTAAAAAATATATCACTGTAACTTAAAGAAAGCAGCATTGTCATACCTATAATGAAATGCTTACTACAGACTTACACGCTTTGGATTTTGGATCCCACAGGCGCATCAAACTTATCCTTCCGCCGACGCTTGAAGCCACCGTGATTCTTCTCCTTCGCTCGGGGCTTTTGCTCGGTGGGATATAAAACTTAAGACAGGAATTTCTTCTTTATGAGGTGCAAAGGGGCTCACGACAACTCTTCGGCATTGTGGAAGACGGTTTGTTTTCCCCCTCAGTGTAAACCGGATATGACGTTTTATGGCCGTTCCTCGGTAGGCCAACTGTATTTATGGGATGTCTGGTTTGTGAGCGCATGTGTATATGCCTGTGCCTGAAATCGTTATATTGGATTTATTCACAGCACACGAAAACAAATATATGACGAAGTTCTTGTGTTATTATTGTGTACAGAAGGGTCATGATTATACGGAAGAGGATTAGGGCCACTGAGAAAAAAAATTCTCTAAAAAAAAAAGTCCGAATTCTGACTTTTTTCTCAGAATTCTGAGTTTAAAGTCAGATTTCTGACTGTTTCGAATTCTGAGTTTAAAATCAGAATTCTGGCTTGAGAATTTTTTTTCTCAGTGCCCTTAATCCTCTTCCGTATGATTATGTGTGAGTGAGAGAGAGAAATTCAAAGTATACTTATTCTAAAAAAACGTATTCAAAATAAGTGGTTGATTGCAATGTTTGTAGTAATAAATGTTTTAAGTATAATGTTACAGTTGATTTCTTTTTTTTATCTATTGCAGACTTCATAAATGAGGTGATGACAGAGTACTTTGTCAAGTACTGGCTGACTCTGAATCTGAAGAATATTTACTCTCTAAGGATGATGGTGAGTCGTCCAGTGTGGGCCAAACTGGCGGCGCTGCAGGCCAAGAGCGGAGCGGTCCGGCGCCATTACAGTCCTCAAGCAGCACATACCGAGGCCGAGGCTTTGACTCTCTGGAGCCGGGCGAGTGACGAGAAGGGACATGGTCTGGGATGCAGGGAAGCTCAAAACAACGTGAAAAGTGATGGTGTTAGCGGGAATGAGAAAGACCCCGGAGTTTCTGGGCAGACGAGGGAGAAGCCCTCGGGGTAAAAGTACAGTGCAGGCAGCAGAGGCGTTCATGGTCGGCCCGTAAATTACAGTGATGATGATGGGTGGGAAAACTAACCACTTTGAAACTATAGCCTTTTTAAATCTTGATAGCCAAATTTAATATTTTCTTGAAAAAACTCTGGTGCCTAAAGGGATATTAAGCCACTTTTATATACAATCCAGGCTTCTGAAGAGAGAGTAAAAACAGCTGATTAAAATATAGGCCCTACTGCTGAATAAGTCCTAAAAACAGACTCGCGTGATGCGTATTTTTCCTGATATAGTCTGTAGGCATCATCATTGTTCATCTTTTTCGCTGGTGTTAAAAAAGCTAACTAAAGATTGCAAAAATCGGCAATATCGTAGAATCGCAATTTAAAGGGCGTATATTATGCAAAAACCACTTTATTAAGTCTTTTGGTGAAATTTTGGGGTCTGTGGCTTTCCCCCCAGCCCCAAAAATGTGATATCTAGTGACAAATCCTGTGCTTCATAGTGCTTGTGAATGTAAAACCCCGCCCCCTAATGAGGCATTTTTTCAGTGGGGTTGTACCGACGTCACAGTTCACTTTTTTGACCAATCAGGAACGAGTCTGATCTGATTGACAGGCACCCGCACCCCCCCTCCTCTCTCCGCTGCTGCAGAGCAGCCATGATGGATTTACCGGCAGTGAGAGATCGGAGTTCAGAATGCTGTAGTGCTGTAGCTAGTGATGGGCGCTCGAGGCTTTGTTGAGGCTCCGACACCTGATTCGAAAAAATGCTTCATTGCTCGAGGCTTCAATGATACAATGCTCGAGTAGGTCATCTAGCGGTCAATAAAATGAAGTGCAATTGAAATGATGAATTCATTGTTTCATGAGTCATTTGGGTTTTGAAGTTTTTGTTTTGCAAGACACTGCATGGATGTATGCAGTGTGCACAATAAAATACATTTTGAAAAAGGAAAATTAAGACAATGTATTTGTGACGTCTAATTGAAGTTCACAGTAGCTCCATACTTAAGTCTAACATTAGTCATATTACACCATAAAAGAAATCTAAATATCACATAGCTTAAAAGAGTTTGATGATGATTTTGAGGCCAGATGTCTAAAATTAATTTTAATTAAGGGATATTATTTTTGACATGTTTGGACGGGAGTCGAACCCGGAAACGCCAGTTGGAAGTCCGTTATAGTACCGCTTCACTACGAAGCCCTTGTACACTTCTGAGTTCTGTGTGATATATAATTCTTATATTATGATGCTTAGCCCTACAGTAACTGTTTTATTTTACTCAGAGTAGTCTGTCATGTTATGTTGGATCTGCAGTACTGAATGCAACTCTGTTAAAGAGAACTTCTACCGGGTTCTCCGTGTTGATTAACTTTAAAGGCTGAGCTCTAAGCTGACACAGCCAAAGAAAGCAGTGAGACGCTTTCCATATCTAATGAAACAGTAAAGTGGTCAGTACGTCATAAACCACGTAATTCTTTCAAACCAAAACAGTTTGTACTACACGCAATCTAACTCTCAACAAACTAATAGCAACAACAGCAGAAAACCAACCTACTCTGCACGTTTTTTTTTTTTAAATGAGCGCCTATTTATTGGATATCCTATTCCTGAACACGCTCCATTCCGCCAAACGATTCACATCAGAGCTATAGAGATAGTATGACATCTCTGTAGCTCTGGATTCACATGACAAACCGAGCCAATCAGGTGCTTCGTTTGATGTCCGAGCCACAGCAGTGGTTCGATACACTCAACTGTTTCATACGTCACTCAACTGTTTCGGACGTCACTCATCACGTGACCGATACACGCTCCGGCACAGTGCTTCGATACGTTTGCTTCATGAGCTACGGCGCATGTGTCGGAGCCTCGGGTATCAGCGGGCCATCACTAGCTGTAGCTACTGCTGCAGTGTTGAGGGCTGTAACAAGCCACAAACTTCCTACCTCTGAAGACCTAAAGACTAAGTGGGAGTTCGGGGAGTTCATCTATCATGGAAATGTGCCAGCAAAACAAAGTAAAAATGTGCACCTATGTGCTAAGCATTTCAAGGCCGACTGCTTTGCAAACTTCGGACAGTAAACAAGAGGGCTAGCAAATCCTTAATCCAGGAGCACTGCCAACCATCCGCCAACAAACCTTGGACCCTGGAAATGTGAGTATTTCAAATGCTGTGTGCTGTTATTTTGTTAATTGCTACGAGCTGCTAACAGCAGAGGGAAGAGGAGCAGATGCTATTCCTCTGTGTTAGCTTCAGGAGGCCAAGCTTAGCTGCGGTTAGCCTGTTGTTTTAGCCTGTAATGTTACAATAAACGAGCTTTGCCGTTTTCTAAACATGAGGCAGTACAGTCGTGTCTCTTCTGGGCCGTAATATTAGTCTCTGTTGCCTGTTACTTTGCTGGCTGCTGTTAAATGTACAGCGGTTTGAGAACGAGGCATGCAGCCCTGTACTCGCTCACTAAGGCAATATAATCAATAAATTATCTCATAAAGTATCAAAACTCATTTCGTGTCTAAACTGTGGACAAGGGAAGTGATCAGTGAATGCTGTTTCTCTGTGTTTTGCAGCAGATCATGTAAATATTGATAACAGGGGAAAGTATATAACTACGCTAAGGCTGGCTAAAATCAGTGTATCTGTAGATGTGATAACTGACTTTATTGGCCACAGCATCGTGATCATGAAAGTAGTTTAATCAGATTTAGATGTTTAAATATCCCCACAGTAGTAGAGGAGATTAACAGCTGGAGGATTATTATTATTATTCGTCATACTGCCCTCCTCTCCCCCCTGCATCTGTGTTAGCTCCAAGAGGCTAAGCTTAGCTGCGATTAGCCTGTTGTGTTAGGTAATGTTACGAGAAAGGAGCTTCGCTGTTTTGTAAACATGAGGACCATACAGCCAATGTAATCGATAAATTATCTCAGAAGGTATCCAAACTCATTTCGTGTCTAAGCTGTGGATGAGGGAAACTATCAGGCTTTGTTCCTCTGTGTGTTACAGCAGATCATGTAAATATTGATAACAACAGGGAGTGTATATAACGTGTGACGCTAATGCTGCAGATGTCGTTATCACCAAACTAATTTAATCTGACTTCTGTGAGTTTAAATGCTCAGAAATGCCCACAGAATGCTGTCGTATGAGCTGTGTGACTGGGGATAAGTTACAATTACTAACACGTCAGTGATTTACCAAAAACGGAGGGAGGCAAATAAGATGTCTGATTTAATTATCCTCCCGCTTTTACTAACAATATATTGGCATAGACATTTTATAATGCATCATATAATGTGACATTTGTAAGTAAAAACTCATTAACCCTTGAAAAGCTTGTTGTATCTTATTTGAGACATACTTTTGATTCGTGTCTAATCAAAATTATCAAAGAATATTACAAAAAAAAAACCAAATGAATACAGTCAGATAAATGATAAATATGAAAGTCCTCAGCTGAATTATCAGTTGCCAGAAATACCTAATGTATCTATTGAGTAACAATAACTATTTGTAACATCTCATGTAATGTATTTAGATTTTAGTACAATGTGAAATTAACATTTTGTCTAAAAAAAGGTAAAAATGCATGGCTTTAATTTGTGTTTTCATACACTAACAGGCTAAACAATTTTCTTTCTTGTGTCTATGCTGGTCGACTTCAGGCAGCATCTTCTGATGGTGAACCGCTGGTTACAGTCAGCTTCTCAAAATCCAAGGAGGAAGGATGTACAGCAAAGCCAGTGAGAGCAGAGCCAGCTTTCAGTAAGTTAAACAAGCCTTTATTAAAAATCAACACATTTAACAGCATGGCAAGTAGGCATAGCATGGAAATGAAAAGATAAAGGAAACTGGAATAAAAATGTTATCAAAATGGAATTGAGAATATATAATCCTTAAGGACATTGTGTCAATAAAAGACTATGAAAAAAAAATTACAACACTGCAGTGAGGTGTTTTGGTTCATTTCTTGTAAACATATATTTTTGTGTCTTGTATTTCAGATCATGCAGATGCACTGTTGGACCTTGTCTTTGAGAAGGTTTTCCAGGACCATGCCCCACACCTGAAGGAGCTGCAGAAAATACCAGACCATATGCTCCTTTTCCAAATACCAGGAAGCACTGAACCCCTCATACTGGTCTTCTGCATCAGGAAACTCTGCAGTACAACACAGGCAGCATCAGCTCACAAAGGCTCTGTAGGCCAGGCATCTGTAAGGGCTGGACATGATAAGATTATGTCAGAAATGAAAATTACTGTCATAGGTGTTTTAATGTATATATTCATATTATTATCAATATGGCTATGGCTTGTGTTTAAAAATTCCTTTTCTTTTTTCATGCCTTTTTTTACCTCCTTTATGTAAAAATGTCTAGAGTACCAGCCGGTACATTTGGTGGTTTTATATGTCAAAATATCTTTCACAATAAAAAGTCTACATGAACTGTTTTGTGTGTTTTCAGTTTTCCATATGTTACATGTAATGTTAATAATTAAATAACAAGAAAGACAAAAAAATGAGATGGAGGAAACAGTTCTTTTAATCTTTACTATTTTTGTTCAACAGTCATGGAAGTGTTTATATCAAAATACTTCTGCATTACTCCTCTTTGATGTAAAGGCTCATAGTCTGCTTTATAAATATAGAATGCATGTTGTAGTGAAAAACACACTCAAGCATAGACGTTAGAGTCCAGGATGGTTGGACTGGGAGTTCCTGCAGTTTTCCTATGACCTACTTAATTAAAACAGGTAAGTCATAGTACAGGAAAGGTTATGTACTAAATTGTTATTTAGCACTAATTTTTCACGATACCTTTGGTATCTCCATGCAACAGACATTTTCAGGCTGTAGGAATTTTCACACAATTGCCACAAGAGCACCTCTCAAGGAGAAGAGTGAAAACAGGATGTTCAGGAGAAATTTTATATAAAGGAAATGTTCTAGATAATCATGTCCTGTTATTGTTTAAGAATATACACAGAGCTGTCATAAAATTCAATAATGCAAGTGAAGAGGTTTTTAAGACAGCTACTGTGTGGCATATAGAAAAGAAAAACTTTTAAATTAAGGTTCACAGAAAACTGCTGGCTGCTTAAGAGTTACAGCTAATAAACGTTCTCTGTTACTGTCACTAAAGGCAATGGCTCTATTAAATGCTGTATTCTGATGGGTCAGTCATATTACTAATGTTATTTCTGTAAAACAGACTGTTGCTCTGATTGGCCATGAAGAGCCCAGACATTATTTGCACATCACAACAACAGAGAAGACCCCCTCCCTCTGTCTTGATTCACTATCAGCAGCAACGGCCCCTTCAGTGTTACTTAGAAGTGAGTTATTTCACATTGGGGTTTTAGTTAATTCACGTCTCTGCAGTAACCCGCTCACTCTACATTAGCTCTTACAATGTCCTCTATTTAACGCCAGTCTAAGCACTGCACATCTGCTAACAGACACGCTAACATTGACAACAACAGGGGGAGGGGGAGAGGAACGGCAGAAAAACTTTAATTCGTCAACATAATAGCATTGAAGAAACAAACTTTATATACAGACCACTGAGAAATATCCCGGTTTATCCTTGGTCCTCTACTCTCTCCTGGTTCCTCTTATTTTCGGGTTCTGACTTGGTTAAAACGTTAAGTGCTGCGGTCCTCATGTAGCAACACAGGCGCTAACACAGAGCTCTATTGACATGGTCACGCGCATGCGCCGACACGGAAGTGCGGGACAGTTTCAGCGGGGACTCATTAACATATAGTTACGCCCACAAAATCAGCGCGTTTTGCAGGCAGGAGGAGAGAGAGCGTGGAGATGATGCTGCTGTGCTTGTTTTATTGGGTTTTTTGACCAAAGCATGCTACTAAGGCTTCATGAAGACATCGAAGATCCATATTACACTGCAGAAAAAGAGCATAATATGAGATCTTTAAATCGAATCGGCACCTAAAAAATCGCAATAAATCGAATCGGGAGAAAAGCGAATCGTCCCAGCCCTACTTTTTATAAAGGTAGACCTTTTCAGGCCTTTTCTAGCACATGTTCAGGCTTTCATTTATTTCTTAAATTAGATTATTTGAGTATGAGAATGAGTATGACTAACATAGATTCACTCCAATTGTTATGCTATCTCTTTGAGTGTTGACTAAAAAATGTTTTTTTGTTTTCATGTCGAGATGCCTCGTGCGCAGGGCCACCGCCAAGCCAAGGCCTTGAAGAGGAGGATGGCAGAGGAACACCCCTAGACTGCCCTGTCGCCTGTCCCTGAGTTCGTCGCCCGTATGTGTCAAACTCTCATTTCAGATGTTTCACTGATATGGTTTAGGTCAATATCCTGTAATGATGTTCTGTCTGACTTTAATCTCAACGAAACAGGGCGCGGTACGGGGTACCGCCATCGTATGCGGGGATGGCAAACTTCTGAGCTGACCCATTAGACCAGGAAGTTTGTCTCTCCAGCACATTGTCCGGCCCAGAAGGTATTAGTTTTTCTTATTCACAGAGAAACTGCAGCTAGAACGGTGTCACAGTTGGTTTCTTGTTGTTGTAAAGTGACTCTGTGTTAGAAAGTAACAGTGTCTTTGTTTTTGCAGCTGGTGTTCGTTGTTGGAGACTCCCACCTCCGGGCCATTGTTGACAACTTTGTGGCCATGCCGGCAGGTTCTCTGTCCTTTGCTTGTGTAACCGGCTGATCAGCGGTGATGTTCTGCAGCTGGGGCGGAACCTCAAACAGCCATTTAGCTCTCTGTTTACGGCTCCATTTTTCCTCCACAGTTTGCCGCTGTTGCCTTGTCTTTCTGCCTCGTCTTTCCTGTTGTTTTCTAGCCTTGTTTTTTTCTTGTCTTTTTCCTTGTTTTCTGCTCCCGTTTGTTTGTTAGCTTTTGGTCACCTTAGTTGAGTTATGATTTCAGTTGTCGCTCCTTAAGTATGTTCTTTCGGTCTCTAGGTTAATCTTGGGTTCAGTTCGCAGAGAGCTCAGTTCAGTAACAGTTTGCAGAGACGCTGCTCAGTTCAGTAACAGTTTGCAGGGATGCTGCTCAGTGAGCTAGGTAGCCTTGGATGTCTGTGGGGGAGGCTGGGGGGGGCAGACCTTTCGTTTGTTTGCATGCCTACTTAGTACTAGTTGTGTTTCATTGTTTATGGTCTGACTTAACTGATTCTCTCCATCCTTCCAGGGGTGTCTGCTCAATGTGCAACCCAGAGTTTATTATATTTATTGAATAAAGAAACGTATTTTTATATTGTGACTTAAAGAAAATAAAGATTGTATTTATATTTTTCTAACACTGCCTTTGTATTCATTTGTGCACTTGCTGGTGTTGTTTTTAAAGGGGAAACCCTCTGTTGAAGGGTCATAGATTGTGGACAAAATTTAACATTCTTTAGGTGAAAGACCTAAGGTGGCGTTGTTGGGTAATTGTAACACCAGAAGTCCCTCACCAGTCCTAACTTGGTCACACTTTTCTGGTGCTGTCGGCAGGATAGTTCACAATCAGAGGCATGTGTAGGTTGTTTTCTTTCCTTTTGTTGTGTTTGGATTTATTGGAGGTTTGCACTCTTTTTGAGATTCTGAGAAGACAGAGGTTGTGACCTGAGTGTAGTTTAGGGAGCATTTTTCTTTCTATTTTATTTTATTTTTCCCCCTCTCTAAAGACAAGGCAACAGTTGGCGCATCGTGTGATCTGCTGCTGGTTCCTGTTGGTGATTGCTAGCTAAGTGGGCGGCTGCTGTCGAGGTGTCCATCATGGCGGAGGAGCTGCAGGCCCTGAGGGAGCAAGTGAAACAACTGCAGGCGGAAAAGAAGCGACTACAGGAGGAAGCTGCAGGCGGACATGCAGCAACTACAGGAGGAAGCTGCAGCGCAGGCACAGGCTGGTCCAAGTACCCCCAGGACTATGATGAACACTACTGCCCCTGAACGCATCATCTACCTCCCACGAGAGAGGAAGTGCCCCATGTTTCGGGGTACTCATGGTATTGGAGTAGATGAGTGGGTGGAGGAGGTACAGGCCAGTATGAGGACTAGACATTTGGGCTCTGATGATCAGGCAAATTTTATTTTTGATCATCTAGAGGGTGAAGCCAGGGATGAAATAAAGCATAGGCCACATACAGATGGTGAGGACCCAGAATGTGTTTTGAGTATTTTAAAGGATCTGCATGGGTGCCCCAAGTCTTATGTGTCTCTGCAGGAGGATTTCTTTTCTAGAAGGCAGTTGGAGGGAGAATCTCTGCAAGAATATTCACATGCCCTGTATTGCTTAAAGCTATGGTCTACGATTTGGAAGCTTTGTACATATTAATAACACCGTTTATAAGGCTGTTATGGTCCTATGGTCCTATCTACACAGTATAAAGACCAAAAAGAACGAAAAAATCCATTCAGTATATCCGCTGAAAAGCTGCATACTAGCTGACCAATCAAGTCTAAGAACCTGCAACTATTAATTGTTCTGTGAGTTAGTCCATGAGTCCATCCAATCCTCGCCTCCTCGCCACGACACGCAGCATCTTGCCCATGGTCCCGCCTCCTCTACCTCCGTGAGCAGCTAGCAGTGTTAGCTACTGAACTATCATGGAGCCGAAAAGCCTAGCGCCGAACCCGAATCCGCCTCCTCTCCGCTGGGCCCAATGGAGCTCTGCCCGCTGGTTGAGGCCTGTTAGCGGGCTAACGGTTAACGAATAGCCTCAGCCGCCGCCAGACCTTCAGCATCGGCCGCTTTCGCCCCTGGTTGATCAGGTAATGGCTTTGTTTACTACAGTGTGAGATGTCTGCTGAATAACTCTGGTTAGTTTGTGCCTGTACGGGCTAATAACTTGTAGGGGAGCGGTTAGCCTGTTAGCCGCTAATCGTTAGCACTGTAAGCTGAGCTGGGGAGGACAGGCTGAGAAAGATTAATCCTCCCCACACTCGGCTCCGCTCTGGCGGCACCAGACCCGCATTGTCGCCGGGTCCAGTTGAAATGGCTACTGCTGTGTGTTACAAGGAGATGTCTGTTGTGTTTGATACTTTCAGTTGAGCTGAGCTGCTTATGATTGAGTTTGCTGCTGTCATATTCTGCTAGTTGCTCGTAGCTCTGCCGCAGGGGTGTGATATGAGGAGACATGAACTGGGCGCTCTTGGAACACGGAGGTGAGAGGTGACGCAAGGAGGGGCAGGCTCCGGCTTCAAATCGTAGACACCAGCTTTAATGGAGAAAGTTGTTGCTAATGCCCCTAATAGAATGACTAACTCTGCTATTCTCCTGCATGAACATTGAGAATGTTAATAACTCTGATCTTCGCAGGGAATTAAAGAGGTTGGTTCGGCAAAATTCTTCGCTGTCCCTACTTGATGTACAAGCTGAAGCAATTAGATGGGAGTGGGAGGGAGGCCCTACACATGGTAAAAGTCATTCTATCTCTCCTTTTTGTGCTATACAGAGCTCCAGTGTCCAGCGCAGCATAGATTGCCCACCTGGCAGTTCTACTGCCAACCAGCTTGCAGCTTTAACCGCCCTGGTACATAAACAACAGGAGCAGCTTAGCGAGCTTACTGAGGCCCTTACAAAAATGCAGGTTCCCCAGGGCCCCAGACCAAGTCGTTCTAGCAGTGTCATATGTAGACGGTGTCAGCAGGCAGGCCATTTTGCCCGTGATTGTGATAATGCCCGTCTTTCACCTGGCCCAGCTAATCCTCCTCGTGTTCCCAGGACCCAGGCTGCTGCTGCTCAGTCAGCGGGAAACTAGAGCCCCCTAGTGTGCAGAGCCAAACATTAGGTGGGGGATTTGTAGGCTCCACAGACCCTAGCCAGGTAGATGCCCCTTGTCCCCAGGTGGACATTAAATTGTCAGGGGTTGAGGTTTGGTGTGTGTTAGACACAGGGTCTATGGTATCTACCATCAGGGAGAGTTTCTTTCTACAGCACTCAGGATAAGTTAAAGTCTTGTAACTGGTTGCAACTTCATGCTGCTAATGGCTTAGAAATCCCTTATGTGGCTACATGGAGCCTGATGTTGAGGTGTGTGGCAGTTTCCTTCCTTGAAGAGGTGTGTTGGTAGTGAGAGAACCTCCTGGGCATGCTGCCCCACCTGAAGCTCCAGGGATTTTGGGAATGAACATTATTAACGCTTGTTATGATGTTCTCTTTTCAGAGCATGGCCCCAAGTTGTTTGACCTACCTGCTGTATCCGTGCCCCTGAGGCATGGTTGAGAGCCCTCCAGTTGTGCCATCAGGCGGAGGTCAGGACCCCTACTTCCCAGGCAGGGTTAGCGAGGCTTAGGGGAAAGAGGTCAGTGCATATACCTGGGGGCACTACTAAGGTGGTTGCCGCTACTTGTTCAGCGCAGTTTAGGTCTTCTGGGACAGTCCTGGTGGAGCCTTTGGCTTTTGAGCATGTGATCCCTGAAGGGCTTTTGGTTTCTCCTAATCTAGTTAAGGTTCATAGAGGCACTAACATCCCTGTGGTTAATGTTGGTGTCACTCCTGTTGTGCTTCATCCTTGTCGCCTATAGGCCTTTCGTCACAGGTGGACATTGTGGGCTTACCGTGGGGGTTAGCGAGGCCAGGTCTGATCAGTCAGGGGATTGCCACCATAAACTCGCACCTACAAGGGAGCAGTTCAGTGCGGGAACAGATCAGGGCTCTGGATTTATCTGTTCTTTCTGAGGCAGAGCAGCACAAAGTGAGGGCACTGTTGCTGAGTCATGAGGCAGTTTTCTGCATTTGAAGGTGACCTCGGCTGTACTGACCTTATCACACGTGACATTCCGCTTATTGATGATGTACCTGTGTGGCAGCGCATAGGCGGATCCCTCCGTCCGAGTATGATGCAGTGAAAGCCCACATACACCAGCTGCTACAGACCCAGGTAATTAGAGAGAGCTGTAGTCCCTACTCTTCCCCATTGTGCTAGTGAAGAAAAAGGATGGCACCCTGCGTTTTTGTGTGGACTATCGTCAGTTAAATCGTAAGACCAGGAAGGATGCCTTTCCACTCCCTCGCATCGAGGAGTCCTTGGACGCACTTTCTGGGGCAAAGTGGTTCACTACAATGGACTTAGCCAGCGGCTACAATCAGGTACCAGTGACAGAGGGGGACAGAGCAAAGACTGCCTTTTGCGCTCCATTTGGTTTGTTTGAGTTTAACCGGATGCCATTTGGGTTGTGCAACACACCAGGGACATTCCAGCGGCTGATGGAGAGGATGTTTGGGACACAGCACTGTCAGTCTTTACTGTTGTACCTTGATGACATCATTGTCTTTTCTTCCAGCGTGGATGAGCACCTGAGTCGTTTGGATGCTGTTCTGAGCCGCCTGCAGCATGAGGGACTAAAAGTCAAACTGGAGAAGTGTTCGTTCTTCCAGAAAGAGGTTTGGTACTTGGGCCATCTCATCTCTCAGGATGGTGTCTCCACAGACCCAAGTAAAATTGCTGCCGCCGACTGGCTCCTACCAACGTCACTGAGCTCAGGTCCTTCCTTGGCTTCGCCAGCTACTACAGACGCTTTGTGGAAGGGTTCGCAAAGCTGACTGCCCCGCTGCATCAGTTGGTTGCTGAGTTGGCTGGGATAAAGAAGCGGAAGGGACCAAGCCGAGGGTTGGGAGCTGGCTGGACTGAAGGCTGTGAGGAAAGCTTCAAGGAGTTGAAGGCCTGCCTAGTAAGTGCCCCCACCTTGGCCTTTGCTGACTTCTCTCTTCCCTTCATTCTAGAGGTCGATGCTAGCCACAGTGGCCTGGGTCCAGTGTTGTCGCAGGAGCAGGGCAGCAGAGTGAGGCCTGTCGCCTATGCCAACCAGAGTTTGCACCCAGCAGAAAAGAACTACAGCTCGATGAAACTGGAGTTCCTGGCCATGAAGTGGGCTATGGTAGAGAAGTTCAGAGAGTACCTGTGGGGCCAGTCATGTGTGGTTTGGACCGATAATAATCCTCTGAGCCATTTGGAGACTGCAAGGTTGGGTGCCACTGAGCAGCGATGGGTCGCTGAACTGTCTGCTTTCAACTACAGTGTCCGCTGTTGCCCAGGCCGCATCAATAAAAAATGCAGACGCACTCTCAAGGCAGTCCCAGGCTGGCATCCACAGTGAGCTTGGAGAGGTGCTCCCTGGAACAGCAGTATGATGTGCTACAGCAGTCGATCGTCCAAGGTAAGCAAACAGTTGCAGTGCAGTCTGAAGTGACTGTCCTTCCCTCTCGCACCCCAGCAGACTTGCAGGCGCTCCAGCAAGCAGATCCAGCTATTGGGGCCTTCCTCCACTTCTGGCGTCAGCGTACGGAACCAAGCCATGCTGAGAGACAGGGGCTGAGCCCTCAGGTGTGGGGGCTGGTCCAGCGGTGGGGTCGAGTTGTTCAGGTAGGAGGCCTCCTGTATCGTCGGCTGTTCCGCCCAGATGGTGGGGAGGAGGTCTATCAGCTTCTACTGCCTGAGAGTCTGAAAGAGGAGGTCCTGATGCAGCTTCACCAGAACTATGGGCACCAGGGTATCGAGCGGACCACTGAGTTGGTGAGGCAAAGGTGCTACTGGCCGAGGTTGGACCAGGAGGTGAAGGAGGGGTGTCAGCTATGTGAGCGGTGTGCCCTTGCTAAATGTACACATCCTAAAGTCAGGGCGCCCATGGGACATCTGTTGGCTGCCAAACCCAACCAAGTGCTGGCCATAGACTTCACCCTGCTGGAGCCATCTCAGGATGGAAAAGAGCTCGTTCTGGTGATGACCGACGTCTTTTCAAAGTTCACTCGGGCTGTGCCTACCCGGGACCAGAGAGCAGCAACAGTGGCAGAGGTGCTGGTAAAAGAGTGGTCCTATCACTACGGGGTGCCAGCCCGCATCCACTCTGATCAGGGAAGGTGTTTTGAGAACGCTTTGGTTCAGCAGTTGTGTGCCCTGTATGAAGTGAAGAAGTCTCGAACCACACCTTATCATCCACAGGGAAATGGTCAGTGTGAAAGGTTTAATCGGACTTTGCATAACCTGCTGCGCACTCCTCCTCCAGACCAAAAGAGCCACTGGCCAGAGCATCTCCCCCAGCTGGTTTTTAACTACAGCTCCACTGCTGATCAGTCCACGGGTGAGTCTTCCCACTTTCTCATGTTTGGCCAGCAGCCCAACTTACCTGTAGATTTTCTGTTAGGTCACCTTCCCGAGCCCTCAGAGGGGAGAGTGTCTGACTGGGTGGCTGAGCATTGCTGGCGGCTGGACGTGGCTTTTGACGCTGCCAAGGACCAGATGCAGGCTGCAGCAAGGCGGCGAAAGGAGAGGCATGACAGAGGGGTGCCGGATCAGCCACTGGCAGCTGGTCAACGGGTGTATTTGCAGGACCATGCCGTTCGAGGCCGGAGCAAGATTCAAGATGCATGGGGATCCACAGTATGCGAGGTGGAGAGACCACCTGACCCAGGAGGGGTGGAACCAATGATTGGCTTGGCGGTTGTTCCGGGGAGATAAAATCGGCCGGACACACAGCTCGGTCCTTGTTTCCTTCCGGGACCGGAGCAGGTACGAGCTGCATGTTCAGTGACAATGGCTGTTGTTTTGACTGTGCAGTAATTATTTTATTGTCAATGAAGGGGTTGGTATGGCGGCATAAGTCTTGACGTGTCGATGTGCTGAGACGGTGAAGCGGAGCCCAGTGTTACGTGCAGGGTAGCGCTGGAGTGAGGCCAGAACAGCCGAGGTAACAGGAGTTGTAGCTCACACAGCCATTTAGCTCTGTTTACGGTGAATTAAGCTCCGTTTTTCCTCCACAGTTTGCCGCTGTTGCCTTGTCTTTCCTGTTGTTTTCTAGCCTTGTTTTTTCCTTGTTTTCTGCTCGTATTCCCGTTTGTTTGTTAGCTTTTGGTCACCTTAGTTGAGTTATGATTTCAGTTGTCGCTCCTTAAGTATGTTCTTTTGGTCTCTAGATTAATCTTGGGTTCAGTTCGCAGAGACGCTGCTCAGTTCAGTAACAGTTTGCAGAGACGCTCAGTTCAGTAACAGTTTGCAGGACGCTGCTCAGTGAGCTAGGTAGCCTTGGATGTCTGTGGGGCCCCCCAGACTGAGTTTGGTGTCACTGCAATAAAAAACAGTCAAGTTATTACATTTTTTATCATCATTACCTGTAAATGACATCCATCAATATTTAAAAAGTCATATGAATTACATAGACAATTTCTCTTAAAATGGAGATGTAGTATAATATTGAAGAGATGTTTGATCATTAGTGTTGCTTTAGTGTCACACTTACCAACAATAAAATCATTTCAGTTATTATCCATGCATATTAATAAACACAATCAAATATACAAAACGTCATCAAAATCAAATCAAAACATTCTTGCTGAAGTAAGAGCTGTAGTTTAAAGAAGAGGAGATCGCCATTCATGTTTTGTTATGACTTGGTTGGTAGATCTCATTACTTTGATGGCATTTGCTTTGTTTTCAATCAGAAAGTCCTGTAAAATATTCTAATTCATAAGTATAAAAGAAAATATAACCCATAGCGTGAATAACATACAATACCCAAAACCAGTGAAGTTGGCACGTTGTGTAAATTGTAAATAAAAACAGAATACAATGATTTGCAAATCCCTTTCAACTTATATTCAATTGAATACACAGCAAAGACAAGATATTTAATGTTCGAACTGAGAAACTTTATTTATTTTTGCAAATAATCATCAACTTAGAATTTAATGGCAGCAACACGTTGCAAAAAAGTTGGCACAGGGGCATTTTTACCACTGTGTTACATCGCCTTTCCTTTTAACAACACTCAGTAAACGTTTGGGAACTGAGGAGACCAATTTTTGAAGCTTTTCAGGTGGAATTCTTTCCCATTCTTGCTTGATGTACAGCTTAAGTTGTTCAACAGTCTGGGGTCTCCATTATTGTACTTTACGCTTCATAATGCGCCACACATTTTCGATAGGGGACAGGTCTGGACTTCAGGCAGGCCAGTCTAGTACCTGCACTCTTTTACTACGAAGCCACGCTGTTGTAACACATGCAGAATGTGGCTTGGCATTGTCTTGCCGAAATAAGCAGGGGCGTCCATGAAAAAGACCTTGCTTGGATGGCAACATACGTTGCTCCAAAACCTGTATGTACCTTTCAGCATTAATGGTGCCTTCACAGATGTGCAAGTTACCCATGCCTTGGGCACTAACACACCCCCATACCATCACAGGTGCTGGCATTTGAACTTTGCGCCTACAACAGTCCGGCTGGTTCTTTCCCTCTTTGGTCCGGAGGACACGACGACCACAGTTTCCAAAAACAATTTGAAATGTGGACTGGTCAGACCACAGAACACTTTTCCACTTTGCATCAGTCCATCTTAGATGAGCTCGGGCCCAGCTAAGCCGGTGGTGTTTCTGGGTGTTGATAAATGGCTTTGGCTTTGCACAGTAGAGTTTTAACTTGCACTTACAGATGTAGCTAACTGTAGTTACTGACAGTGGTTTTCTCAAGTGTTCCTGAGCTCATGTGGTGATATCCTTTCCACATTGATGCCGGTTTTTGATGCAGTACCGCCTGAGGGATCGAAGGTCACCGCTAGTCAGTGCTGGTTTTTGGCCTTGCCGCTTACGTGCAGTAATTTCTCCAGATTCTCTAAACCTTTTGATGATATTATGGACCGTAGAGATGATGAAATCATTAAATTTCTTGCAATAGCTGGTTGTGAAATGTTTTTCTTAAACTGTTGGACAAATTGCTCATGCATTTGTTCACAAAGTGGTGACCCTCGCCCCATCCTTGTTTGTGAACGACTGAGCATTTCAGTGAAGCTGCTTTTATACCCAATCATGGCACCCACCTGTTCCCAATTAGCCTGTTCACCTGTGGGATGTTCCAAATAAGTGTTTGATTGTGCCAGCTGTTCTTGAAACATGTTGCAGGCATCAAATTCCAAATGAGCTAATATTTGCAAAAAATTAAGTTTACCAGTTCGAACGTTAAGTATCATGTCTTTGCTGTGTATTCAATTGAATATAAGTTGAAAGGGATTTGGAAATCATTGTATTCTGTTTTTATTTACAATTTACACAATGTGCCAACTTCACTGGTTTTGGGTATTGTACAGTTCTTTGCATTTGCTTTGATTTTGAAGACTTTACTTCTCAGTATGGGGAAGTTATTAAGTGTTCTTTCACACTATTCTTTTGATATGGTAACTTGCTGATGGTCCTAGCCATCAGCTTCAGCGTATTGACGGCTCGTTTGGAGGAAAATGAGTTTATAGCTCACAGTCTTCATTACAGTGTACAAAAAGAGGGGTCTGGTTTGGAACTGTTCTTTTGTAGATGAGTTATTGAGCCACAATGTCCGAATCTGTGAATATCTTTCTAAATATAGCCAAGTAGATGTTTCCTAATTTGAGATGACTTGATTCTCGTAACTTTTCGACTTTATTCTCGTAAATTTATGAGATTATTCTCTGAACTTTACGACTTTATTCTCGTAATTTATGAGATTATTCTCGTAACTTTATGACGTTGTTCTCGTAACCTTACTTTTTTTTTGTAGTGCTCAATGTGGCCCTAATCCTCCGTCGTACTTGTTTAATGCTTATCAAGTTAAAAGACTGCATACACCTCAAAATGAGCCTGAAAACAGTGCGAGTATAGAGTTAAGCACAAAAAACACAGGTGTCAGGAAAATCATATTAGTTTTCAAATAAGTACAACACAAGTGTCAGACAAATGAATATATCAATTTCTTGAATGTAACAAATTGTCTTGGTAAAAATAAGCAGAATTCTCTTAAAACAACACGTTTTGACTTGTTTAATGCTTATCAAGTTAAAAAGCTGCATACGTCTCTGAATGAGCCTGAAAACAATGTGAGTACAGAGTTAAGCACAAAAAAAACAAGTGTCAGGAAATTCATAACTTTATTAATACAAGTACAACACAGGTGTCAGACAAATGAATATAATAATCTCTTGAATGCAACAAATTGTCTTGGCAAAAAAACCCAGATTTCTCTTAAACAACACATTTTGACTTGTTTAATGTTTATTAAGTTAAAAAGCTGCATGTGTCTCTGAATGAGCCTGAAAACAGTGCAATGAAGAGTTAAGCAAAAAAACACAAGTGTCAGGAAAATCATAATAGTTTTTAAATATGTACAACACAAGTGTCAGACAAATGAATATCAATCTCTTGAATGTAACAAATTGTCTTGGCAAAAAAAAAAAACAGATTTCTCTGAAACAACACGTTTTGACTTGTTTAATGTTTATCAAGTTAAAAAGCTGCATATGTCTCTGAATGAGCCTGAATACAGTGCGAGTAGAGAGTTAAGCACAAAAAACACAAATGTCAAGAAAATCATATTAGTTTGCAAATAAGAACAACACAAGTGTCGGACAAATTAATCTAATGATTTCTTGAATGTAACAAATTGTCTAGGCAAAATAAGCAGATTTCTCTTAAACAACACATTTTGACTTGTTTAATGCTTATCAAGTTAAAAAGCTGCATACATCTCTGAATGAGCCTGAAAACAGTTTGAGTACAGTCAAGCACAAAAAACACAAATTTCAGGGAAATCATATTAGTTTTCAAATAAGTACAACACAAATGTCATACTTACTTCAAGAGAATATGTCTAACAAAATCTTAATAAGAAAGTACAGCTAAAATTAGGCAAGTATTGCTGGGAACAAGCCACAACAGTGGTTTGAATGAAGTCCCAACAGAAGAACAAGATTATTTTACTTATTTTAAGATTAAGATCAGTTACACAATTTCTCAGTTTAAGAAGTCACACAAATATAAGTTGAATCCTTTTGACTGTCCATAGATATCTGCTATGCCTGTACCCAGAGGCCGGCTGGAGTGTACCCGTACACTCCCTGTGTGGAGCCAAGCTAAGCTAGCGGCTTTGGTTGGCAGTCTCTCAAAATAATTGGTACTGGACGTACAGTCAAGAAAATGGTCTCTACCTGCTTGTTATGGACTGGGGACTGAGGTTAGACACAGAAACAACGAAAATGTTGGAATGTTCCTTAAAAAAAGCACAGAAAACTGCATTTTCTGAGGATGATGACTGAGTTGTTGAGAATTATGCTTTTGGAACTGTTTGTCAGCTGATTTGACTGTTTTAATAAATGGCAAGCAAACAGGATTGCTTCTGGTGCCTTGATTTTAGATAAAAACACTTACAATTGTGTTTTATTTTTAAGAAATTATGTCTTATTCTAAGTTAATTTTGCTTATTGTTTTTCTTGGAGTTGGAGGATAATTTCTTTAAACCAACTAAAACAGAATGACATTGTCTTGTTTTAAGAAAATCTATCATATTCCAAGACTTTTTTACAAAATGAAAAACAGGTTCATTATTAAATTAAGTAAAAACATTCTTGAAATAAGCAAAATCAAAAAGCAGAACAAAAAATTTAAGTGAACTTTTCTTAAAAAATAACTTTTCTATGCCTGTAATAAGCAAACTTTTCTCAAATTCAGGGCAATTTAATCTAGTTTCAAGACAGATTCCATCTAGATTAATAAGCTAGTTTTAAGAATTCTAGCCAAGCAAAATTTGCTTACCCCATTGGCAGATTTTTTTGCTCAAAAAAAGAAAATTGTAACAGATTTAAGGATATTTTGCTTGTTTTTAGTAGGGCTGTTTTTGCAGTGAGTTAAAGACTATGTCTCTGAATGAGCCTGAAGACAGTGCGAGTAGAAAATCATATTAGTTTTCAAATAAGTACAACACAAGTGTCAGACAAATGAATATGTAAATCTTTTTAATGTGGCAAAGATAAGCAGATTTCTCTTGAACAACACGTTTTGACTTATTTAATGCTTATCCAGTTAAAAAGCTGCATACGTCTCTGAATGAGCCTGAATACAGTGTGAGTAGAGGTAAGCACAAAAAAAAACACAAGTGTCAGGAAAATCATATTCGTTTTTAAATAAGTACAACACAAGTGTCAGACAAATGAATATAATTTCTTGAATGTAACAAAATTTTCTAGCCAAAAATAATGTTTATCTTAATCACATTTTGACTTGTTTAATGTTTATCAACTTAAAAAGCTGCACATGTCTCTGAAAAAGCCTGAATACAGTGCAATGAAGAGTTAAGCAGAAAAACACAAGTGTCAGGAAAATCATAATAGTTTTTAAATATGTACAACACAAGTGTCAGACAAATCAATATCAATCTCTTGAATGTAAAAAATTTTCTTGACAAAAATAAGCAGATTTCCCTAGAACAACACGTTTTGACTTCTTCAATGCTTATCAAGTTAAAAAAGCTGCATATGGGGGCGTGGTTATGGCGCTGAACTAGACACACGAAGTTTTGTTTGCTCCTGCCGAATTTCGACCAAATTTATTCTTTTCTCTCTTTCTATCTCAAAAATGTACAGTATATTTTAATGCACTGAGTAAAATATGTGAGGCAATACGGACAGCATCAACTCATACAAGACGGGTATAGCCGGGCGTTGTGTGTTTGAAGGAGTGTAACTGTGTGATAAGAGAATCAGGCCTGAGGTTACACAGATGTTTCCTGAGAAGCATCCTTGTAGTGTTAAATAACAGACACCAGTATCTCTTATTCAATTGACACGTTTTAGGAGTCAGGGTTCTTTTTTTGCAGGGATATCTGGGGGTCGGTAGTAATCTGGGTGTGGTACCCAGTCCTCAATGAAGGTGACGACCTTCGAGGTTGCCTATAGTGTAAGACGTAATAAGAATGCGGTATTCGTCCTCCGATAAGTAAAAGGTGTGGTACCTTGAGGTTGTCACATGGGTGCAAATGTTTGGGTGGCTTTTCAATCAGTTTTGATACATTGAGGTCATTTGTGGAGAGTGGACTGGAGATTAGAGATCCAGGAATTCCTCAAAGCAAACTGACTATCGACTGATTGCTCTGTGGGGTCTGCATCGATGACAGTGGACCCAGCCCCTCACGCAGCATGCCATTAATCAATGAATTCCTCATGTACTCCATGAGAATAGCTGTTGGCATGAAGGAGCAACTCATAGCTGACATGTTTCAGACAAGTGTTGCCACGGTTAGCCGAGTGACCATCACTTGGACTAATTACCTGTTCTCCATTCTGGGGACGATTCCACTTTGGGTGAGTAGGGACAAAATAAGGTCAGTTATGCCGGAAAAATTTAAGAAGCACTGTCCCAATGTCCGTGTGCTGCATATGTCACTGCAAAACAGTGCGAGTACAGAGTTAAGCACAAAAAGCACAAGTGTCAGGTAAAAACAGTTTTCAAAAAAGTACAACACAAGTCTGAAAACAGTGTGAGTACAGAGTTAAGCACAAACAACACTAGTGTCAGGAAAATCAAAACTTTTTTTCAAATAAGTACAACACAAGTGTCAGACAAATGAATTTATCAATCTCTTGAATGTAACAAATTGCCAATGCAAAAATAAGCAGATTTCCCTCAAACACGTTTTGACTTCGTCAATGCTTATCAAGTTAAAAAGCTGCATATGTCTCTGAATGAGTCTGAAAACAGAGTTAAGCACAAACAACACAAGTGTGAGGAAAATCAAAACTTTTTTCAAATAAGTACAACACAAGTGTCAGACAAATGAATATATCAACCTCTTTAATGTAACAAATTGCCAACGCAAAAATAAGCAGATTTCCCTCAAACATGTTTTGACTTTGTCAATGCTTATCAAGTTAAAAAGCTGCATATGTCTCTGAATGAGACTGAAAACAGTGCGAGTACAGCACAAAAAACAAAAGTGTCATGAAAATCATATTAGCTTTAAAAATAAGTACAACACAAGAGTCAGACAAATGAATATATCAATTTCTTGAATGTAACAAATTGCCAACGCATAAATAAGCAGATTTGCCTCAAACTACACGTTTGGTCTTATTTAATGCTTATCAAGTTAAAAAGCTGCATATGTCTCTCAATGAGTCAGAAAACAGTGCGAGTACAGAGTTAAGCACAAAAAGCACAAGTGTCAGGAAAATCATAATAATTTTCAAATAAGTACAACACAAGTGTCAGGCGAATATGTCAATCTTTTGAATGTAAAAATACGTCTTGGCAAAAATAAGCAGATTTCCCTAGAACAACACGTTTTGACTTCTTCAATGCTTATCAAGTTAAAAAAGCTGCATATGGGGGCGTGGTTATGGCGCTGAACTAGACACACGAAGTTTTGTTTGCTCCTGCCGAATTTCGACAATAAACCTGAAAATTCTCCTTTGACCGTAGTTAAAACACTTCCAACTAAAGGATATAATTTAAGTGTTTACTCAGCATTCGTCATGCCGCCTAAAAAGTCGAAGAATACAATAAAATTGGACTGGCCCTTGGTGGAGGGAGACGACGACACAGCTTGACTAGTTTGTCAGATGCTAGCCCTAGCCCTACTCATCACGCTGAAAAGTCAGAGGCAGAAAACACTCCAAACATGGATTGATGGAAAAACTTGATCGGATGGGAAGTGACTTCGCCAGTAGAATCGACGGGGTCCTGGAGGCTATCCGAGATGTAAAACGGGACGTCAGAGATTTTTCGGGCCGGATGGATGAGGCAGAAAAACGGATAAGTGAGGTTGAGGACACCGTAACATCTGAAAAAGCCAAGACCGAAACGCTGGTTAAACAGGTCGCTCTCCTCACAAGCAAACTGGACGAGCTCGAGAATCGCTCACGTAGGTCTAACTTAAAAGGCTTATTAATCTGCCAGAAAAAGTAGAAAAGAACAACGCAGTCACTTTTCTTGAGCAATGGCTTCCTGAAGTGCTGGGATCGAACGCCCTCACCCCCATTATCGAGAGAGCGCATAGGATACCCAGCCGTGCACAGCCCGGCCGAGCCGCCTCACCAAGAGTCATCATCATGAAGTTTTTAAACTTCCAGGCAAACTTCCAGGACCAAGTCCGTGTGCTCCGTGCCGCCAGGGCCAAAGGGAAGGTGCTTTACCGCGACCAAGAAGTGAAGTTTTTTCCTGACATATCTGCGGAGCTGCACCGACAGAGGAGGCGTTTTGATGGGGTGAAGCAACAACTGAGACTCCTGAACATTCGCTTTGGAATAATATACCCTGCAAAGTTGCGCCTGACAATTGATGGGCAGGTACGAGAGTTTGAAACCCCAGCGGAGGCAGAAAAATTCATCCAAGATTTACCTCGAGTCGGTGAGACAACCTGAGGAGTATCTTTTTCTGCCCAGGAGGATTTACGCATCAATGAAGGACATAACGGTACTGTACGCGGGGGCTTGTTAAATGCTGGAATCGCATTACGGTAATAATTATCCGAATTATGACTGTTTTTATTACTTTGAATGTTCATTTTTTTTCTTGTGGATAATGATGTTATAACGATGTAATCTTCGGAATGAAAGATAAGGATTCAGGATGACAGACCCAGAATCAGTTTGTTTACATTTAAGATTACCTTCTGGGTTGTTGTTTTTCATTGAAAGTATTGTTATTGATTTAGTTTTTTCTTTATTTTTTCTTGCCTTAAAGCTGATCAGATAAGAGAAAGTTGGGTTTAGAATTGCTTATGCTAATTCAGTTGGAGTATTATGTCATTGTTTTTTCCTTTAACTGCTTTTCTAATTGTCAGTTTGGCTGAGATGCACACAATCTTGTTCTATGTCAAAGTATTGTGCAGAATTAACATTGTGTGGGTGTGGTTCAGTATTGATTGCTCCCTTGCTTGCATTGGATCAATCTGTGCACTTGGCCTCAGCCTTATGTAGGGGGGAAATGGGAATGAGGTTTAAGTCATCCATGTTCAGGCTGACTTTCAAGGGGTTATGTTGGTGGCAGGATATTCTAAAATTTTATTTATGTCATGGGACACATTATTGCGGTTATAAGATAGCTTTCATAACATGGTGTCAGGTCACTCTATGTTGTTATTTTCTCATATTTGCCTTGAAAAGTATTGAATCACGAGGTTTAGATGTCAGCCAATAGAATAATAAAAATCACATCTTGGAATGTGCGGGGATTGATCAGGCTAACAAAACTGAAACAAGTTATCACTAGGCTTAAAGGGACAGTTCAGTATTTTTGAAGTGGGGTTGTATGAGCTCCATGTAGTCACTAAGGACATTAGATACAGTAGAAAGTTCTCTCCTCTCCACCAGAGAGCCACAGTCTGCAAGAGTCAGTGACGAAGAAAAAGACACTAATGGAAAAGTACCGTACCGGAGTTAAAGGCTTTTTTCTCCGCCTACAAGAACTCAAATCAAAAAGTAATACCACAGTTTAAGAGTACGCTACATGGACAATTTTTTAAGTGCATAAACCTTTCGGAAATTTAAAGTTTATCCGGACCTAAGCCAACTCACGTCTGTATCCTTCCGCTAAATCCCTCCGCCGTAGTTAGCTACCGGAGAGCTTTCGAACACCTTTTTAGACTAATTAAAAGCACATTATAAGACAAATACTTCTGAGATGGGTTTTTGTGATGCTTCCCTTGATGCAGAAACAGATGTGCATCATCTAGAACTCAGCTGCACAGAAATCGTTGCGTGTGTGAGAGACACACACACTCACTAGTAGTCTGCACTGTTATGATCAACAAACAGCCTTCTCTACTCTGCTTATTTGTCTCTGACAGATCATTATTACTTACTTTGAGCAGAAAACTGTCATTAGATCCTTCAGGTTTGGGACGTTTTTCCAGTTTATCTTCGGGAAATTGAAATATGTCCACAAAACTCCAGGAAAGTAGTCTGTTGACGAGTAACACCGCCGTCCATATCACCTATTCCCAGGTCAAACATTCGCCCCACTGTTTATTTCTGACTCTATCTTGATGTCCAGTGTCCGTGGATGTTTCCTCTGTTTTCCTCTTGGTCTGTCCATCTCCATTTGTAGACACTCGTCCTGTGTATAAACTCCGGTCCATGCAGGTATCCTCTTGACTCCAAACTGAATGGGACTTCATCGGCGCTGTCATAATAATCCCTTTTTTAATTTCCTGCATTGTCTCTTCCTCACGCCGCTGACAGTCAAAACAGAAGAGTTATGATACTTGATAAAAGTTACACGAAGCGGAGTGTCTCAGTCCGCCCTTCCCTCTCAGCTGATCAAAACATACATGCTAGCGTCTTCAAATGGCGGCTGTAGCTTCGCCATTTGAGTTCTTAATTTGGTTCATGCAGGTGAGGGATCCCCTGACACTGCCATATTATCACTTGACGCTGAAAAGGCATTTGACCGCGTCGAATGGCCTTACCTGCTGGAAGTGCTTAAACGTTTTGGGTTTGGGGAATATCTCTGTAAATGGGTTGAAATTTTATTTGATGATTCTTCTGCCGAGGTACTTACTAATGATCTGATTTCACAACCATTTAAACTTTCCCGTGGAACGCGTCAAGGGTCACCAATTTCCCCACTACTTTTTGTAATTGCCTTAGAACCATTGGCCATAGCAATAAGAGCACATACTCTAATTACTGCAATTATGACAGGAGAGACTGAACATCGCATTGCGGATGATGCTGTCTTATTTCTTACCAATCTTAGTAATTCAATTCCAGACCTAATTATCAGACCTAATAAATCAGTTTAGTACCTTCTCAGGTTTTAGGATAAACCATACAAAATCTTCTATCATGTTTTTAAACGAACGAGAGAAAACCCAGTAGTACAGCACCAATTTCTAAATGCCAAAAATGGTTTTAAATATCTAGGCATAATGATTATTCAATTTGTACCCTTAGTTCTTCCAATTATGACCCTCTTTTAGCAAAAGTTTCTGAGGATGTAACAAGATGGATGTCTTTACCTGTGTCTTTAATAGGTAAACATAATTAAAATGAATATACTACCTAAATTTTTATGTTTTTTTCAGTCAATCACTTTATCTCCTCCACCTAACTTTTTCCCCAAACTTAAAAAGATGTTTTCAAACTTTATTTGGAACAACAGGAAGCCTAGACTCCGACTTCCCCTTTTGTATTTGCCTTACGACAGGGGAGGGCTACAACTTCCTAATTTTTATTGGTATTATTGTGCAGCCCAACTTCACGCTTCAATGTTTTGGTTTTCAAAGGAAATGTCACTTCCATGGATACAAATCGAAATGTTGGCGTCCAAAGGACTGAGGTTGAATTGCTTTTTATACGCAGCTCCTATTAACAAATTGAGAAAAAATGTTAAAAATCCATTTGTTATCAATACCATTAAGATGTGGCATGAAGTGCAAAATTATTTAGGAGACTCCCCACCGTTATGTTTTGCACCTGTATGGGGAATGAGCATTTTACCCCAGCCACAAGGGATATGGGCTTCAAGTTATGGTCCAATAAAGGTATAAATATGATGCAAGATCTTTATAAGAACAAAAATCTAATGTCTTTTGAGGAACTTAGGAATCAATATGACCTGCCAAAGAAACACTTTTTTAAGTTTTTACAAATTAGGAGTTTTGTCTTTTCTAGAATGCATAACTCAAATAAACAGCCAGAGAAGTCCACTCTGGAAGAAATTTCCATGAAGGATTGCTTAAGGAGTGGTAGGATCTCTGAGTTTTATGGTATTTTGGCTAAGAACTATAAGGATAACAGTGAAAGTATAAGAAAGAGGTGGAATCAAGATTTACAAGAGGATATTTCAGTGGTGGAGTGGTGCTTAATGTGTAAAAAAGCACAAATTCAAACTATCAATACTCACCTGAGATTGTTGCAGTATAACTGGTTAATGAGGACTTACATCACTCCAGTAAAGTTGAACAAGTTCAATCCTCATGTGCCTGATTTATGTTATAAGTGCAGGACACACCCTGGGACTCTTTTGCACTGTTTGTGGGACTGTAAGGAAATTCAGAAATTTTGGAAATCTGTATTATGTCTAATCTCCCAGATCACCTCGTCCCCAATAATGTTAAATCCTAAGCTGTGTATATTTGGTTTGTTTCCTGATAACTGTACTCTTTCTAAAGGAGAGAGGGTAATGGTCACCCTATACTTATTACAGGCGAGGCGATCCATTGCACTCTGTTGGAAAAACGCATGTTGTCCCTATTCAGGCCGTTGGTTAAAAGAGTTATCAGCATGTTTGCCTCTGGAAAAACTTACATATATAGTAAGGAAGAAGGCTTCAGAATTTGCTAAAATTTGGGAGGATTTCTTGTAATTTGTTAAAAATGCTGACTTAGGCAAAGTATTGAAAGCATAAGATATGAGTGAAGGAAACATGGAAGTGAAATGTTACCCATGTGGCAAATGTGTACACATGACTGTTATTTCATTTGTGTATGAAGTGTACATACACATATGTATATGTGAAGGTATGTGTGTATATATGTATATACATTCTGTACCTCATCATTGTTACCCATTTATTTATCCTTTTATTTTTTTTTTTTGTGTCCGAATAACTCTACAATTCCTAATCCTATTTATGAGTTATTAATATACTGCCACTTGTTCAGTTTGGGGGGGTATTTGATGTTATAATATATGACACGAATACATGAATGTAATTTTCTGAGAAATATGAAAATCAATAAAAACATGTTTTTTTTTTATAAAGCTGCATATGTCTCTGAATAAGTCAGAAAACAGTGCGAGTTAAGCACAAAAAACACGAGTCTCATGTATATCATATTAGTTTTAAAAATAAGTACAACACAAGTGTCAGACAAATGAATATATCAATCTCTTGAATGTAACAAATTGCCAACGCAAAAATAAGCAGACTTCCTTCAAACAACACGTTTTGACTTCTTCAATGCTTATCAAGTTAAAAAAGCTGCATGGATCTCTGAATGAGTCTGAAAACAGTGCGAGTACAGAGTTAAGCACAAACAACACAAGTGTCAGGAAAATCAGAACCTTTTTCAAATAAGTACAACACAAGTGTCAGACAAATGAATATATCAATCTCTTGAATATAACAAACTGTCTTGGCAAAAAAAAAAGCAGATTTCTGTTAAACACCACATTTTGACTTCTTCAATGCTTATCAAGTTAAAAAAGCTGCATATGTCTCTGAATAAGTCTGAGAACTGTGAATACAGAGTGAAGCACAAAAAACACAAGTGTCAGGAAAATTATATTAGTTTTCAAATAAGTACAACACAAATTTGTAGCTTCGATATTACTTACAGGACACAGTTTTCTGTTGTAATTTTTTTTATGTTTAGGTCTCATCTGCTCTCTCCGGCCAAGCATTTTTAATTTCCTCTCCATGTCTTTAGGGAAGCCATAAATGGGGGTCCCGTTCTCGGACCGATTGGTGCATCCAAATGCTGCACAGCCAACCATTGGAAAGTATGAATCTAGAAAAGCTTTATTTCAAGTGAATATTTAGATTCCTTGACCATGAAAACATACCATTAGCAATTGGTTTCATAATGATAAGTATTTTAGTTCAGTAAGTTACTCACAAAAATCGCATTTTTCGGCATGGCGGATCCAGACGGTGATCTAGATCAACACCAAAATTGAATCACTTCTTTCTTTTCCCATGTTGAACATTTCCTGAAAATTTCATCAAAATCCATCCATAACTTTTTGAGTTATTTTGTTCACAGACAGACAAACTGTCCCGAAAACATAACCTCCTGGCAGAGGTAATTAATAATTACTACTTCGGTTTTAAAGGATGCCTTGTATTTCTTCCTTGTCTTGCACCCTTTCAAATCCAACTCAATGTCTTTGCTCTATATCTCTTTCATTTAGCTTTCTTCATAAATCCTAGGATCCTAGTTTTCTCTGACAGCCACACACCCTTTCCCTTCAGTGGAATACAGAAGCTCGCAGCTCTGTATTCCCAGCCGAGTAGCCTCCGGCCTGCGGACACCTGGTAGAATCAGGGGCACCAGAAAAAACTCGGAAAAAATTTCATCTCAGCGGCAAACCCCCCGATCATCCTCAGCAAGGTGGCTCAGGCCTCAGAAGCTGCCAAATCTGCAGGAGCGCAGCAGATCATCAAATAGGGACAGCATTTTTTTGATGACAGCGATAGGGAGGTCTTTAAAAAGTGTTGTGAAATTATGTAGGAGCAATTACTGTGGAAAAGAATGCTCCGGCTCTTTTGAAAACTTTGAACAATTTCCCACCCTTTTGAATACATTATGCAACAAAATGGTTGTTGAATACAAGCAGATTGCTGTTTATTTACTCACTATTGTATGAACTTGTGTATTTGATATACTTGCATGCACCAATATTCATTTAACATGCCTGTTTTTGAACAGTTATATGTGTGTAATTTAAGGCAATAATCAGATGAAAATGTGTACAACAAAGACTTAAATGCATGGTAATTTCAGAGTGTTTTCAACATTTTTTTTATTAGTGTTGAGGTGACCAAAACATACAGATCAGTAACAACAATAAACATACACACAAAAACTGGACATTCTGACTGTGGAGTTGGACAATCTGTGATGCGGTAAGGAATCCTGGAGCACAGTATGTTATTCCGGTCTTGTGAGGGAAAACCAAGGCTATGGAGAAAGTATAGTTGTCCTGATCAAAATAAACAAATACCCACACACACAAAGACACCTGCACAAATGCATTGTGGTAAAAACAAGTAAAGCAAGGTAGAAATGAAGGTGGGCACTGAGGCAAAACTCAGGTGGGATCATGGACATATGTGACTTAGTTTTAGTTTTCATGAGGCTTGAACTATGGTAATTGGCTAGTAAATATAATCCAGGTTTTATTGAAAGCTGATATTTTTGTGTTGGCTGTCATGATTGAAGTAGAAATCATGTTCTAACTGAAGGCATAGTTATGAATAATGAACGTTATATACTGTGGACAGTGTCCTCTTGTATATTAACAAAACAGTTCCTCTATATTATAAAAAATATGTGTGGTCAGTCATAACTAGCAAACCTGCTTTCATATTCATTGGAAATTCCCTTTAATAAGCAAGCTACAACAAAATCCGCTACTACTTTCTATGTAACCAAATTCCCTCCAAAAACGATTTTTTTTTTTGATTCTGCAATCCGATCACTCAAATAACATCTGTAAATAAAAGCTGTGATGTAAGACAACACATACGAGTATATTCCAGTCAAAAATAGCAATTGTTGATATAAAGTTAATTTTTTATGAAAAAACTCTGCTGTCGCTGTCTCAAGCTTGAAATCATTCAGACTGACAGCTATGGCTTGTTTGGAACTATTCGGAGCTCCCAGAACCACGTGATCACGTGGCGGTGAGATCAAAGCGTGTCGCATCTCTCTCCAGAGGGCGCAGGCCCTGACCATTCAGCTAAGCGCCACGCTGCCGATGCTGACTGGCGACAGACAAGAGAATCAACTGATCCGGTGAGTATTGAGTAAGTTATGAAGCAGTAGCGTTTAGTTTGTGCACGGTTTATTCTTGCAAGATGACTGAAGTGAATGTGAGCAATAAGCATCCTCTGTCTTATGTCGTGTGTGTGCAGAGTCAGACGAGTGAGTTTAAGGAAAAAATCTGCACACACTGGTGTGTGTGTGTGCGCGCGAGTGTAGTTTAACAATCATGTTTCATTCTGCAGCGATGCCTCAAGGAGAGGAGGTTAAAACAAAAAGAAAGGAGTTGAATATTAATGTTTTCCTTTATGTTCAAAGCAGTTATTTGGTGTTAACGAGGTCAGAAATCAAAAATAGAGCGATGAAAGTAAAATAAAGAGGTGTCATAACTGATTCATTTTTGTCCTTCAATTTGATTAAAATGGAAAAGCACGGTCTCTTACAACAGTTTGACAGGTCAGTCACAGGGAGTCATTTTCAGTGCTGTTTATCTTTGCATCTTGTCATGATCACATAAAACTTGCCTAATCAGCTGCTATTTCTCACATGCTCCTTTTAGTTTCCCACTCAGATGTGAATACGACCCACCCTCAATAATATCATCACCAGCACCCTCCTCACCAACCCCTCAACGGAAGCTGCTCAGTGTACCCCAGGCCATCAGGTAAAACATACTCTACTTTTGCTTTGCACTGGCGTCTAACAAATATATGAAGTTTTGGACAATGATATGGTACGATGTGCTTCTGTTACATTGTTTATGAATATGGGTTGCTACAAATCCGCCAGTTATATTGTTAAGTATGTAGTTTCTGTATGGCGTTTCAACTTTGTGCTCCATGTGCTTGAAGTCTTTGTACATCCCTGTTCTACACTAATTTAGACACAAGTGCTGTCCAGAAAAGTGGTTACATATTCTTGGTGCATTTGAGGTCAAACATGTCAAATTTTCTTCTTTTCACAGAAATCAATTAAACTCTGACAAGAATGTTAATGTACTTATGAAAGTGATTTCTTTTCTCTGACACTTGTGTTTTTTGTGCTGTCCTTAAAAGTGATTACATATTCTTGGTGCATTTGAGGTCAAACACGTCAAGTTTTCCTGTTTGACAGAAATCTGATGATTAGGGACACATTTTTTAATGTATTTTTTGACTTTATTGATAGGAGAGAGACAGTGGATAGGCTTGTGAAAGGGGGTGAGAGAGTGGGGGAAGACATTCTGCAAGGTGGTCAAAGGCAAGATTTGAACCTGGACCACCAGAGGCAAGCGCATGGGGTGCCTGGTTGCAATCCAATCCGCCAAACAAGCGCCCCTGTGACGCATGTTTAATGTAGTTAAACATAAAAGTCATAAAACTGATATGACTTTCCTGACACTTGTTTTTTGCTTGACTCTTTTCTCACACTATATTTTCAGGCTCATCAGAGACGTATGCAGCTTTTTAACTTGATAAGCACTAAACAAGTCAAAATGTGCTGTTTGGGGAAATCTGCTTATTTTTGCGTAGGCAATTTGTTACATTCAAGAGATTGATATATTCATTTGTGTGACATTTGTGTTGTACTTATTTGAAAACTAATATGATTTTCCTGCCAGTTGTGTTTTTTGTGCTTAACTCTGTACTGGCACTTTTTGGAAGGCTCATTCAGAGCCATATGAAGCTTTTTAACTTGACAAGCATTAAATAAGTCAAAACGTGTTGTTTGAGGGAAATCTGCTTTTTTTTGCATTGACAATTTGTTACCTTCAAGAGATTGATATATTCATTTGTCTGACACTTGTGTTGCACTTACTTGAAAACTAATATGATTTTCCTGCCATTTGTGTTTTTTGTGCTTATCTCTGTACTCGCACTTTTTGGAGGCTCATTCAGGGACATATGCAGCTTTTTAGCTTGATAAGCATTAAATTAGTCAAAACGTGTTGTTTGAGAGAAATCTGCTTATTATTGCATTGGCAATTTGTTACATTCAAGAGATTGACATATTCATTTGTCTGACACTTGTGTTGTACTTATTTGAAAACTAATATGATTTTCCTGCCAGTTGTGTTTTTTGTGCTTATCTCTGTACTCGCACTTTTTGGAGGCTCATTCAGAGACATATGCATATTTCTAACTTGATAAGCATTGAAGAAGTCCAAACGTGGTGTTAGAGGGAAATCTGCTTATTTTTGCGTTGGCAATTTGTTACATTCAAGAGATTGATATATTAATTTGTGTGACACTTGTGTTGTACTTATTTGAAAACTAATATGATTTTCCTGACACTTGTTTGTGCTTGACCGCCGCTGCTTCTCCCTCGTCTGCTCGTTGGCCCTCTGTTGCTATCCTCGTTAGCTCTTGAGTTTGTAGCAGCTCCTCGTCCGTATACTCTGGCTCAAATAAATACGGGTGGCCGTCGTAATGAAAAGGCTCGTCTTCACTCTCGAAATCTGGTAAATATTCAGCCATGATACCAATGCAGTAAAACTTTCAACTGTCCTCCGGAATAAGCAGCTCCACTATGAGCGGCGCGCTGCATGGCTCCTCTGTTTTCTTCCGGCAGCAAGCTCACAGGAGATGACATCACACAGGTCAGAGGACGTGAAGGAAAACGCAATGCTTACAATGCTAATCAGAGAGCAAGCACCGGCGATCGCAACCGGTCTGTGGCGAAATAAACACTTTCAATGCTCAAACTTATACGGGATGCAGTTGCCCCCCTATCTAGCTTCGCGGCTGCCGGCTGCATCCGCTCCCTTGATACTGAGCCAATTTTAAAACGAGTTGTACCCGTCAATCGTATACACACATACACTTGGGGCAATAGGACCCAGGTTGAAAAATACCGAAGTTGCCCTTTAAGCACAAACAACACAAGTGTCAGGAAAATCAATACTTTTTTCAAATAGGTACAACACAAGTGTCAGACAAATGAATACATCAATCTCTTGGATGTAACAAATTGCCAACGCAAAAATACGCAGATTTCTCTCAACGACACGTTTTGACTTATTTAATGCTTATCAAGTTAAAAAAGCTGCATATGTCTGAGGTCTGAAAACAGTGCGAGTACAAAGTCAAGCACAAACAAGTGTCAGGAAAATCATATTAGTTTTCAAATAAGTACAACACAAGTGTCACACAAATTAATATATCAATCTCTTGAATGTAACAAATTGCCAACGCAAAAATAAGCAGATTTCCCTCTAACACCACGTTTGGACTTCTTCAATGCTTATCAAGTTAGAAATATGCATATGTCTCTGAATGAGCCTCCAAAAAGTGCGAGTACAGAGATAAGCACAAAAACCACAACTGGCAGGAAAATCATATTAGTTTTCAAATAAGTACAACACAAGTGTCAGACAAATGAATATGTCAATCTCTTGAATGTAACAAATTGCCAATGCAATAACAAGGAGATTTCTCTCAAACAACACGTTTTGACTAATTTAATGCTTATCAAGTTAAAAAGCTGCATATGTCTCTGAATGAGCCTCCAAAAAGTGCGAGTACAGAGATAAGCGCAAAAAACACAACTGGCAGGAAAATCATATTAGTTTTCAAATAAGTGCAACACAAGTGTCAGACAAATGAATATATCAATCTCTTGAAGGTAACAAATTGTCAATGCAAAAAAAAGCAGATTTCCCTCAAACAACACGTTTTGACTTATTTAATGCTTGTCAAGTTAAAAAGCTTCATATGGCTCTGAATGAGCCTTCCAAAAAGTGCCAGTACAGAGTTAAGCACAAAAAACACAACTGGCAGGAAAATCATATTAGTTTTCAAATAAGTACAACACAAATGTCACACAAATGAATATATCAATCTCTTGAATGTAACAAATTGCCTACGCAAAAATAAGCAGATTTCCCCAAACAGCACATTTTGACTTGTTTAGTGCTTATCAAGTTAAAAAGCTGCATACGTCTCTGATGAGCCTGAAAATATAGTGTGAGAAAAGAGTCAAGCAAAAAACAAGTGTCAGGAAAGTCATATCAGTTTTATGACTTTTATGTTTAACTACATTAAACATGGCCACAGGGCGCTTTGTTTGGCGGATTGGATTGCAACCAGGCACCCCATGCGCTTGCCTCTGGTGGTCCAGGTTCAAATCTTGCCTTTGACCACCTTGCAGAATGTCTTCCCCCACTCTCTCACCCCCTTTCACAAGCCTATCCACTGTCTCTCTCCTATCAATAAAGTCAAAAATAGATTAAAAAATGTGTCCCTAATCATCAGATTTCTGTCAAACAGGAAAACTTGACGTGTTTGACCTCAAATGCACCAAGAATATGTAATCACTTTTAAGGACAGCACAAAAAACACAAGTGTCAGAGAAAAGAAATCACTTTCATAAGTACATTAACATTCTTGTCAGAGTTTAATTGATTTCTGTGAAAAGAAGAAAATTTGACATGTTTGACCTCAAATGCACCAAGAATATGTAACCACTTTTCTGGACAGCACTTGTGTCTAAATTAGTGTAGAACAGGGATGTACAAAGACTTCAAGCACATGGAGCACAAAGTTGAAACGCCATACAGAAACTACATACTTAACAATATAACTGGCGGATTTGTAGCAACCCATATTCATAAACAATGTAACAGAAGCACATCGTACCATATCATTGTCCAAAACTTCATATATTTGTTAGACGCCAGTGCAAAGCAAAAGTAGAGTATGTTTTACCTGATGGCCTGGGGTACACTGAGCAGCTTCCGTTGAGGGGTTGGTGAGGAGGGTGCTGGTGATGATATTATTGAGGGTGGGTCGTATTCACATCTGAGTGGGAAACTAAAAAGAGCATGTGAGAAATAGCAGCTGATTAGGCAAGTTTTATGTGATCATGACAAGATGCAAAGATAAACAGCACTGAAAATGACTCCCTGTGACTGACCTGTCAAACTGTTGTAAGAGACCGTGCTTTTCCATTTTAATCAAATTGAAGGACAAAAATGAATCAGTTATGACACCTCTTTATTTTACTTTCATCGCTCTATTTTTGATTTCTGACCTCGTTAACACCAAATAACTGCTTTGAACATAAAGGAAAACATTAATATTCAACTCCTTTCTTTTTGTTTTAACCTCCTCTCCTTATGAGGCATCGCTGCAGAATGAAACATGATTGTTAAACTACACTCATACAGCACACACACACACCAGTGTGTGCAGATTTTTTCCTTAAACTCACTGCCTGACTCTGCACACACACGACATAAGACAGAGGATGCTTATTGCTCACATTCACTTCAGTCATCTTGGAAGAATAAACCGTGCACAAACTAAACGCTACTGCTTCATAACTTACTCAATACTCACCGGATCAGTTGATTCTCTTGTCTGTCGCCAGTCAGCATCGGCAGCGTGGCGCTTAGCTGAATGGTCAGGGCCTGCGCCCTCTGGAGAGAGATGCTGGCTGCCGGCTGCATCCGCTCCCTTGATACTGAGCCAATTTTAAAACGAGTAGTACCCGTCAATCGTATACACACATACACTTGGGGCAATAGGACCCAGGTTGAAAAATACCAAAGTTGCCCTTTAACTCTGTACTCGTACTGTTTTCAGACTCATTCGAGACGCAGCTTTTTTGACTACAATAAGCACTAAATAAGTCAAAACGTGTTGTTTTAGGGAAATCTGCTTATTTTTGTGTTGGCAATTTGTTACATTCAAGAGATTGATATATTAATTTGTGTGACACTTGTGTTGTACTTATTTGAAAACTATTATGTTTTTCCTGACACTTGTGTTGTTTGTGGTTGACTTTGTACTCGCACTGTTTTCAGACTCATTCAGAGACATATGCAGCTTTTTTTTAACTTGATAAACATTAAATAAGTCAAAAGGTGTTGTTTGAGAGAAATCTGCTTATTATTGCATTGGCAATTTGTTACATTCAAGAGATTGACATATTCATTTGTCTTACACTTGTGTTGTATATATTTTTAACACTGGTATGATTTTCCTGACACGTGTTTTTCTGTTTAACTCTGTAATCGCACTGTTTTCAGACTCATTCAGAGACATATGCAGCTTTTTTCTCTACATAAGCAATATATAAGTTGCAACGTGTTGTTTTAGGGAAATCAGCTTATTTTTGCGTTGGCAATTTGTTACATTCATGAGATTGATGTATTCATTTGTCTGACATTTGTGTTGTACTTATTTGAAAAAAGTATTGATTTTCCTGACACTTGTGTTGTTTGTGCTTAACTCTGTACTCGCACTGTTTTCATACTCATTCAGAGACATATGCAGCTTTATTTTTAAGTTGATAAGCAGTAAATAAGTCAAAACGTGTTGTTTGAGAGAAATCTGCTTAGTTTTGCGTTGGCAATTTGTTACATTCAAGAGATTGATATATTCATTTGTCTGACACTAGTAGTGTAGATTGGTCCATTGGGCGGAACTTAATATTTGTGGGCGTGGCTTATTTTATGGTTAGTGTTGGCGTTCCTATTGGTCACGTGATTGTGACGTCATTTTGGCCACACGCCCCGGATATGACGTGATTTGGGGAGGTGTAAGTAGGTGGACCCTATCTATACCCTCCCCCCCAAAGACCACCCTGTGGGTGTATCCAATTTTTAGAGTTGAATATATATAGGAGTAGGATTGTAACGCTTGTTCACCCTTCTTCCTACGGACAAGGAAATCAGCAGAGCCATCCACCTTTTCTTCAAATCGAGAGATGTCTGACTTTTTGAATCTTTTTAACCATGCACGGATCAGGACCCTCAGCTTCCATCAACGCTATCGATAGCGTTCCTGGCGTTGACGCTGTTGTTGCTGCTGAATTAGGTATGTCTACCAATGGGGCTGCCTTTACTTGTTCTTGTGTGGATGCGCCAGTACGTAGGAGACATGAAGATGGCAGACGCATTTTTTCACCACTGTCCGATTTGAAAATAGAAGTCGAGGGAGTTAATGGGTACGCTTACTGTGTTCAATACCAAAATGGTTGTGTTACATTGAGTGTGGGGAGTAGTGGGAGCCCTTATGGAGCAAAGCGTTAGTTCAGACAGGCACGGAGTCAATCTGCTTGGCGAGCTCTCACTCATATGCATATGGGGTGGCCTTATCGCGCAGTCTCACGTCAGATGATCGGTCTCCCCTCCCAGCTAGATCAGCTGATCTATTTGGCGCGTTATTTAAACTGCCCCAGTCTACCTGAGTGTCTGGCTGTCATCTGCACGCTGCTCATTACGCTGCTTACTCTGTCGCTCTCTATGTTGTCATCTACTTTGCTGTTTGTATTGCATCTCACCTTGCTGCTCGGCATGTCGACTCCTGGCTGTGATGTCGATCCATGGCAACTCGATCGCTTTTGCGAGCCTCAATCTCAGCCGTCCGAAGCGGAGGATGCCTCTTGGAATGGGAGCCCTGTCGCTACCCGGCGCAGCGCCCATCTAGCAGGCAAGAATCCTTTGACTCCCAGCATAAATGACTGGCCGGTGCCAAGGCTTTTAGAAGCCTTATTTAAATGTCAAATCGCCGCTCCGATCGGCGCTTCTCATGAAGAATTGTTTGAGTTATTCATGGAAAAAGTTCACTCCGAACCACTACCAGCAGTCCTGCCATCCTCTCTCCCCAGGAAATGTGCAAGGAAGGGAAAAAACATCTGTCATCTGTCAACTCCTGCCCCGGCTGCCAAACAGGCTCGAGCCCCTGCTTCCACCTCCGTTGAGCCGGAGGCCAGCCTCGTCCTGTCCGCTCTGTCCAACATCCAGGCTTCAATTGAGAGCATAAACTCCAGGATCCAGGCTCTGGAATCCAGCTCCACTCCAGCGACGGGTGCCTGTATTCCGAGTTTGGCTGGTCCGTCCTCCTCTTCGGCTCAGGGATGGGTCCCGGCTTCCACTCACATCCATGCTTCCACTCCGTCCGCAGGTCCGACTCCGGCGCAAGCAGGTGACGTCACCCCAGCGACCATCGACGGCATCACCCTCCCGCGAAGGACTGGGAAGTGCAGTTCCCATTTCCACCGGCGCTCCATTCTTTCCTCCAGCTGCTGCGATCTCTCCAAGCCTGAGAAGCCAGATTCTCACAGGTAATGACATTAATCTTGTTAAAATCCTGCTGTGCTCAGAGCTCTCTGACAGACGTATTGTGGAGTGTGGAGATATGTCAGTGCTGCTTAAGGATAGTGCTTGTCAAAAACTCTGACTCTGGCTGAATTTAACATTGCGTTTGGTGTTTTCCGTGATGTCATTTGTGAGGTCTTCCCAGCCCGTAGAGAGGAGCTTGACACCTATCTAGCCATAATTTCAGATCTGGCCATGACCTATGGAGGTGCTTTGTTTTATGAATACCATAAGTCATTTCGGCCAAAGCTGCTATGTAGCTACATTCAACGCTTCAATCAAAGACTGGACTGGTCTGTAGTCGATCTGAGCCTCATCAGCAGGCATTTCACGGGACATCAGGCCCTGTCCCGTTCCATCTGTGGCTCCTTTTCTCATTCCCCCAATCTGTGCTCCAAAACTACTATTAATGTCCATCCGTCCAAGCCTGTTTCAAGCCCCCATAAGGAGGACGCCATGCTACTGCGGAGAAGCGCACCCCAAGTCCGTGTGCCCGAGACGAACCCGCTTCATGAAAAATGACAAAAAATAAAGCGTCAACGCCGGTTAACATCCCTGAGCTGGGGAAAGCATTGGAAAAGCTTCCAAACTGCATTTGTCAATTGTTTGATCACGGGTCTGGTTCATGGTTTTAGCTGGATTGCTTTGGCTTCCTAAAGTGTCTTTAGTTGTAATAATCTGCGATCTGATTTAAAGGAACCTGAGGTGGTAGACAAGTTACTAAAAGTTTCATGATCGGCCCATTTGTTCAATCCCCTTTTCCAACTACCTGAATCAATCCAATAGGTGTAGCCACTCGCAAATACTCTGGGGGAAAAAGCCCTCAATAGTTGATCCTTGTGCCCCTCACAATGATGAAACTCAGAGCATTAACAGCCTCATTCCTCTTGCAACATTTTCTCTGTGTTATGCAACTGTCAATAATGCCATTAACTTCATTAAGAAAGCAGGCAGAGGTGCGTGGCTAGCCAAAGCAGATATCACAGATGCATTTAAATTCATGCCTTTGCTTCCATCTCAGTGGCACCTATTCGGTGTCAAGTAGAGAGAAAAAATGTTTTCGCAGTCAGACTTACTTTTGGTTGTCGCAGCAGCCCAAAAAATATTTGTTACCCTGTCCGAGGCTCTTTGCTGGATTCTCCTGAATAAACGTAGACTGCCTTTTGTGCTCCACCTTCTCTCGCCCTCAAGCTGTATACATATGCTGCATCTTCTGTAGGTTTCGGAGGGTTTTACAATAACCAATGGTTTGCCGACGTGTGGCCAAAAGAATTATCAGCTTGCCAGCTAACGCTATTTCCTCTGCTCTTATGGAAATATATCCTATTGTCATCACTTGTTTGCTGTGGAGTGATAACTGGGCAAGGAAACAAATTCTGTTCTGCTGCCCCCCATTCACTCAAACAGTGCTAGACTAAGCCCAGCCCCAGTGGCGGCTGGCCAATAGAGGGCGCTAGGGCGCCGCCCCCCCAGTGGAGAGTGTGATATTAAATGTATTTACTTTATTTTGAAAAAATGAATATTACCAAAAATTACTTATCTAAATATGTAATATAACATAAATATAACATAAATATATATCCATTAAGATATAAAGTAATTAATTTTCATTAATGTAGAACAAAAGTAAACCTTCTCTTCTCTGTCTCCGTGTCTCAGGGGCGCTGAAAATAGCGCCCCTGAGACAGTGACGATAAGGGAATGTTACTAGGGCAAGATAAGCGCCTATCAACGTGAATTTGGCCAATCAGCGTGGTTGAAAATAATCTCCGAAGGGTGATTCTTATTTCGCCCCTCGGGTTTATTCAGCTTGTGTCGGCCATGCCCGGAGTGACTAATAGGGAGCAGGACCGGGACAATTTCCGGTGGGCCGGCCTGACGTTTGGGCCGTGAGGGCCGGTGTTAATATACATTTTTTAATATTATTATAATTTTTTGGTTTGGTGTTCATTCATGGCACTGAGTCAGTATTACCTTCATGCTGTTACCGCTGTCCCTGTGAGCCGTCTCCCTCGGCAGCCTTTTTTTTTTCAGAGGCATCCTGACGTAACAACACGTCCGCGCAGGCTAAAAACAATTAGCTTCGCCAGTCGGAGTCTGTGAGATGAGCCAGATAGCAGCCGCGGTGCTGGACTGCCGACAAGATGGACAAAAAGCGCAAGGTTGGCGCGGAAAAGAGAAGAATTAAAAAGAGGAAAGCGCTTGAAAATGATACAGCAAAATGTGCAAAATAGCGACTTTTTTAACAAAACGAGCTCGCGGTCTAAACCGACAGAGGATGACGATGAAACTGGTAAGGGAAGGTGTTGAATAAAATGACACTTGCACCGTGTGATGATGACGCCACATAACTGGGGACACTTTGTCTTGTAGCCCCTCAGAAGAGATGCAGCAGCACCAAGCAGCAGCCATGAGCCCAGCACAGGTGCAGAGTGGGCAGGTAGGATTGTTCACTGAGTGAATCTCAGAATTAATGTCAGAGTAGGGGAGAGTGGGGTAAACTGAGACAGTGGGTAAGTTGACCCAGCCCCTGTTTCTGGGAAACAGTAAATAATTCTTGTCATGAGGCCCTAAATTCAGAAAGCCCTTATCATTTCACCCTGCCTCTGTTGAAGAGAAGCACCTGGTACAAACAGTTGGTACTTTTAACACAAAAAACTTATTTGGTTTGTCAGAGTAAATTTACAGCATGTCTTTGAGCTTTTTTTATCAGTTCCAATTTATTCAGGTCTAAAATGGTGTAATATACATATTTGTTATTTACCAATGTATAAAACTATATGACTCATTTGACTACGGATGAGCCTGTAGTTTGCGTCGAATCGTAGTGGGATGGTTGTTAAAAACTGAGTGTTGCACAGTCCTGCCCCACCAAGAATATTTTTCACCAGCCGCCACTGCCCAGTCCTGCAATCTTATCTGTGCTCTGCTGCTCACTACATCCGGTGTGGACTAGCTAGATCCACATTAAAGTCATACAATTCTGCATGGTCCTATTTTGTCTCTTTTTGTGCCACTTTTTCTGTAGCAGTAACACCTGTTAATATTCCAATGATATGTGCTTTTATAGTTCACTGCTTTGAATCAAAAAAGATGCAGCCTTCCTCTATAAAGGGATCTGTAGCAGGTATCCAGTTCCACCTCCGTTGTTTGGATCCATCCACCATCAGCCTGCTTCAAAACTCTATCCGCCTCCTGCTAAATAGACTTCAGAGAGAGAAACCTCAAGGCAAAGACATTTGTCTCCCTTTAACTCTCCCACTTGTACACAAGATAATTATTCAGTTGAGAGCTGGGTTCTTTGGTCACTACACTGATTTGTTATTGGAAACAGTTATTCTCACGACTTCTATGGTTTTCTTAGAGGTGGGGAATTCACTTCTGTCAATGATTCTTTTAACCCTCTCATGATCTAACGATAGCAGATGTATCTATTCACCCTCATTACTTATTACTGCTTACACACTCTAAGACTATTAGGGATAAGAAAGGATCGCTGATTTACATTTCTGCCATTAATTCTGATTTTGACCTCTGTCCTCCATGTTCCGTTCCTGAGGAGCCGCCCTCACGCTTCTCAGCAAGAGCCGCTGTTCATGGCTGAAAAGGGAAGCCCATGTCAAAGGCTTGGTTTACCTCTCGCCTCCGCCTCCTCTGCCAGTCCTGCGGTTTACCTGCAAACCGCTACGCCACTCACTCTCTGCGCATTGGTGCAGCGACAACAGCAGCTTCCTCTACCTCTGTTGCAACACTAAAGGCCACGGGTAGATGGTCATCATCTGCTTATGAACGCTAACTTCGGCCAGATGCTAAAGTCATTCTTGATGCCCAAAAGCTATGAGTGCTCCTTGAGTTTGAAATAAATGTGAAATCATGCTAAAAACTTAGATTTCTCTGAGTGGGAAATTCCATCTGCAAATTAGTGGATGTGATTGGCTATTCTGCTTAATTTCTAGACTCTTCCGCTACTGCTAATTTGCTGACAAAAGTGTACTGGTACATGAGTATGGATGCCTGGTATGTTCTTTTTGGGGGGTTCTGCGCTGCTCTCCCTCCCTCATGCTCCTCCAAGTCGGCACTTGGAAAGGCAGGGAGGAGTGCTCTCCTGCTCAGGCTTTCTACAGGCGTGGGGAAGGGGAGAGAGGTCCCAGAACAGAGCCACACCGCCAAAGTTCAATTTGCTTTGTTAAGCTTTTGTAATTCCATTGGTCATTGTTTACTCAAGGCAATGTAATTGTCATGTTATTCTAATGCAAGCAGTTGTAATTAATGTTGATGTTATGCAAATAATTGTAATTTCAAATTTTATGCTTTTACTGAATTAATTGTAATAAATTTTTGACAAAGTGATCCTGGCTGAACAGATTTTAAAACAGTTTCTGGATCATTGTCTGTCAAAGACTGGAAACTGTTCCGTTCTGCTGTGTGCGCAGACCTTGATATGTGTGAGGCCTAAAACCAAAAGGTCAAACACTCCCCTCTGCAGGTAGGGCCAGGTAAGGTTTACTGTGTGTATAAAGCCAGGTGTGGGCAATCAGTGTCTCCCTTTGTCTGAATCCTGGTAGCAGTGTGGCAGGACTGCTTGTTGTGTGCAGGTAAGGGAAAAACTGGGGAGAAACTCTCAATGATCAGATTCTAGTCTGAAACCTAATGTGTTGTTGTGACTTTAGATGCTGGAAGCTGTTTGTGGGTAATTCTTGACTGTTAAGTGCCTGGTAGACGTATGTTCTGTTAAGGTAGGCTATAAATGAGGATTTTATGCTTGTCAGTATAGGTTGAACACTAATAATGTCATTCATTTATGTCAGTCATTCACCAAAGACTGTGACAATGAGAGAGTAATTTTACCTGAGCCAAGGGTTCTTCATCAGAGTTCAGTCACCCGCCTCCAAGCAACAGCAGTCGGAAAACTAGCTCCCTCTGTAATGCTGAGCCACATTTCAGATGGGGGCATTATTGGCTCCAATGGGGAAAATGATCTGACTTCTGACCCTACACCCAACTTGGTAGATTCCTGTCCTGTGGTTACCATTAGTATGGGAGGGGTAGATATTTCTTGTCTATTGGATACAGGATCCATGGTCACTACCATTCCTGAGAGTTTCTTTGCCAAACATTTTGAGACGGGGGGCCCAGAGGTATTAAAGGCATGTCACTGGATACGCGTGCAGCAAATGGGCAAGAAATCCCTTATATTGGCTATTTGGAGCTCGACATTCAGGTATTAGGCAAGAAAATTCCCAAGCGTGGTGTCCTAGTAATCAGAGACGCACCTGATGCCAACCCTAAGTCCAAAGTTTGTGGAGTCCTCGGCATGAATGTAATTCGTGAATGTTACAGAGAGCTGTTCTTGGAGCATGGTCCTGCCCTCTTTAACCTTCCCCCTTTCACACAGAACCCCTGGCATGATGCCATGCAGTTTTGTCATAAAGCCCATTTCCAGCCTGAACCACAAGTCGATGGTCCAGTCAGAGTTAAAGGCCGCAAGAGGATCTACATCCCAGGAGGCACAATGAAATTGGTGCCTGTTACTTGCAGAAAAGAATCTTGCGTCCGTGTTGGGTCTGCCTTGTTTGAACCAGTAGATGCAGGTTTAATGGTCTTCTCGCATCACCAGCCTTGGTCAAAGTTGTTAATGGTACTGCCTTCATCCCCATCACCAATGTAGGGGCCTCAGAAGTAATCCTACCCCCACGTATTCAGATCGGCTCTCTCTGTCAAGCTGAAGTGATCAGCCAACCTGGAGGTGTCACTGGGATAATGAAAGAGGCACCCGATGCAAAGGTAGTCACCACGGCAGCTCAAAGTGCAGAAGAGGATCCATTGTCAGCTGCCATTGAAGCCATCGATTTTCTCACAGCTCAGGATCAGAAGAGGGTAAGATCCCTTTTACACAACCATGAGGGCGATCTGGGGTGCACAAATATGATAACTCATGAAATTCCCCTTTAAGACGAGACTCCAGTCCGTCAGCGGTATAGACGTATCCCACCCTCTGAGTATGAAGCTGTTAAGGCCCACATTCAACAGCTCTTAGAGAACAAGATCATCCGCGAGAGCTGTAGTCCTTTTGCTTCCCCAATTGTGTTAGTGAGGAAGAGAGATTCCACGATTAGGCTGTGTATGGATTATCGACTCCTTAATGCTAAAACCAGAAAAGATGCTTTCCCTCTTCCCCGTATTGAGGAATCCCTCAATGTCTTGTCAGGAGCTCGTTACTTTTCCACTTTGGATTTAGCAAGTGGGTACAACCAAGTCCCTGTTGCAGAGCCAGATAAAATGAAAAACTGCCTTCTGTACCCCATTTGGATTGTTTGAGTTTAACAGAATGCCCTTTGGCCTTTGTAATGCCCCCAGCACTTTCCAAAGATTAATGGAGAGAATGTTTGGCTCACAAAATCACCAGTCCTTGTCGTTGTATTTGGATGATGTTATTGTTTTCTCTGCTACAGTGGACGAACATGTTCAGCGGTTGGGAGCTGTATTGGAGACCCTGCGTGAACAAAACCTAAAGGCCAAACTGGAGAAGTGTTGCTTTATGAAAACTGAGGGAAAGTACCTTGGCCATGTCATCTCTCAGGATGGTGTAGCAACTGATCCAGAAAAAAATTTGTGGTAGCAAATTGGCAAACCCCAAAAACTATCACTGAGTTAAGATCATTCCTCGGGTTTGCTAGTTATTACAGACGCTTTGTTAAAGGCTTTGCAGTACTGGCTGCCCCTCTTCATCGGCTGGTGGCTGAACTGGGTGGCTCCAAAACCAAAAGGCCATCCGAAACACCCCTTACAGGAGATGTGGAGTGAACTATGTGCAAAGAGCTTTTCTGAACTGAAGTCAAAGTTGGTCCACTCTCCTGTACTTTCATATGCAAACTTCTTGAACCCCTTCATCTTGGAAATTGATGCTAGTCACTGGGGGCTGGGAGCAGTGCTTTCACAACAACAGCAGGATGGCAGGGTGCGCCCTGTGGCATAAGCAGAGGTTTAAAGCCGACTGAGAGAACTCGTCAAATTACAGTTCCATGAAACTGGAGTTCCTGGCATTAAAATGGGCAATGGCAGAAAAGTTCAGAGAATACCTTTTGGGCCACAGATGTGTTGTTTATACTGATAACAATCCCTTGAGCCATCTGTCAACAGCCAAGTTGGGTGCCCTTGAGCAACGTTGGGCTGGTCAACTCTCTGCCTTCAACTCCACCATTAAGTATCGTCCAGGTCGTACCAATGGCAATGCAGATGCACTCTCCCACCAGTACCAACCTCCCGAAGCAATGGAATCCATTGAGGCTTTGCTGCCTGGAACACCCATACCAACTTTACCAGCCCAGGCTCACACCCAACCTCACCAGCAGGTAACACAATCCGCTGTCTCTGTTTTACCCTCGCACAGTTCTGCTGACCTCTCTGTTTTACAGAAAAATGACCCTACCATCAGTGAGTTTCTAAGGTTTTGGCACAGAAAGGCAGGTCCAAACCGGCAGGAACGGATGGGTTTGTCAGTCTCAGTCTTGGAGATGCTGCGTCAATGGAAAAAGCTGGTTGTACATGATGGAGTCCTCTATCGCCAACTGGTTCAGCTGGTGGGGATAAAATACGCCAACTAGTGTTGCCCCAAAGTTTGAAAGGTGAGGTCTTCCATCAACTACACAATGAACATGGACACCAAGGAATTGACAGGACAATGGATCTGGTGCGACAGAGGTGTTATTGGCCTGGTATGATAAAAGAAATTGAGAACTACTGTCAGCAGTGTGAGCGTTGTGCATTAGCTAAAGCAGTTTACCCCAAGCCCAAGACAACCATGGGTCATGTCCTAGCTTCGCGTCCTAATCAAATCCTAGCTATGGATTTCACCTACCTTGAACCTTCTGCTGATGGACGTGAAAATGTGCTGATTCTTACTGATGTGTTTTCTAAATACTCCCAGGCTTTTGCTACACGGGACCAAAAAGCAACCACTGTGGCAAGGATACTGGTCCATGAATGGTTTTACTGTTTTGGAGTCCCAGCTCGAATTCATTCAGACCAAGGACGAAACTTTGAAGGGGCAGTGATCCAGCAACTCTGTCAGCTGTATGGGGTAGAAAAGACTCGCACAACACCCTTCCACCCTGAAGGAAATGGCCAATGTGAATGGTTTAATAGAACCTTGCACGATCTTTTAAAGACACTTTCCCCAGTACAGGAAAGTAATTGACCTGCTTACCTGCCACAGCTCACATTTGCCTATAATACCACTGTTCATCAGACCACAGGGGAACAGCCTTATTTCCTCATGTTTGGTCAAGAGGCCCAGCTATCCATTGGACTTCCTGCTCGGTAGAGTTGAAGAGCCAGTGCCTGGCCCGGACCACAGCTGGGTAAAAGAGCACCAAGAACATCTTAAAGTCGCCTACGAGGAGGCCAAGAAGCGCATACAGAAAGCTGCTCAACAGCGTGCCAATTGACAAACTACACCTCCCTCTGAGCCATTACAGTTACACCAATTAGTGTACCTTAAAGACCATAGCATCAGAGGCAGAAACAAGATCCAGGATCATTGGAGCCCCATCCCCTACCTTATCCTCAAGGTCCCTGAAGGTGCAGGCCCAGTGTATACAGTGGCACCTTTAAATCAACCCGAAAAGATCAAACATCTAAACAGACAATCTATCAAACCTATTTCCAGTAACATCTGTGAACAAATGAACAATGAACAATCAGTCATCCCTCCCTCTGTAATTGAACCCCAGTCAGCAGATGAGGAGATTGGTGACATTTATGTGCGGCATCGAGGTGAATCTCAGGCAAATCCCTGTCGTCCTTTAGATGGTCAACAGTTGAAGCAAGCGCCAGATCAAGTCAGTGCTGTGACTAACCATCATTGTAACGCTGAACTGGAACCTGACCCACCACCAGTCCCAGTGGTGATCCCCAGAAGGACGGGCCGTCCCATGGCGGGGCATCATTCCAATGTTCATCACCTGCCCCAGTCTGCTGCTGATAGGCTAGCTACAGTTAATTCGATTGCGGTCTTGCATAGGCCTTGGCTTTGAATGTGTATTGTCGGGCCGCCAATAAAAAAACCTAGGGATGAAATGTGAGGCCTGAAACCAAAAGGTTAAACACTCCCCTCTGCAGGTAGGGCCAGGTAAGGTTTCCTGTGTGTGTGCCAGGTGTGGGCAATCAGTGTCTCCCTTTGTCTGAATCCTGGTAGCAGTGTGGCAGGACTGCTTGTTGTGTGCAGGTAAGGGAAAAACTGGGGAGAAACTCTCAATGATCAGATTCTAGTCTGAAACCTAATGTGTTGTGACTTTAGATGCTGGGAAGCTGTTTGTGGGTAATTCTTGACTGTTAAGTGCCTGGTAGACGTATGTTCTGTTAAGGTAGGCTATAAATGAGGATTTTATGCTTGTCAGTATAGGTTGAACACTAATAATGTCATTCATCCTCTAGGAGTTCTGCCCTCGTTCCCCCCTTCTGTTGAGCCAGAGTAGCCATCTTGTTGGCTTCCCTTAATCAGGGCCCAAATCAAGCAAGGTAACATAGCTTGATATGGTAAAATAGGAGGGTTATCACCCTCTGAGGTATTTAAGCTGTTTTGTTTATGATTTTCACTGATGTTTCTTTAATTTCAGATTTAGTTGCCAGACTGCTGTTTTGCCTTTGTCTTCTTTGGGCTACAGTTGTTCAGTAGCTTTGTTCTGCTTGGCTCAGTTCAGCCAGGCTTGGCTTTGGCCTAAGCCAGTCCGTTCAGACTGTTTGATTTTGCTTATTTACAACATTGAGCAAGATTTAGATATTTGCTTCTAAGCCAATCCATGTCAGACTTTTAATTTCTTGTAGCAGAGAGTTTTTCTGTACTCTGTGTATTTCTGACTTGCATCTGTGGGAAAGTTTTTCCTTCTGGCCACACCTGACCAGTTTAGCATACATTACCTTCTTGTGATACTGGACCAACTGGTATTTTTATTGCTTTATTTTTTTTTTTTCTACAGAGGTACAAGCTGTGGGGAGTACCTGTGGGGTCCACCTGGTGTCATGTGGTGTGGTAGGTCTGGTGGTGGTCACTTGGATGCAGTGTGGGTTTGCAGTGAGTATCTCAGTGACTAGTTGCAGTGATTATTCACAGTATCCCTTGAAGTGACTATTTACAGTGCTGGAGCTCACGAGGTGTTCACTGGGTGACCTAGTGGGTTTGTGTAGGATCTCCCCACAGTAAGTACCCTGCCTAGGTGTTGTATTTTAATTAAAATTCCCATAGCACCTTTTAAGGCGACCAATCTTATCCACAGGCGGGATAAGATTGGTCGCCTTAAAACTCGTCTTATCATCAAAAAAAAGACATTTTCTAAGGCGTTCAAAACTACACCCGATTCTGTCTCTTTTGATGGCCTCATCAATTTGGCTAAACACGCTCTGCAATGTCCGCCAGTCACACCACTGAATAAAGAAAAAGGTTTTAAACCACGAGTCGTACTCTTGAAGAGTAAGAGGATATGGCTGTGATCGCCATTCTTCATGACCTCTACTCGCAATCAAGCTCTCTCTGTCTTCACAAAAACTCAGAAAAATAAAATCTTCTGCTGGTCTGAAATACCGATCAGCCTCAACCCGGTAAATTTCAGGGCCTGCAGCACTCAGCCACTGAGACACATACAAAATCTCTGGGAATCCACACGTTTGTGACCAGTCACACCGTTTAATACACACAGGGTCTCAATAAACCCTTGGGCCAGGAAGCGCCCCTTCTTTAATGTGTTGACATTAAACAAAATTTAGAGGTTCAAGGAAAAGCAGGAGACATGCATTTGATCCACAAATTAAGTTTATTATTATTATTAGTTTAAGTTACTATAGTTCTATATCTAAAATACCTGGAAGAAAGGGAGACAAAGGTAGTTATAACGATAATTTATTTACAAAACTTTGATAAAAGAAGTATACAAATACTAGAGTGCAGGCCGAAAATCATCAGACATCCAGACTTCTATTAACTGACTAGGGTAGGTTTTGTTTACCCTCCTTTTGTCCTCGGGTCAAAATGACCCGCCACTGTGTTAAAAAACAAACAAAAAAAAATCCTCAATATTTTTTCAACTAGAAATTTTTTGACTTTTCCTAGATTGGCCCAAACAGTAGAAAAAGTGAAATGTTGCTTTTATTCACATTTCCATGTAAGCTGTATAAAAAAAGGTACAAAGGTGGTCTTCGGGTCAAAATGACCCATGAGACCAACAGAGTTGAAATCAAGGTCAGAGTTATTTACACACCACAGAATGTAACAATGTTTTAGTTGTGTCTCAGATCAATCAGTAGCAGAAGTAAACAAGATAGTACCAGAAGTAAACAAGACAAGACGGGTGGCATTCTCGCAGATTGCAGAGCTCTTTGTCTGTGGATTCTAGAGGTTATAAAGGTGCTGCAGATGACAGGACCCCGCATTCTCTCTGTGCTGGAGCCATGAGTGTGCATTATAACGTTGGAGAGGCTCTAGAGCAGATCTTTTCAGATGTCCAGCAAGACAACTCTGATTCAGAAGAGGAAATGGAGGATGTATCAGAAGAAGAAGATGGGGAGGAATACACCCCAGAGCATGATGAATCATACCCATGACATTGTCTCTACATTCTACCTGTTTATCACACCAGCAATAGAAAAAACTAGAAAAGCACTTGGAGAGCGCAGACCTCCACCAGCACCACAGTCCTCTCCAAAATTGTGATTTTTACCATAAATATTAGTCCTACCTTTATTTCATGGAAATATTTGAATTCCTTGACCATGAAAACATACCATTAGCAACTAGATTCATCATGATATCTGTTTTAGTTCAGTAGTTATTCACGTAGATCACAATTTTCGTCATGGTGGATCTAGACGGTGATCCGGATCAACACCAAAATTAAATCACTTCTTCCTGTTCCCATGCTGAACATTTCCTGAAAATTTCATCAAAATCCATCCTTTACTTTTTGAGTTATTTTGTTCACAGACAGACAGACAAACAAAAAAACTCTCCCCAAAACATAACCTCCTTGGTGGAGTTGGTAATCCTGGAGAAGACAAATCTGGAGGGTTTTCGCAAATATGGAGACAGGTAGAAAAAGATGGATGAGACTGACCTGCAGGCCTACTTAGGGCTGCTAATCTTAGCAGGTGTATACAGGTCCGGAGTTGAAGCTGCAGCTAGTCTATGGGATGCAGAGAGTGGTGCTAGTTGTGTTAATTAGATGAATGGATTATGTTATTTTTCACATTTTTGACACATTGTCTTAAATTGTTCACTGAAAAAAAAGAAACTGAGTCATCGGGATGCATAAAAATCCATCAAAAGTCCTTTTTTCACATTTCTATTCTTTTCTTAAACTATAGAAATACAAGTGAAGCGGGAAAACTCAGGTTTTCACACATTTTGTGGTGAATGACAAGTTGTTTCTTCAAGCAAGATAAAATTTGGTGTTTAAAATTCAATTAAGCTGTTTATATTGGGGGTTTAGTGAAGACGGGTCATTTTGACCCGGAGGACACGGGGTGTATACAGAATATGAGGACAACAGGAGGGTTAAATTATCATTTTTTCATGTATATTATACATTGTTCAAAATCCTGTGTTATGTTCTGATTGATTATTTTTGCTAATGAAATGTTTTCTTTTCTTTTTAAATAAAGGGTCTACTCCTACCAGAAGGATTCCTATCAGGATGGAATCACCGTGGAGTCCATCAGCAGACCCATTTGAAACCATAGTTTGTGACTGTCCCTACCACCACCACCACGCACCACCATCATCACCAGTGATCCCGCCTTCACAGATATTTCGGACCCCTCCACCGTCACCAATTTACCCATCACTGCTGTATCCAGATGCTTCTCAACCCCCTTCACCAATGTCGCCATCTGTGATCACCATTTCATCTCAGGGGAGTTCGCAAGAAATTTGCCCCTCACAGCTGGATCCAGTGTCTTCACCACCACCTTCGCAGTTGTCGCCACTGGTGATCACCATTTCATCTCAGGGGAGCTCGCAAGAGGGTGCAGGATGTTCTCCATGCAACAACAGTGGAGACAACACTGAAGACAACAGCGGAGAACAAGCTGGAGGATCAAATCCATCAGCACCGTCTTCAAGTGACTTTGTGGGGACTGTTCAAAGTAGTGCAGCATGTTTGTTGAATGCGGGATTTCTTTTGTTTTGGAAGAACAATTGCTACGGATGTGCGATAGACCATCCTAGTCAGAAAGAGCATGATTGTTTATTCCCCATCCCTGCGCATTTTTACGCAAGACACCTGGACGATGTGGCAAAGACTGTTTGGAATGCCAGATTTATTCCAGCCATCATGCACTGTCTGAACAAGGTCAACCTTCAAGGGACTGAGGAGCGTGTAATGGGGGTCATTGATGCATATCTTTATGAGTTGAAACACGTTGAGGACATTAAAGAGAGGTTAGAGAATGTAACATGGGGCGCCTCCCCTTACAAGGATGTGCACCTACACAACATGGTTTTCCAGCTATGGAGGGATGGAAAAATAAAAAATTAAAATAATAATAATCATGATTGTATTTAGGATAGGCTGTTTGTTATTTTGAGTTAGAGTACTACTAGTTGTATAACCATTCTTTTTAAAATATGTGACTGTCTTGAATTGAGCTGTCTTGAATTTTTTTTGAATAAAAAGGACTTGTTGAAACCATCATGTGTTCAGTTTTGCTTTAACATAATCATGGAAACATCTCTCCAGAAAATTTATTATGATCCAGCCCACCCCGGTGGTCTTGGGGTTGTGTATAACCTTTACAAAGCTGTTAAAGAGATTAAGGGTGTTACACCATCTTTACCTGAGGTGAAAAAGTTTTTATTGGGTCAAGATGTGTTTACTTTACACGCTAGGGCTGCATTGAATTTTCCGAGGAATGGAGTTTTAGTCAATGGGATAGATAAACAGTTTCAGGCAGATTTAGTTGACATGAGTGAATATGCATCAGAAAATGACAATGTAAGATACCTTCTAACATGGATAGATGTATTTTCTAAATACGCATGGGTTAGATGTCTTAAAAACAAGTCTGGCATAGTTGTTACAAATGCCTTTAAAGATATATTAACCCTTGAGTGACCCCTCAAAAAAGTTACACGTATGACCCTTCAAGTGGACATTTTTGTCCATTTTCTAGAAAGTGTCCCGTAAAAGGTCACAGAGGCATGATTTTTGGCAAGCGGGGTTAATTTGGGGTTAAATTTGAGGATGCCAAGTTTCAGTGTGAAAATCCATCATTTGACGGTGTAATTCACTTTTATCCCATCTATGACCCTTCAGGTGGACAAAAATGTCCACTTTCTAGATAGTGGCTAAAAAAAGGTCACAGGGGCATAATTTCTGGTAAGAGGGGCTCATTTTGGGTAAAATTTGAGGACCCTAAGTTTCAGCATGAAAATCCATGATTTGACCCTGAAATGCCTTTTTATCCCATCCATGACCCTTTGGGGACAAAAATGTCCACCTGTCATTTAGCCATTTGTTATTGGAGATATGTGTACTTATTTTTCTCAAAATATTTGAGGTGACTTGGGGCGCAGATGGCCATACAGCCTGTGGTCTAGGTCATGCCCCATGAGGTTTGCCCTTGAGCAGGTGGCCTAGGTCCGAATCCTGCCTGTGGCGTGTTTCCTGCATGTCATTCCCCCACCCTTACCCCATATCCTACTCTATCCACTGTAGCTCTGCCACAACAAGCTCCACCTCAACCACCAGCTCCACCTCAACCACCAGCTGTCCACCCATTGACAAGAGCTGCTGCGAAACGAGCACACAATGCTGCCACTACTGCTGCCACTGCCCCAACCCCACCCACTAGAGCTGCTGCTGTACGCATAGACATAATAAAGAGTAGACGCTGCATTGACCACTATGACCTATTGGTGCTGGCGAGCTGTCAGGCCGCCATCTTGGTCCGGTCTGCCGCTCCATTCAATGTAATGTTTTTGCCTTACACAATGAACTGTCAGCATTTAATCCATCATAATTCCATGAATACTACTTTTTTTTCTTTTTTTTCACATGTCATGTAAGTATGATAAAGGACACATGGTTCAGCGTAGCTTCAGTGAGCTTGACAGTGATCATTGTCACTCTGGGCACGATACCGTTTTTTAACAAAGTGATTCAACACAATATAATTGTCAAATCCTGCGGCATTGTGTGCTATGAATGTGTAGCCATGGTGTTGTTTTCGTCTGCACCAGTTTAAAAAAGCAGAGACACAGTCAGTGGTGTTGAAACAAATTTTCTCCCCCTCTGTATCCATTGCACACACAAAATTCGCATGGTGTCTGCCTTCATAATACTGAGTCTCAAAGTCATAAAAGATATAATTTGAGGTAATTTGTTTTTTTGGAGTTGGCTGTATGAAGCATTCGTGGGATACTTTACCATCCACGATTTCTTCATGACAGTGGGAGCACCGAATTGGTTTACAGGCATGTTTCTTGTTTTTGAGTACTTGATATGTTTTTCCACATGCCTCACAATATTTCATTTCCTGACAAGGGATTTTATTGTGAATCCCTTCCGGTCGCCTGTGCTGTTCAAAACAGAGTTGAGATTTACAAATGCGTTTGCAGTCTGGACATTTAACTGCTCTGGATGTCTGGCTGCTACATTGTGTATAACACACGTTACACCGCCTTTTACAATTGTGTACTAGCGGCGTTTCATATGTGTTATAGCAAAAAGAGCACACATATGAAGCGCCAAAAAACCCTTTTGCATTTTCAATCAGAAAATAGTGGTCATCATGGAGATAAAGCCAAATTGTTCTAGGGTGTGGGTTGTCATGTGTCTCAAAACACTGGAGGCGCTTGTGCTCTGATGTGTGGTGAAACACTATTATTTTGACATCCATGTATCTCTCAAATTTACCTATATCTGAGAGCGAGACTTTGTGCATGTGGTCAAAGCCTAGTGTGAGATGTAGCTGTTTTGCATGCTCCAGTTTTTCTTCAGGAGACATCATGGGATTCACATAATGTGCAAGACACAGAGAGAAACAAAGATTATTTTCGCTACCATTGTTGGGGATAAACAGGTGTTTACCTTTAGACTTTACCCAGCTTCAGACGATTACTACCACCACTTCTTCCCTCTGCGACAGAAACTATAAATTCTAAATCATCATCTGTAAGTGATGTGTCATTACTCTGTATAACACTTGAAATTTGATCTAAAAATAAATCTGTGTTCATCCACATTTAAGACAGCCTGCCATTTGCTAAGGTTGGTCCTCTCAACACCACATTTAATACGGTACCTGATGGAAAATCAACCAGGGCTCTCTCAATTATAGATGACAGACTTTCTCTGATTACAGCAGGCATTTGTGTCAAATCATCTTGATTAATACTGCGTAAATCTAAATGTTGGCGCAGCTCTCTTGCGTTAAAATGCGAGATTTCTCTAACAGTTATCTGACTTTGATCACTAATAATCCCATTAGAGGAAGTTGAGGGTATTTCTGATGATGATGACAATGATCCTCCATCATTAGGACAAACACCGTCCCCAATCTGGTATCGCTCAAGATTCTCTGGGGTTTGAAGATCATTGTCATCATCATCGACAATGACCACATATGCACTAGTTGGAGAAGCAGAAGAAGAAGAAGGAGTAGTGGCAATGTCTAGCCGGTTATCTCCACACACCATGTCTACATACTCACCATCACACACAGCAAGAGTAAAGGCTTGATGTATAATATTAGAGTTATCAATGTTCCCACCAACAGAAACAGGATTAGGAGAAAGGCTGCCCAAAGCAGGATGTGAGGGGGTTCTCACCTCCCCACACAAGGGACCCTCAGATCTGAAGACGCAAGGAAATCAGACAACTGGGAACCATCTCTGTTCCCATCCTCACACATCGCCTGATCAAAAGCCTGTTGTATAATATTTACAGCCCCTGGCAGGTGACACGGAGGTGCAGTTAAATTTGCATTGCTGTTGTTGGGGGCCGCAGACAAGACCCCCTCCTCATTTCCATTCACACACTCATTCAAGCCAGAATCAGACGCATCTTCAACACCTTGACATAGGGGCGAGAGGAAATGCTGATTTACATCTACACTACCGCTTCCACACACAGTTTGTTGAAAAGCCAATTCTATTATGTTAGAGACATCAATGCCAGGAATGTTAGACAGTGGATCTAAGTCAGAAGATATTTCTTGTGATTCACTGTTGGAACTGTTGCTAAAACTCATATTGGTGAAAACATCACTTGCATCACTATATTTAGTCTTCTTGATAGGAGGCTGAGACATGTTTTTTTTTTTTTTTTTAAAAAAAGCAAATAACCTAAAGACAGATTAGGAATCTTAAGGACCACAAAAAGGAAAAAGAAGTTGAAAAAAAAAATACAGTGGGCTACGGGCTGTTGAATACCTGCTGTAAAAAATTAAAAATCAGATTGTGTGTTTCCTCAACAGACGCTTCAACAAAGACATCTAAGTTCCAACTTCTTCACCAAATAAATTAAAAGATGTATGGAGGGAGTGTACCAAATCCACACTATTCTCAATACTAGTTTTCAAACAGTTGACAACTTCATTAACACGAGCATTCAAATTGGAAAGCAGATTATTCAATGAAACACTTAATTCTTCCAACTTTTCTGAATTAGCTGAAAACAACTCCACCTTGTCTTCAACAGCTGGTGATGATGGAGTAATCAGACCCTGATTTATTAAATCCTCAGGATCTAAAAACTGTCCACCACAACCACTGATATCCAACTCAGAAAAACGACTTAAATCAAACAAATCAATGTCTACAAAATCTGAAGAAGCTGAACCCTCCTCCTGTACAGGTATATCAGACTGTAAAGGAATGATTGTGTCTGCAATAATATGGTCTGGATGCTCGGGAAAAGTGAGGTTGTCGTATATAAAAGACCAATCGGGTGTGCTGGCCCTTTCACAACTAAGTAAATCTGATAAAAACTTATCTTTTGTGATGTCTTCTGTGTCCTCGACAGAGAGTGGTGATTCCTCCAAATTAGACTCCTCTTCCTCTAAACCCCCCTCTTCTTCTTCTTCAATGAGCGCGGGCTGTAGTTGATTCCCTGCCTCCAGAACCACATAAAAACTGATGTAGAAAACAAAGATAAAAGTGTAAGTATTACAAAAAAAGTACAACTCTAATAAAATTAAAATGAAGAAAAAGATGCGAGAATATTTAAAAACTTTAAACAAACCTTGTAGTTGTATTCTCTTGACTGTAGACTTCCCACTTCGAATGCTCATGAATTAGCACATCAATGGCTTCATTTAATTCACACTGGTCAACATGCACGTCTGTAGGGATCTGTGGATTACAGAACCCAGAGACCAATTCCTCCTCCTCCTCCTCGACAGCACTGAAAAGAAGAAATAAAAAAATCTAAATGATTAAGTAGATTAAAGAAAAAGACACAACAAGACCATGGTGAAAAAAGGATTCAGTTTTATGTATCCACTTTTACAAACTAACCTGATGTTCTGTTCAACTTCAAACTCCACTGGATTAGAGGACACAGCGACCAATTCCTCTACACCACTAAAAACAAGAAATAAAAAATCTAAATGATTAACTAGATCAAAAATAAGACACAAGAAGACCATGGTGAAAAAAGGATACAGTTTTATGTATCCACTTTTACAAACTAACCTGATGTTCTGTTCAACTTCAACCCCCACTGGATTAGAGGACACAGAAGAGACCACTTCCTCCACACCACTAAAAACAAGAAATAAAAAAATCTAAATGATTAACTAGATTAAAAAATAAGACACAAAGAAACATGGTGAAAAAGGATACAGTTTTATGTATCCACTTTTACAAACTAACCTGATGTTTTGTTCCACTTCAACAGTGTTGTTGGACCTTTTCCTCAAAGAAGATTCTTCCTCATCCCTCTGGTGCTTCTTAGCTTCTGCTCTTCTGGCTCTTATCACCTTTAGACTCAAAGATCTTGCAGGTTTCCTCTCTACTTGATCTTACATTTCACGAATAACACACATGAAAACAGAAAGGAATGCTGAAGATACAAACTTTTTAGGCCACAATGAATAGACAAAGTTAAAACACCCCTTATTTTACCAATTTATACCTTTAAGATTTCGGTCCAGCTGCTGTAAAACACTTTGATGTTCAAATTGCACTCTCCTGGAACTCTTTTGGCTCCTGATTGTTTGAGGAAAAAAATAGTGTTTGAATAAGGTTGAAACTAACATCTAAAATAACTAAATTATCCCTAGAAAATCCTACCTGAATGGTTAGGAGGGGGTGTATTTTCACTATCCTGGTGATTTTCCACACGGTCTGGGAATCCTAATAAATAAAACCTTTAAGAACATTGTAGAATTGTTTTATATTGTTAAAAACACCAAGTTCTAAAAAAAAAACTGAAAGTGGAGTTACAGTTACTTTCAATACAATGTAAAAAGAAACTCAAAACCTCAGAGAAACTAAGTAATGTAAAAACTTAATCAACTTACGCAGACATGGTGACACAAAAATGAGTCCTTCAGACAGTCGGTTCGAGGTCAAAGGGTGTGTGTGACAAGGTCCCTTCAGGCATGTAATTAATACAGGGCCACATCAACCCTGCCCTTAAATTACACTTATGGAGTGTCACTGGATTGGTTACCGTAGATGTCCCCAACCCATTGACTGACCGCAGACCTCTTGACCATCTCAACTGATCAGTCAGGCCTTGGCTACTGAGCAGACATCATCTCCCCCTCACTACTCACCAAAAGAGACAGTAAGAGGCCTGTTGGGTGATCTTTGTGGTCTCTCACTTTTATCTAAGACAAAAAAATCTAACACAAATGTATTTGTTTTCTCGGCTCTGGATTTTTCTTTTATTTTCGCCTTTATTTTTTAAAGTTAACACAGGTTAACACATTTCCAGTTTTAACAATTCTTTCTTTCTTTTTTTACTATTTCTCATCTATTTTATTTTAAAGTTTTACTAAAGATCCACTGGTGTTTGCTTTGTCGACTATGGGATATTTCTTTTTCCTTTCTTTTATTTCTTTTAACTCTTGTTTTATTTTTTTAATTTAACTCTTATATTCAGATCAAGAAATTCAAACATTCCTTTCCTCTAACGTCACAGAGAACACGCCCACCGCCCCTACACGACCCCTCCCCAAATCACGTCATATCCGGGGTGTGTGGCTAAAATGACGTCAGAATCACGTAACCAATAGGAACGCCCAGAAGAACCATAAAATAAACCACGCCCACAAATATTAAGCTCCGCCAAATGGACCATTCTACACTACTGACACTTGTGTAGTACTTACTTGAAAAAGGTTTTGATTTTCCTGACACTTGTGTTGTTTGTGCTTAACTCTGTAGTCGCACTGTTTTCAGACTCATTCAGAGACAGATGCAGTTTTCTTTAACTTGATGAGCATTAAATAGGTCATAACGTGTTGTTTGAGGGAAATCTGCTTATTTTTGCGTTGGCAATTTGTTACATTCAAGAGATTGACATATTCAATTTGTCTGACACTTGTGTTGTACTTATTTGAAAACTAATATGATTTTCCTGACACTTGCGTTGTTTGTGCTTAACTCTGTACTCGCACTGTTTTCAGACTCATTTACAGACATATGCAGCTTTTTAACTTGATAAGCATTGAAGAAGTCAAAACGTGTTATTTGAGGGAAATCTGCTTATTTTTGCCAAGACAAGTTGTTACATTCAAGAGATTGATATATTCATTTGTCTGACACTTGTGTTGTTCTTATTTGAAAAGTAATATTATTTTCCTGACACTTGTGTTGTTTGTGCTTAACTGTGTACTCGCACTGTTTGCAGACTCATTCAGAGACATATGCAGCTTTTTAACTAGATAAGCGTTGAAGAAGTCAAAACGTGTTATTTGAGGGAAATCTGCTTATTTTTGCCAAGACAAGTTGTTACATTCAAGAGATTGATATATTCATTTGTCTGACACTTGTGTTGTACTTTTTTGAAAACTAATATGATTTTCCTGACACTTGTGTTGTTTGTGCTTAACTCTGTTCTCGCACAGTTTTCAGACTCATTCAGAGACATATGCAGCTTTTTTAACTTGATAAGCATTGAATATGTCAAAACGTGTTGTTTGAGGGAAATCTGCTTATTTTTGCGTTGGCAATTTGTTACATTCAAGAGGTTGATATATTCATTTGTCTGACACTTGTGTTGTACTTACTTGAAAAAAGTATTGATTTTCCTGACACTTGTGTTATTTGTGTTTAAATCTGTACTCTCACTGTTTTCAGACTCAGACATATGCAGCTTTTTTAACTTGATAAGCATTGAAGAAGTCAAAACGTGTTGTTTGAGGGAAATCTGCAGTAGCACTTTAGATTACAGCCCGTGTCTTACAGTGTAGTTTCCTCAACTGTTGGGGTAGCTCTCACACATGTACCATGACATTTTGCGGTATCCATGGGGTAGTTACACCTCATGACTTACAGTGTAAGTCCTGGAGTCTTACAGGGTAGTTTCCTCAACTGTTTGGGCAACTCTCACACATGTAACATGATATTTTGCGGTATCTATGGGGCAGTTACACTCGCGCCTTACAGTGTAAGTCCTGGAGTCTTACAGTGTAGTTTCCCGTGTCTTACTGTAACAGGGCAGATTGGTTTTATTTTGTGTTTTTATTCTGCATGTTTTTATGTTTTGCGTGATTGTTTTAATTGTTTTTAGTTTATTTATAGCAATTTTCTAGTATTTTTTTTAATTACTTCCTGCCGGGACACTCTTAATCTTGATAGCCTGCACCTGTAGAGCACTTTATTACCCCAAGAGACTCCCAATGGGGCCGGAGAACGGAACTGGTCTGTGGCCAATCAGAGTAGAGAGGGGACAATTTAACCTGTGGCACACACACACAATAATATAAATTTGCTCTAGTTTTAATTTTCTTGTTCCCGAAGTTGTGTATCCAGGCCAGTCCAGCCCTGTCCAACCTGACCGGAAGGCTAAGGAGTAGCATTTATAGATAACCTATTTTGATGCTATAAAACTCATCTTAAAGTGTGTATATCGATCAGGCATATATCTAAAAGTGAGCCTTTTTTGTAATTACTTAGAAACTCCTCACAGTCCCTTTAACTTAGCAGGTCAACGCAAGTTTTTTTCAATGCTGGTTAACCTGCTAACAATTGGCAAGTGACTCATTCCCTGTTATGCCCCGACTAGGGGTGACCAAGACACAACATGAAGATACCCGTTTCACCTGGATCAAACAGCCACTGGAGCCACTTTACTAAGTTAACCGTAACTCGGTATATTTATTTAAAAACAAAAACAAACAGATCAACCACAGTTTAAACAACTTAAACAATACCTCGAGGTGATCATAAAATCACCTCTACGTTTACCAAGCAAGCACAATAAACCAAAAACGAACTGCTCTCCGGACAAGGCTGACGTGGCAGTTTGAGCGGTGAGCCGATTCTCTCGCCGCGGTGACGTCAGCAGGCGCTTTTTATGGAGCCTTTCCCTCCTCTCAGACCAATCACCGGCGTTCTCGTGAGGCCATCGGTCCAACTAGAGGCAGGGGCGGCACACCTGATCAAGGCAACCTGAATGACACACGCACACACGCTCACACACACAGAGGGCGCAGGAGAACTCTTGCCACACCATGAAACAAAGAAGAACACAATGCAATATACAAAAATACGACCAGGGTCGTAACACCCACTTTCCCAAAAATTAAACATCCCCTAAATGTTTAATTCCTGGAAAAAGTTCTTGACAAGGAATCTGCTAGAACACTTTCTGTTCCCTTCTTGTGAAAGATCTCAATGTTGAAATCTTGCAAAAGAAGGGACCAATGCATGAGACGTTGATTCGAGTTGCGCATCTGATTTAAGAATATCAACGGGTTGTGGTCGGTGAATACCTGCACAGGCTGTGACGTAGACCCGAGATAGACTCCAAAGTTTTGCAGGGAGAGAAGCAAGGAAAGAGCTTCTTTTTCGATGTAGTTAACCTGATGTTTATTGAATTTTTTTGAAAAACAGCAAATGGGATGATCGATGCCCTGCTCATCTTCCTGTAAAAGAACGGCACCAGCCCCGAGCGCGCTCGTATCGACTTCTAATTTGAAGGGCAGGGAAAAATTCGGAGCCGCAAGGACCGGAGCACAACACAACAGCGCTTTTGCAGACTCAAATGCAGCTTGGCATTCAGAGGACCAAACGAACAACATTTTTGGACTCACAAGAGCGGTGAGAGGAGCCACCACATCAGAGAAATTACGACAAAAACCTCTGTAATACCCACACATGCCGAGGAAGCGGCGCAGATCTTTTTTTGTCTGCGGAACGGGAAAATCAATAACGGCCTGTACTTTTGCAGCAACAGGACGCACCTGTCCCTGACCCACTTGCTTACCCAAGTAAGTGACTGTGCCTTTGCCAAATTCACATTTTGAAAGGTTAATGGTGAGTGACGCTTCACGAAGGCGGGTGAAGATTTTATTAAGAGTGGCCAGGTGATCAGACCAAGTGGACGAATATGCCACCACGTCGTCGAGATATGCCTCGCAGTTTTTTACTCCGGCCAGCACTCGCTGCATAAGGCGCTGAAATGTGCTGGGCGCGTTACGCAAACCAAACGGCATGACCGTGTATTGGAGGAATAAATAAGGCGTGACAAAGGCGGATATCTCTGACGCACGCGGAGTTAACGGCACCTGCCAATAACCTTTTAGTAGATCTAATTTGGTAACAAATTTTGCGGAACCAACTAGGTCAATACAGTCTTCCATTCGGGGAAGAGGAAACGAATCGGGTTTTGTGACCGCATTTACCTTACGGTAATCATTACAAAAACGCGCGCTGGTGTCGGGTTTTGGCACAAGGACGCACGGAGAGCTCCACGGGCTCATGCTCGGGATAGCAAGTCCGTGTTCAACCAAATAGCTTACCTCCTGTTGCATGAGAGCTCTCTTAGTGGGATTTACACGGTACGCGTGCTGTTTAATCGGTTTATGACCTTCCACGTCAATATCATGAAAAAGCACGGATGTCTGACGTGGATGATCCGAAAAAAAGCAATAAATTATCCTCAATCAAATTGATCAAATCAGCCCGCACAGGGACAGACAAATGAGCCAGAAAAGACTCTAAATTACACAATATTTCAGAATTTTTCAAACGAGTGGGGGGCGTCGAGCCACTTTTTTCATCCAGTCCATCCTCAGAGAGGTGATACTCTGACGGGACGGACACAGCGATCACCGGAGCAGCAGGAGGCTGCGGTGCAGAGCTCTCACGTGAACAATACTTTTTGATCATATTCACGTGACAGACACGAGTTTTTCACTTACGGTCTGCTGTCCCAATCACATAATCAGTGTCACTGATCTTTTTTTCTATCACATACGGACCTGAAAATTTGGACTGGAGACTGGATCCAGGCAACGGCAACAATACCAGGACTTTGTCTCCAGGCTGAAACTCTCTGGTTTCAGACTTTTTGTCAAAATGCCGCTTCATTTTTAGCTGTGCCTGTGACAAATTTTCGCGAGCTAATTTACACACATTATGGAGGCGCTCGCGGAAGGCACTCACATAATCCAGCACATTGTGGACTGGTTTTGGAGAGTCGGACAACCATTTTTCTTTAAGGAGACACAACGGACCACGAACTGTATGACCGAACACAAGATCACACGGACTAAAACCTAACGATTCCTGTGGAGTTTCCCGAACCGCAAAGAGGAGAAGTGGAAGGCCTTCATCCCACTCTTTGTTGGACTCCTGACAGAATTTTCGCAACATGGATTTGAGCGTTTGATGGAAGCGCTCCAGGGCACCTTGTGACTCAGGGTGGTAAGCACTTGATTTTTTATGAGTTATGTTTAGCTCAGCCATTACCTGTTTGAAGATTTTAGACATGAAATTGGTACCCTGTTCTGTTTGGACGGTTTTTGGTAACCCAAATGTAGAAAAGAATTTGGTGAGCGCTTTAACAACTTTTAGGGTGCGCAGAGGAATGGCCTCCGGGTAACGTGTTGCAGCACACATAATGGTTAGAATATATTGGTGGCCAGACTTGGTTTTTGGCAAAGGGCAGACACAGTCAAGTATTACGTGTGCAAATGGTTCACCGAGCACAGGTATTGGATGCAAAGGTGCAGGTGGGATTGGTTTATTAGGCTTACCTGCCATCTGGCAGGTGTGGCAGGAACGACAGAATTTTGTAACATCGGATTTTAATCCAGGCCAATAAAAAATTTTCAGCACTCGCTGGTAGGTCTTTTTAGTGCCCAGGTGGCCAGCAAACGCAGAGTCATGCGCAAGGTTGAGTACCTGAAACCGGTAATTTGATGGTACCACAACCTGGTTTACCGAGTGCAGCTCACCCGAATCAGCACTCCATCTTCCAAATAGAACATAACAGAAGGGTTAACACAGGCACTTTCGACATTTGACAAACAAATTGATAAGGATGGATCACAATTTTGAGCAGCAATCAACATTTCCTTGTTTACATTTAAGCTCAAATCATTTTCAGGACACAGATCCTGAATAGACCTGGGTCTAATCGGCACAAACAGTTGAGCGCTGAATGGCAGAATACAAATGCGGATGGATTTGTTGCTGAGAGCCAAAAGTCACGTAAGTACAGACAGAGGGAATGGGCGCCATGTTATGCCATCAGCACACCACGCCGAAGTCATGACGTAAATTAGCAGGTTGACTCGGATGTGATGTTCCCACTGAAGCGGATCAGAGGCGATAAAAACCCGCGTCCCTTGCAGGCTTAGTTGACCTGGACTGAAATGCTGATTAGACTCTTTCAAACTGCTGACAGGAGCTGATTGTTACCAGGCTTAAACAGATTTTTTTGCTAGTCTGAAAGGGGTAAATGACTGCTTTCTCTTCTTTTCTAATTGATGTTTAAGTTTGTTAGATATTGTCTTTGGTTTGTGATGTCTTCTGATGTGTGTTTGTCTTTATGTACAAAAAAACAAAACAAAAGAACACCAAAAAGTACGTTATATGTTGTTTTGTGTATATGTGTATATTTAACATGTGCTGTGTCTTAATGTTAAAAAAACAAAAAAACACCAAAAAAAATACATGTTATATGTTGTTTTGTGAAGTGATGTACTGTGTCTTTATGTCCAAAAAAACAAAAAAAAACACCAAAAAATTACATGTTATATGTTGTTTTGTGAAGTGATGTGCTGTCTTTATGTCCAAAAAAACAAAAAAACAAAAATCACCAAAAAAAACATGTTATATGTTGTTTTGTGTAGTGATGTGATGTGTCTTTCTGTCCAAAAAAAAAAAAAAAACCACCAAAAAAACATGTTATATGTTGTTTTGTGAAGTGATGTGCCGTCTTTATGTCCAAAAAAAACAAAGAAACAACAAAAAAAAACATGTTAGGCTGTATGTTGTTTTGTGTTGTGTTTAAAAAATGGCATATACCGCTCTGTCATGTTTTTTGTCCAACTGTGTCATGTTTTGTCATGCCTTGATTTATGGAAATGTGTTGTTTTGTCTTGTGTTTTTTCCCCATGTTAAAAAAAAAGAAACTTACAAAAAGATGCGATTTGTTTGGTTGTGCTGCAATGTGTTGTCTTGATGAGGACTTGATCTGTCCTGCATATTTATGTGCAACAAAACAAACCATACACACACATATATACTGTGTTAGTACATGAATGTGTGTGTATTTAGTGTAAATGATTGGGTGAATGTGTGTGAATGTGTGTATGAAATTGTTTAAGTGCTGATTAAATGTTTGAATGAACAGAATGGTGCAGGATTGAGTGCTAAAATGTGGACATCAGTTAGCATTTAGCACTTCCTGGTTCCTTGATCTAAAACTAGTTTAATAGATGAATACCTCAATTAAGGGTCATGATGGACACATGCTAACTACATTTAAAATTCAGTCTGAAATAGTAAACTAAATCTGATCATTTCTACTTTTGATTTTGTTAAGCATTGTTTGTGTTGAAAAGGACACTTGCAAACAGACTGCGAGCATTTCTGTTCTTTTTTTATGAATGATTTATTCATATGCGATTGCCACAGCCTTTAAGAATATTCTGATCACGCCATTCGATGAAGAGGTCACAACAAGACATTATACACTAGAAATATTGTACCTGCTTCTAAGTCCAACTGCCATAAGTCCATAGTAATTAATAATAGCTTTATGCTCACTGAATAAAAAACTTTGTAGTGATGTGCTGTGTCTTTATGTCCAAAAAAACAAAAAAACACCAAAAAAATACATGTTATATGTTGTTTTGTGAAGTGACGTGCTGTGTCTTTATGTCCAGAAAAACAAAAAAACACCAAAATTACACATTATATGTTGTTTTGTGAAGTGATGTACGGTCTTTATGTCCAAAAAAAACAAAAAAACATTTAAAAAAATACTTGTTATATGTTGTTTTGTGTTGTGTTTAAAAAATGGCATATACCGCTCTGTCATGTTTTTTGTCCAACTGTGTCATGTTTTGTCATGCCTTGATTTATGGAAATGTGTTGTTTTGTCTTGTGTTTTTTCCCCATGTTAAAAAAAAAGAAACTTACAAAAAGATGCGATTTGTTTGGTTGTGCTGCAATGTGTGTCTTGATGAGGACTTGATCTGTCCTGCAAATTTATGTGCAACAAAACAAATCATTGTGTGTGTGTGTGTGTGTGTGTGTGTGTGTGTGTGTGTGTGTGTGTGTGTGTGTGTATTTAGTGTAAATGATTGAGTGAATGTGTGTGAATTAGTGTTTGAAATTGTTTAAGTGTTGATTTAATGTTTGAGTGAACAGAATGGTGCTGGATTGAGTGCTAAAATGTGGACATCAGTTAGCACTTAGCACTTCCTGGTTCCTTGATCTAAAACTAGTTAAATAGATGAATACCTCAATTAAGGGTCATGATGGACACATGCTAACTACATTTAAAATTCAGTCTGAAATAGTAAACTAAATCTGATCATTTCTGCTTTTGATTTTTTTAAGCATTAGCTTAAAAAAAGCATAAGCGTTGAAAAGGACACTTGCTAACAGACTGTGAGCATTTCTGTTCTTTTTTTATTAATGATTTATTCATACACGATTGCCACAGCCTTTAAGAATATTCTGATCACGCCATTTGATAAAGAGGTCACAAGACATTATACACTAGAAATATTGTAACTGCTTCTAAGTCGAGCTACCATAAGTCCATAGTAATTAATAATAGCTTTTTGCTCACTGATTAAAAAACTAAGTTTGTTCATAAAGATTATCACAAAGAACAGAACTTAGCAGTTTCATAATTTCTTGTTTGCTACAGAGCTTATTATCAGTAATGATCCAAACACAGTAAATTATGCAATAGACTTTTAGTTAGGAGAATCAGCATTATGCTAATGTCCACATTGGCCTTCAAAACACATCATCCTCGCTCCACTCTGTCGAGACTGATTGTGAGTAAAGATATCGGAATGTGCAAGTGAATGTGTGAATGTGTGTGAATGTGAGAGTGAATGTGTGTGAATATGAGAGCGAATGTGTGTGAATGTGAGAGCAAATTAGGGATGGGACGATACACTTAAACTCACGATACTCTGCACCTTGATATGCCCGGGTCACGATACGATACGTCACGATACAATATCAAAAAAGTAAAAAAGATCAAATATGTATGTATATATGTATATATATATATATATATATATATACATGTATATGTATATATATATATATATGTATATATATATATATATATATATATATATATATATATATATATATATATATATATATATATATACACATATATATACATATATACATATATATATATATATATATATATAAATATATATATATATATATATATACATTTATATAAAAATATCACTGTGTAATTACAACTTATTTGTTTTTGTTTGAGCTGCACACAGGAAAACACAAGGCCTAACAGGCCAAAACACAAACAATAACACTCTAACCCTAAGGTTAGAGAGAGTGTATGCTAACGAGTGGTAGGCTCGTTTTCGCCGTCTTCGTCTTTTTTAATGAGAAAGCCAAAATACTGCCAGACAGATGACTTGTATCCAGGCGAAGTGTCCCCAATTTCAACCTCATTCGACTCCATCATTCGGCTTTTTGGAGACATGGTCGTTGGTGCTCGTGCTTGTTGTCGTCACTTCTAGTCAAAATGCGCTATTGCCAGATGTGGTGTCTTTATTTCGCGATCCATGCGTTTCATCACGTACTGTATTGTGATATATTGCCAAACGATATTTCATCACATCCTTAGAGTGAATGTGTGTGAATGTGAGAGTGAATGTGTGTGAATGGGGTGTGAATGGGGTGTGAATGTGTGTGTGGGTGTGCATGCACACAAGGTGTGTGGAGAGTCTTTTTTTTTTATTTTTTTTATTTTTTTATTTTTTTTATTTATAGTGTTCACCACACAATATATACATCTCCATATATACAAACACCAGTGTATATACAATATATACAATATATGCAAATGTACATATATACATAAACCTTCAGGGTATCTTCAAAATTAATTAAACATGTTAAAGGATTCGCAGATGTCTAAAGTCTTCATTGCTTTTTTGTCTTTTACACCATGAAGGGAGATCATATAAAACTCTACTTCCTTTATAAATGGTTGTATTTTTGGAGGTTTTTGGTTCCATTTGCACTTGTGAATATAATACTTGCCATACAGTATAAATAAATTCAAGATGTAACTTTTTCGTTGTTCACTAGTATTATTTTCATAGAAAAATAAGACATCCTTTTCTTTCAGCTGAATATTGGAGCCAGTCTGTACATTGTAGAACTGCTCAACCTTTGACCAAAATATTCGACAATGGATACATTCAAAAAACAAATGACAAATAGTTTCTGTCTCATGGTTACAAAACACACAGTTTCTCTCCACAACCCCAAATCTTACAACAACTTGATTTGTTGGGTAAATTAAATGTAATATTTTAAATGCTACTTCCTTGACTTTATTTGTTACAAAAAATTTCTGGTTAAATGTCCATACAGATTTCCATTTAATATTTTCAAATTTTGAGTTCCAGCTGGATTTTGACTGAGGGGTTGAGGTTTGGTGGTACAATTTCCTAATATGTTTGTTGTTACATTTGTCACTTGTTAGCTGTACTCCACCTAAGGAAAGTTCTGATGAATATCGTGTGTTCTCCTCTCCTCCCCCTTGCAGAAGTGTCAGCAGTCCAGAGGGGATTGCATCAAATACAATTGCATATTCTTTAGGAGTTATAGGTATTTTATATTTCGCTAGAAATTCTGTATAGCTGTACAGCTGTCTGTTTCTATTTAATAATTGCATGACAAACAGAATATTGTTTCCCACCCAACCATCGAAAAATAATGTTTTATTTTTATATTTAATATCTTTGTTGTTCCAGATTAAAGATCTGTGTGGAGAGAAACCGTGCTTGTATATCATTAACCATGACATTAAGGCCTGTTTATGGAAATTAGACAGATTGACAGGAATCTTGCCTACATCATAATTACAATGCAGCAAAAACTCAATACCACCCACCTTCCTAAGTAACAGTTCTGGGATAATAAACCATAATTTGTCTTTTTCTTTTATATATCGTTTGAACCAGTTGATCTTAAAGACCATGTTGGCTGTACCAAAGTCTAACACATTTAACCCTCCTTCAGAGTATGAATTACATAATACATTCTTTTTTAGATAATGTGGTTTATTTTTCCATATAAAGGTGTGTGGAGAGTCTGGTGCAGCAGTTTGTGCCGTAGTGACCTGGTGGTTTGTGCTGCTGCCTCAGTGTTTTGTACTTCCTGCTGGTCACTGCGCTCACTGCTGCTGCTCTGTCTTCTAACAGGGTGAACAAAGGAGGAGATGGTTCACATCTTCTCCATCAGTCCACAGCCTCTCCACCACCAAGACCCCTACAGTGCCTCCTCGTGGCCACACACGGAAACTGGGTCTGTCTCAGTCCCAGGCTAAACTGAAGGGATCTCGGAGCAGCAGTGGTCCCCAGAGATGCAGTGTTCAGGGCGTCCTGCAAACGGACAGGCCCTGGCACCATCAATCACTGCCCCAGCTATGGGAAAATAGGCTTCAGAATACCTGTCAGAAAATTCATAACATCACTGTCTGTGTAATTTTGATAATCATGCCTAAAAATAAAAATCACAACCCATATCTCACTTTGTTTCAATCTTTCTTTGTTTTCTGTACAAACTTGCTTAAGAAATAAGAGCTCATTTGACAAATGTACAAAATTAGATCACAGATCCGGCTTTCCAACAGCCATGCTCTAAGGGGTTTGGAAAAGGCAGTCAGAACTGAAAGCTCAGTCGCTAAGGGTCCGTTTTGTGTTTGTGGGTACTGAGAGGAGCCCGAGGTCTGCAGATCTCAGGTTCCGCTCCGGGGAGTAGTCCTCGAGGAGATCTGACAGGTACTGTGGGGCCAGGGCATGGAGAGCTTTATAGGTGAGGATGAGCAGTTTGTATTTGATGCGGATATTCTTCAGCTTGATATTGCATTTTGACAGAGTGGTCATGTTAAGCTTAAAAATATCCTTTTTCAAACACAATCAAACTAAATCAGTGATGACAGGAAATGTTGAACTAGCCTATATTACAATTCATACTCGGGAAATACCATCTTATTTAACTCAATAGGCTTTTTCTAATGGCATCAGAGCCCACACTAGTAATTGCATGATGAAAAAGATTTTGTCATGGTGTTTCTGGGCTCTGCAACATGGATAAACTTCATCATCTGTTCCAGTGACAGATAAATTCACAAGAAGTGAAGCAGAGCCGGAGTGTGAACTGGCTCAATGTCTGCTGCCATGTAGTGGTTAAAGGCTGAACTACAACACATAACAAATGTCCCCAACTTCTACATGCTGTACGACGGAGGATTAGGGCCACGTTGAAAACTAAAAAAAAAGGAAGGTTACGAGAATTAAGTCGTAAAGTTACGAGAATAATCTCATAAATTACGAGAATAAAGTCGTAAAATTACGAGAATAATCTCATAAATAACGAGAATAAAGTCGTAAAATTACGAGAATAATCTCATAATTTACGAGCATAAAGTCGAAAAGTTACGAGAATAAGTAATCTCAAACTAGGAAACATCTGCTTTGCTTTATTTAGAAAGATATTCACAGATTCGGACTTTTCGGCTCAATGATTCATCTACAAAAGAACGTAATTCCAAACCAGACCCCTCTTTTTGATCACTGTAATGAAGAATGTGAGCTATAAACTTGTTTTCATCCAAACGAGCCGTCAATACACTGAAGCTGATGGCTCGGCGATTTAGGGACCATCGGCAAATTACCATATCGGAGGAATAGTGTGAAAGAAATCCATGCATATTAATTGACACAATTAAATAAACAAAACATCATCATTAAAATCAAATCAAAACATTCCTGCTGAAGTAAGAGCTGTAGTTTAAAGAAGAGGAGATCACCATACATGTTTTGTGATGACTTGGTTGGTAGATCTCATTACTTTGATGGCATATGCTTTAATTTCAATTAGAAAGTCCTGTAAAATATTTTAATTTATAAATCTAAAAGAAAATATGACCCGTAGTATGAATAACAACATACGATCCTTTGTATTTGCTGTGATTTTGAAAACTACTTCTCAGTTTGGGGAAGTTATTGAATTTTCTTTCACACTATTGCTCGATATGGTAATTTGCCGATGGTCCCTAAACCGCCGAGCCATCAGCGTCAGTGTATTGACGGCTCGTTTAGATGAAAACGAGTTTGTAGTTCTCATTCTTCTTTACAGTGATCAAAAAGATGGGTCTGGTTTGCAACTACGTTCTTTTGTAGATGAGTTATTGGGCCGCAAAGTCCGAATGTGTGAAATTCTTTCTAATTATGGCCAAGCAGATGTTACATAGTTTGAGAGACTTTATTCTCGTAACTTTCGACTTTATTCTCGTAATGTATGAGATTATTCTCGTAATTTTACGACTTTATTCTCGTAATTTATGAGATTATTCTCGTAACTTTATGACTTTATTCTCGTAACTTTCCTTTTTTTTTTAGTTTTCAACGTGGCCCGAATCCTCCGTCGTACAATATAAACCAGATTATAAATAATATTAATAAAATATGGCTACAAGCTGGCGAATGCTCCTTCCCGTCCTCTGTCTTCCCGTCCACAGTCTTGGCTGTTTTTTTGCAATTCTAGATTATGGATGCATAATTTGACTCATAATTTGCTTTAGAATAAATCATCCAATGTGGATTTTTTTTCTATTTACGTTGGAAACTATGTAGCACAATCGAGATGAAAACAATGAATAATTTAATCAATTTCTTCATATTCTTTAAATAAACAATATGCAAATATTTTAGGATGCAGTGTAAACACTTTAGATGTGTTATGGATGAAACATCTTTGACTGTCATTAATATAGAGATGGCACAATGATGATGTGTAACAGGTCTTATTTCCTCTGTTTTCCTAATGAATATATTTTTGTAATGGAGCAGAAATGATGCGATTTTTAAAGTCTTTCTGAGGTGTTGAAATAGGTTTGGAAATTGTGATCCATGAATTATACAAATATGTTTGCTGTTGTTTTTGAGAAAGATACAACACATAGTGAAGAAACTGCTAAGTTAAACTAATGTTAACAAAATAAACACTTCTATTTAGACTTTAATGCAATGTGACTGTAGAGTGGCGCTTTTGATACGTGATGACGTAAAAAAAAAACAACGTCAGACACAGAGTGACGTCAGGGTTCGGTCGTCATAACAACATCATATCGTTTGAAAAATATTAAAGCCCAAACCTTTACAAAGTGAGTCCGCACTCCGCAGAGACTGACGACGACTGTGAACATCTTCAGAGAGATTTCCGTGACAAAGTTTCTTTCAGCGAGGATTTATCGACCGAACAGCAGCCGAAAAAGGACAAACTTGATCTTTACTCGAGAAATGTAAGAGTTTAGACTTCATTAAACATCACGAGTTTTATCAGGTCAGAAACACCGTTTGGTGAAAACAGACGAACTCAGTAAAACGTCCTGAAATTAGTGTTTTAGTGTTTATTCGTCACATTTAGCAGAATATTGAGGGAGTATTTACAGTTAAAGAACATCGAAATGTTGGAATAACGAACATGTTTGAGACACAAGACAAAAACTAGCTAAGCTGTTTTAAGCAAAGATATATGGGGATGTTTTAGGCTCTTTTCCTCAAGATTATTTTTAAACTTTCTTAATTTTACACACAGATCTCTTAAAGACAAGACATGTTTATTTATTGAGCACAACTCGTATATACGGTTATTCAAAGTGCTTTACAGAACAAGAAAAATGCATTAAAATCACAATGCAGAATTAAAACAAAAAAAACAAATTATAAATGAAAATATCTATTTGACATTGAATTTAATGTCCAAAACATGAAGTGAAAGAGGTCAATCCGAGTTACAAATAAACTTCCAAAATAGGACAGAAAAACACGTCTATTTGACATTACAATTGGGCGTCCAAATAAGATGTCAATCTGAAGTTACAATTAAAGTCCAAAATTTGAACGATTAAACATTTATTGACATTACAATTAAATATCCAAAGCATGAAGTCAAAGATGTCAATCCGACATTACAATTAAATGTCCAAAATATGACAGCATCCAAACAGACTCATTGTTTTGATTCGATGATATTCATGTCCACAAAAGGAGCAACACAGATATATGTGTGGCAATGTGAGTAATGGAGGTCTGAACGCTGACAACGCCACCTGGGGACTTGCACCCCATATAAATGTATCTTTACCAACCATAAAAGGCACACACAGGTTCAAATAAGTCCACAGGCAGAGAGCGTGATTCCCATAAAAATACAATACTTTATTTAACAAACTATTAAAATGAGCAGCAGACACAAATCATAATACTAATAATAATCATAATAATAATAATAATGATCATAATAATCAGGAGTAAGGGACCTGCCAAAAGAAAAGTTAACCAAAACCAGGGCTGGGGGCTTACCACGACAGCGGTAACGAAAAAGGGAGGAATCCAAAACTACACACCACTGTGAACTGCAAACAAAACAAGTGAAAAACAGGACCACCACCAGGGGACCGCTGCCGCGCCGAGGCCCACAGCACCTGTTAAAGCTATGGTCTACGATTTGGAAGCTTTGTACATATTAATAACACCGTTTATAAGGCTGTTATGGTCCTATGGTCCTATCTACACAGTATAAAGACCAAAAAGAACGAAAAAAATCCATTCAGTATATCCGCTGAAAAGCTGCATACTAGCTGATCAATCAAACCTAAGAACCTGCGACTATTAATTGGTCCGTGAGTTGGTCCGTGAGTCCATCCAATCCCCTGTCTCTCTCACTACGCAGCGTCATGCGTAGTGCGTCATGGTCCCGTCTCCTCCCCTCTACCTCCGGTGAGCAGCTAGCAGCGTTAGCTACTGAACTATCATGGAGCCGGAAAAGCCTAGCGCCGAGCCGCCTCCCTCTCCCGCGGGGCCCAACGGAGCTCTGCCCGCGGGTTGAGGCCTGTTAGCGGGCTAACGGCTAACGAATAGCCTCAGCCGGCCGTCAGACCTTCAGCATCGACCGTTTCGCCCCTGGTTGGTACGGTAATGCCTTTGTTTACTACAGTGGGAGATGTCTGCTGAATAACTCTGGTTAGTTTGTGCCTGCACGGGCTAATAACTTGTAGGGGAGCGGGTTAGCCTGTTAGCCGCTAATCGTTTGCACTGTAAGCTGAGCTGGGGAGGACAGGCTGAGAAAGATAAATCCTCCCCCACACTCGGCTCCGCTCTGGCGGCGCCAGACCCGCATTGCCGCCGGTCCAATTGAAATGGCTACTGCTGTGTGTTACAAGGGGGATGTCTGTCGTGTTTGATACTTTCAGTTGAGCTGAGCTGTTTTTGATTGAGTTTGCTGCTGATTGAGTTTGCTAGTCGCTCGTAGCTCAGTCCGAGGGGGCTTTATGAGGCGACACGAGCTGGGGGCGGGATCTTGGAACACGGGGGGGGGGGGTGAGGGAAGGGGGGGCAGGCTGCGGTTTCAAATCGTAGACCACAGCTTTAACAAAAGGAAACAATAATTAGAAACACAAAAATGGCAGTCCTCATACTCCTGTAAATAAACAATTCTAACAAAACCAAATACTCAAAAAAAGAAAACAAAAGAAAACACCACAATATAATAATTAAACAAATCACAAAAGAAATAATTCAACCCAGGAAATAAACTAAAGTAATTAAGTCTGCCCCCCAGCTAATAAAACAAGCCTGGGTCCAGTGGACAGCGGCACTGGAGCAGCCACCAATACATTCTGTGGGTAGGAGGGGCCTTGGGAGCCGCCGACACTCAGCCCACCCGGAGTCCCACAGCGGAGTTAAAAATCAGACCGCAGCATCATTAGTTTTAAAGTCAGTCATAATAAACCAGAAACCAGGACAGCCGCAAGGCTCAGGAGTGGCGGAACAGCCCACACACTGTAAACAAAAAAATACAAAATAAAACAATGGCATGTTCCCTAAAATGGATAAAGCAAGCAGCTATAGAAGAAAATAAATTCATACCCGAGAGCAGGGCAGCCGTGTCAGTGGAGGGGCGCACACAGCCCGACAGCGCCAGTGAGTCCTGAAGGAGGGGGTGAAACGGAATCATTCTCCCACCATCCAACAGTCAAAAGCTTTAAAGAAGGCAGACAATCCGCGCCCTACCTGCAGAAGCCCTGCAGCGCCCACACAGACCCCGAGACAGCCGGCTCCGGTCACACCACACTGCTGTAACGGAGCGAAACTGGGGTAAGCACCCGCACAAACAACTGACTGGATCACTACAAACCAGCGCGCATACCTTTTGAATGGAGCCCGACACACTCCCTTGCAGCTCGGCACGGCGTCCTTCACAGCACGTGCCGTCAGCTCCGTAAAGGAGGAAGAGGAAGTGAGAGGAAGAGGAGGGGGCCGACCGGGGGTATTTATAGGCTGCCGGACCTTGGCAGCCACACCGCCCCCTGGGGTAGGGAGGAAAAGACCCCTATCTGGCCTCATCTACCCCCAGGTTTTGAATCGTCGTCCCGACAAACCAAGATCAGATGCTAGCTCAAAGGTCTAAAAATAGCCACTTGAGCGTTGGACACAGGCTGCACTGGCTGTGCTAAGCTACCTGCAGATACAGGAGGATTGTGGATGTTAGGATGGAAACCAGCTGTAGTGCGAGCTGTCCGACGCAGGACTGGCTGACTAGGGCCAGGGTGGTCAGATGGGGACAAAGAAGCAACTGGTGTTCTAGCGCTCCTTGATGTAGGGGGTGTGCCTGAACGGACCTGAACCTCTGAACATGGAGCAGCAGAGGACCTATATGGACCTGGTGCAGCTGCGGGTGGCATGGGCGTTTCAGGTACCAAAAGCCACAAGTCACCATCACCGAGAGAGTCACCCTCCACCTGTCCTGGGCTGCCAGGAGAGGGGGCCTTTGGATGGGGAGCTGGAGATGGTAGTTGAACAGCCTTCAGCATATCCCTGTGTACCGTTCGCACTTGGTGCAGGTCACTCACTGGAGCAACAGTGTAGACCGCTCCTTGGTTCTCTGGGGCCTTTAACACCTGGTGGACTACGGGGCTCCAGATGTCCTGGATTTTGTGACGACCCCTGACACTGTGATCCCTCAAATACACCAAATGACCGACTGGTAAAGGTGCTTCACGAACCCGTTGGTCATGGCGGTCCTTACGGCGTCCGGCAGCCACCAGCAAACGTTCCCGAGCACCTGAAAAAGCAACCTCGAGTCTGGCTTGGTGCTCAGCTATCCAATCCTGTACGTCCCCACGTACAGGATCCTGAACCCGCCCTAAAAGAAAGTCTATCGGCAGACGAGGTTCTCTACCAAACATCAGGAAGAATGGCGATTCTCCGGTGCTCTGATGGGGTGTGGTGTTGTAGGAAAACAGCACCTGGGGTAAACGGGAGACCCAATCCCGTTTCCTAGACACAGGGAGAGTGCGCAGAAGGTTGTGAAGAGTTCGGTTAAAGCGCTCGCACTGCCCATTGCCCGCTGGATAGTATGGGGTAGTGCGAGACTTGGCGACCTCATACAGACAACACAGTTGGTGGAGCAGAGCACTCTCGAAGCTCCTACCCTGGTCAGAGTGCAGACGGGTTGGTACACCAAACTTGTAAAACCACTCAGTCAGAAGTACATGGGCCACAGTAGAAGCCCGCTGGTCTCGAGTTGGCACTGCAACTGTATATTTGCTGAATACATCAGTCATAATCAGAACATTTTCAACCCCACTACTGGAGGGCTCCAGCAAGGTGAAATCAATGGCCAAGATTTCATTTGGCTCCGAAGCTAGCAAGTGACCCATGAAACTATGTGGTACTGACCCAGAGTCCTTCGCGACTTGGCAGCGCTCACACCGCTGGACCCACTGTTTGATGTCCGATGACATCCCTGGCCAGTAGCAGCGTTGCCTCACCAGGTCAGTGGTCCTGTCAACGCCCTGGTGGCCATGCTCCTGATGCAGGTGGGTCAGGGTCTGTTGTTTCAGGACGGCAGGCAGAACCAGCTGTAGGCATTCGCCTCCACCATCAGGCTGAAAGACCCGTCGGTGAAGCACACCCTCTCTTTCGACCTACCTGTCCCACTGTCGTAACAGTGCCATCGCTGGCTTAGAAACCTGTGATCTCTCAGCTGGTGTTGGTCGAGCCTGCCTGCACCAAAACACAAGGACCTCTCTTAAAAGTGGATCTTCCGCCTGCAAAGCACAAAGGTCAGCAGAGGAGTGAGATGGAAAAACAGATGTTATAGCCTGGGTGGCCAGCACACTATGATCTGGAAGTGCTGCATGCTGGAGAGAATCAGGGACTTGAGTGCCTGGTGCCACACTCTGAGCCAAGCCAGAACCAGACAGATACTGCCGGGACAGCGCATCAGCGTTCCGATTACTCCGTCCTGATCGATACTTGATGTGCTCAGATCCAAGTTTGTTTACTGTTACATCTAATTGCTGTAATATTCTTCTTTACCACACAATAATCTACATCAAATGTTTGTCCAAATAGGAATTTTTCATGACATAATCTTGTTTATTTTAGATCCAATTCTGTTTATTTTTGTCATAGTTTGGATATTGAGTTTTTTGTCATTTTATTTGGTTGTAGTTCCTTCTGTTGAACTCTTGGGTTTATTTCAAATAAAATAAAAAACAAATATTTTTCACTTGAGCTGTTTTAAGCAAAGATACATGGGGATGATTTAGACTCTTCAAGGTTGCATTTAAAACTTTATTATTTTTACACACAGAACTCTAAAGGCAAGGCAAGTTTTTTGACAGAGCACAACTCATACACAAGGCAATTCAAAGTGCTTTACAGAGCAAGAAAAATGCATTAAAATGACAAGGGAGTATAAAAACAAAGTAATCATTATAAAAAGACATCTACTCAAAATTAGAATTGAACGTCCAAAACACGATGTAAAAAGGCGTCAATTAAATTCAACAATTAAATTCCAAACATGACAGAAAGACTTGAATCTCACATGACAACTAAACATCCAAAACATGACAAAAAAAGATGTCTCTCTGACATTACAATTAAACATCCAAAACATGAAGTAAAAGATGTTAATCCAACATTTTAATTTAGCGTCCAAAACATAACAAAAAAGACATCTCTCCGATGTTACTATTAAATGTCGAAAACATGAAGTAAAAGACGTCAATCTGAAGTAACAATTACATGTCAAAAACATGACAGAAAAAAAATGTGACAATTAAACATCCAAGACATGAAGTAAAGGATGTCAGTCTGAAGTTAAAAATAAATGTCCAAAACATGACAAACAAAGACATTACGATTTACTGTCAAAAACAGGAAGTAATAGGTCAATCCGAATAATCCAACGTTACAATTAAACATCCAAAGTATGACAGTAAAGACGTCTGTCCAACATCAAAATTAAACATCCAAAACATGACAAACAAAGGCGTCAGGCGTTACAATTAGATGTCAAAAACATCAAGTAAAAGATGTATTCAATGTCATTCTGACGTCAATCCAACGCCCATCCATACGTCAAAATTAAATGTCCAAAATATGACAGTAAAAGACGTCTATCTAATGTTACAGTTAAATGTGGAAAACATGAAGTAAAAAATCTGACAAAATTGAACATCCAAAACATGACAAAGACATCTTTGACATTACAATTAAATGTGGAAAACATAAAGTAAAAGACATCAATCTGATTAATCCAACGTCACAATGAAACACCCAAAATGACAGAAAAAGACGTCTATTTGACATTACAATGGAACGACCAATGCATGAAGTAAAAGGTCAATCCGAATAATCTGATGTTACAATTAAACGTCCAAAATATGACAACATCCAGGCTCATTGGTTTACTTTCATGTTACTTAGGTCCACAAAAGGAGCAACACTTAGTGGTAGATATTGGTCTTGTTAGTGCTTTATCACGAGGAGAAAACAAATCCTGCCGCTAAAACTTCTCTCTGAAGGATTTTATTGAACAACAAGTTCCATCTGGAGGTGCACATCTCCTGCTCAGACAGAAACTTCACTTTGTAGCTCTTGTTAAAGTTCTTCTAAAGGGGCTTTTGGTGAGCAAATGTCTCTCTTCTGCTGTGATTGTGCATTGATGATCTTGCACTCACTGGGTGATGATTTTTGAAGTGATCAGTAAGAAACAAAGCTCTGATTGGCCTTATTCTGTTCATAGCTGCTTTAATCATCAAGTATTAACTGCATTTGGGTCTAATAATGTATAATTAGTTTTCTGAACTCTTAAAAACTTTATAAATAATGTTTCTTTTTTACACAGTGTCTACTTAATAATGTGCAGTTACAGTAAAATGAATGAGGTCCTCTTGGTGAGCAGAGTTTCTTCCCTCCACTGTAAATTATGACAGATGTGTGTTTGTGTCTCTTTGTTGAAACTGTGCGTCAGGGTTGTGAGGACTTGATGAAAATCTGTCTGATAAATGTGCTGATGTTGTGTTGAGTTGTTGAGCCCTACATCCTGACACGTTTGTTTTGTTTGTGTCTGTAGATCCCAGATCCAGCTCTCCAGCTCTAGGACAAAGACCTCCGACTGGGCAGCTGTCCAGGTGGCCTAACAGCTGTCCTTGTGGCCTCCAAGGTAAGTGTCCTTCACTGGTAAAGATGGAGGACCTTTCTCATTTATTGTACCCTTTTCTCCCTTATCCCACTCCCCAACTTCCTTACTCCTCTGAGAATGCTCTGGACCAAGACTCCCTCTTTGACGTCTTTGGCTACGACTTCAACTGCGACTATCCCCCCTTCTCCCACTTTTCCATCCTATGATTTAAGCCAGTCCCCCCCCTCAATCTCCTCAGACTCCTCCACCCTATGGTTTAAGCCAGTCCTCCCTCCCTCAATCTCCTCAGACTCCCCCCCACACCTCTGAGTCTCACTTTGACTCCTCTGCTGTCTTCTCTGGCTCTTACTTGGACAGGGACAATGGGAATCCTTCTTGGACTCCCTGTGATTGGACCCACCACAGTCTCCTTGTGGTCTCCAGGGTTCTCCCTTCATATCAGAGTCGTCTTGCTCTTCTATCTCCTCTTTAGACTCTTTCACTGACTCGGACTCTTCCTCCTCTCAGATGTCTCTTCCAGCCTTTTCGCTGATCCAGTCCTCTCCTGCTCGACCCCCCCAGGCTCCTCCAAGCACCTCTGATTCTTTTCTCCCCTCCTTTACCTCCTCCTTTGACTTTGACTCCTCCTCCCCTCCTCAGACTCCTCCAGTCCCTTCTTCAAGCTCGTTCTGTCCCTCTTATTCTCCCCAGACTGCCCCCGACTTGTCTGACACTGCCCTTGACAGTGATAAATGTCAAGGGCAGTGTCAGCTGCCTCTCCTCTTCAGACCCTCATACCTCTGACTTTCCTCTTTGCCCCTCCCTCTATATCTCAGACTCCTTCTCTGACACCTCCTCCCCTCCTCTGACTCCCTCACCCCCTCTTCTGAACCAGCCATCCCCTCCTGGATCTCCTCACCCTCCTCCCTTTACCCCTGATTCGCCTTCCTCTTCCTTTATCCCTATCTGCTCCTCCTCTTCTCCTCCTCCTCTTTGTTACGTCCCCGGCTCTTAAAAGGGGTAAAATGTAAAAGGAGGTAACATAAAAACCAGATGGAAAGGTTAACAGAGGTGTTTAATGAAAATAATGAGGATTTCTTACAAGGAATTGATTGCCATAACACTAAATTAACAGAATACCAAACAAGATGATGTCAAAGGACAAGCTTAAATTACTAAACAATTTAACCCAAATTAAGCGATTTTAACAATAATTTTTCTGTGGAGCCGAGCCAGACGAGGTCGAGCGACAGGCCACACCAGACACAGCCGCTCCTGAGTGAAGGTCCAGTCAGCCCTTTAAAGGGGTTGCCATACACTCGTCAGCTTCTCATTGGAGACGCCATGCGGTCTTGATTGTCAGGCGCTCCACCCTCCACATTCACCTGGCAACCTGAGGGAAGAGGGAGGGACACATCCACACATGCGCACTCACAGACACACACGCACTCACAACACTCAAACGGCAGCAGCCGTAACACCCCTCCCCTTAAATCAACAACCCTCGGTTGTTGACAAAAGTTATTAATAACACACAACACAACTCAAAATTTTTCTCAAAGCCTGGACAAGGCATCAGCCAACACGTTTTCCTTACCTTTTTTGTGTCTGATAGTCAAGTTGAAATCCTGCACAACCAACGCCCACCGCATCAGCCTCTGGTTATGGTTATACATGCGCGCGAGAAACCTGAGTGGGTCATGGTCTGTGAAGACAACAACTGGCAAGGGACTGGATCCCACATATACTTCAAAATGTTGGAGTGCCAACAACAGAGCAAGTGCCTCTTTCTCAATGGTGGAATAATTTACCTGATGTCTGTTGAATTTTCTTGAGAAGTAGCACACCGGGTGATCGACCCCACTGGCATCCTCCTGCAGCAGGACGGCCCCGGCTCCCACTGCACTTGCATCAACCTCTAATTTAAACGGACGAGCAAGATCAGGAGCGGCGAGCACGGGGGCGTGGCTGAGGAGAGCCTTGACGCTAAGAAAAGCATGCTGGCACTCGGGAGTCCACGCAAAGTCAACCTTGGGGCTGAGAAGGTTGGTTAGGGGTTGCACAATAGAAGAAAAGTTCCTACAGAAATTTCTATAATAACCTGCCATACCCAAGAAACTTCTGAGGGCTTTACGAGTGGTTGGAATGGGAAACTCTTCAATTGCAGTTATTTTTGCTTCAATGGGACGCACTTGCCCCTGACCCACCTGTCGGCCTAGATAGGTGACAGTAGCCCTACCAAACTCGCATTTTGCCAAATTTAATGTGAGTGACGCATTTGCGAGTCGGCGGAACACTTTTTCTAAGACCTGCAGATGTTCCTCCCAGGTTGTAGTGTACACAATAAGGTCGTCAAGATAAGCGTTGCAGTTATTAACCCCCTCTAACACAACGTTCACTAGCCTTTGGAAGGTCGCCGGTGCATTACACATGCCAAATGCCATCACAGTGTACTGCAGGAACTGATCCGGAGTCACAAAGGCAGATATCTCGGATGCTCGCTCAGTCAGAGGCACCTGCCAATAACCTTTGAGCAGATCTAGTTTTGATACATATTTTGCAGTACCCAAATTATCAACACAATCCTCCATGCGAGGAAGGGGATAGGAGTCCGGAACCGTGACCGAATTTACTTTTCTAAAATCAGTGATGAATCGTGGAGATCCATCTGATTTTGCCTCTAACAAGCACGGGGAACTCCACGAACTGGAACTGGGCGTGGCTAAGCCGTTCTCTAAGAGATACTTTGTCTCATTTTTCATTAGCTCACGCTTCACTGGATTGACACGGTAAGGATGCTGTTTTATGGGACGAGCATTTTGTACATCAATATCATGCTTAAGCACACTAGTTCGAGTGGGCACGTCATTAAATAAGCAGGGAAATCTGTTTACAAGCCCGCTGACGTCACGCTGCTGGTCAGGTGACAGGTGGTTCAGCACTGAGGGAAGCCGCTGCAGCATTTCTGAATTCGGGAGACGAGCGCTTTGAAGAGCCGAATGGCGCATAACTAAATCCTCAGGAGGACACTGAGAGTCTGCCACGATCGGTGCACACGCACCAGGTACCGGGGCAGGCTCTGTTTCGACCACAGCAGTGGATTTCTCCCTCGAGTGATATTTTTTTAACATATTTATATGACACACGCGAGTTTTGCGTTTCCTCTCAGGGGTGCAAATGACATAATCAGTGTCACTAAGGCGCTCACAAATTTCATAAGGACCTGAGAATCTGGCCGAGAGAGCGGAGCCAGACACAGGCAGCAAAACCAGAACTTTTTCACCTACCTGAAACTGCCGATGGACAGCAGAGCGGTCATAATGCCGCTTCATTACACTTTGAGCAGAGGTAAGACTCTCTTTTGCGAGTTTTTTCGCACGATGCAGCCTTTCATGGAACTGACTGACATAACTTAACACACTTCCCTCTTTAGATGATTTACGCGCAAGCAGCCTCTCTTGGAGAGATTTCAACGGGCCACGGGGAATGTGGCCGAAAACAAGCTCCGCGGGACTGAATCCTAACGATTCCTGCACAGCCTCACGGGCAGCAAACAATACAAAAGGGACAGCTTCATCCCAGTTTCTCTCCGTCTCAAAACAATACTTACGCAACATGGATTTTAAGGTTTGATGCCACCGCTCCAACGCGCCCTGGGACTCTGGATGATACGCGCTGGAGACTATATGTTGAATATTTAGTGTTCGGAGGACCTGATTGAAGAGTTTTGACTGAAAGTTTGTGCCTTGATCTGTTTGGATTATTCGGGGAAGACCAAAGATGGAAAAGAATTTGGTTAATGCTTTTATTATTGAAGTGGAGGTTATTTTACGGAGCGGCACAGCTTCGGGAAATCGTGTGGCAGCGCACATAATGGTGAGTAGAAACTGATTTCCACTTTTTGTCCTGGGTAACGGGCCAACACAATCAACAATAACGCGTTCAAAAGGCTCCCCTATTGCAGGTATAGGGTGCAATGGGGCGGCAGGGATAACCTGATTAGGCTTACCTGTGATTTGACAGGTATGACAGGAGCGGCAGAATTTTACTACATCCGCTTTTAATCCTGGCCAAAAGAAATGTTTCAGGATGCGCTGGTATGTTTTTGTGATACCTAAGTGTCCAGACCATGGACTTTCATGTGCCAAAGACAGTACATGGTAACGATACACAGTAGGGACAACCACCTGGTGCACTACACTCCAATCCGAATTTATTTTATTACGAGGACACCATTTTCTTAACAGAACACCATCATCTATTGTGTAGGCTACTTGCTCACCGGATGCTTTGTCAGCACTCACCACATTTTTGAAGCAGCTTTTTAATGTCGGATCCGCCCCCTGCGCTGCGCACAGACGATCTCTGGAGACCGGCAGAGGCGCACTGTCAGGCGGAGATGGAGGTGACGTGTCCGCACTGGCAGTGTGCGTCTGGGCAGCAGCAGTGTTGTCTTCAGATTTAACAGAAGTGTCCGATCTATTCTCAGTCTCGGCTCGATCTGCGAATTCTGACATGAGAAATGTATCAGACAAAGACACAATCTTATCTTTCTTTGACTGAGATCGTGTGATTGCGCAAGATGGAAACACATCAGAATTTGGGATTGTGTCTACATTACCTGACTCATGGTGCTGCGGTACATCCAGCACCTCTAAAGTGGGAGTCACTTTGCCCCCAGCGATGTCATTCCCCAGTAAAAATGCAATACCTTTGATTGGGAGGGCAGGACAAATAGCCACGGGGAACACCCCAGTCACCAACTCTGATTTAACATGCACGTAATGCACCGGTCGAGGGACATAACCCAGCTCAATCCCATGCAGCACCGCGCCATAACCACAGGCTGATTTCTCAGAAAATGGCAACACACCTGCGAGGATCACCGATTGTGAGCAGGCGGTGTCTCGCAGGATGCGCACCGGGCGCTGATCAGTAGGCTCACTTGGCAGAGACACAGACCCTTTCAAAATAAAAGGTTCAAAGCACGGATCAGGCATATCATTATCACCACTAACAGTTTTAGTTTTTGAGTTAATTAAGCCGACACCTTTCGGCTGCGGCACACTTTTAGACATTTGCTCTTTACGTTTTAGGGTGAGGCAGTCAGCGATAACATGTCCAGCTTTGTGACAATAAAAACACTCGCGCTCCTCTTTATTCAAGCCCTGGGGCTTTGACACACTACCGGCATTAACCGAGGAGCTGCGGGGTTTTTCCAAAGGAAAAGCAGTCTTATGCGTGAGCACATACTCATCTGCCAAAACAGCAGCAGCAGAGAGCGAATTTGATTTTTGCTCATTCAAATGCACAACAATACGGTCAGGAATACAATTTTTAAATTCTTCTAACAGAATGAGCTCTCGTAAAGATTCAAAATCATTTACTTTAGAAGACACAATCCATTTGTCAAACAAGGTTCCCTTGTCCCTGGCAAACTCACTAAAGGTCTGGCTCGGAAATTTTTTTCTATTTCTAAATTTTTGTCGATAGGCTTCGGGAACCAATTCATAAGCACGGAGAATGGCGGCTTTAACACAGTCATATTTCAAACTTTCCTTTAAAGGAAGTGCAGAGATTGCTTCCTGTGCTTTGCCGTGAATTTTACACTGGACTAAAAGAGGCCAAGCCTCTTGCGGCCAATGGAGAGCGGAGGCAATGCGCTCAAACGCGCTAAAATAACAATCAACCTCCGACTCTCTGAATGTGGGAACTAAGGTGACATACTTACTTATATCAAATGGGTTTTGATTTGAACTGGTGGAGGGAAGATACATACCTGCCGGCGCTCTGAGCGCGTGAGTCTCCCTCTGGGACTCGAGCTCGAGCTGGCGTATACGAACAGCCGTCTCTGCCTCAATCTCAAGCTTTCTGATCTCCAGCTGGTGCTTGAGCTGAGCGTCTCTCCTCTCCGCCTTTTCTTGAGCTTCCAGCTTCAGACGTGCGAGCCTGACTTTAAGCCGGGCTTCGCTCGCTGACCCGGAGCTCGCTGAGGAGGATGAGGAGGACCCGGAGCCTGCGCGGGGGCGCGCACCCGGCCCTTTCAGGCGCGCAGCGCTCCCAGCTTCACTCTTGGGAGACATCACAGCCGGAGGTTCACCCTCCACCTGGCCACTACCAGCCGCCTCACTCAGGGTGCCATCCGGCGGCACCGCAGGTGCTGGTATTAACTCCCGCTCCACCAACGTTTTAATAATTAAAGCTTTCAGCTCCTTTTTGAGCATTTGCCTAGAATAAACAATTTGAAAGTTATTTGCAATTTGAACTAAATCATCCTTTCTGCAAATTTCGATTTGTGCTAGGGAAGGCTCAGCAAGAAACGAATCAATGTTAAAGTGCTCCATTCTCCGCACTTTTTACAAAACACAGAAAAACCACACAAATAAACCCTGATTATATCTTTAACACCTCCTCGGGAACTTTAATATCCCGGCAGAGCCCCCAATTATGTTACGTCGGCTCTTAAAAGGGGTAAAATGTAAAAAAGGTAACATAAAAACCAGATGGAAAGGTTAACAGAGGTGTTTAATGAAAATAATGAGGATTTCTTACAAGGAATTGATTGCCATAACACTAAATTAACAGAATACCAAACAAGATGATGTCAAAGGACAAGCTTAAATTACTAAACAATTTAACACAAATTAAGCGATTTTAACAATAATTTTTCTGTGGAGCCGAGCCAGACGAGGTCGAGCGACAGGCCACACCAGACACAGCCGCTCCTGAGTGAAGGTCCAGTCAGCCCTTTAAAGGGGTTGCCATACACTCGTCAGCTTCTCATTGGAGACGCCATGCGGTCTTGATTGTCAGGCGCTCCACCCTCCACATTCACCTGGCAACCTGAGGGAAGAGGGAGAGACACATCCACACATGCGCACTCACAGACACACACGCACTCACAACACTCAAACGGCAGCAGCCGTAACACTCTTCCTTCTGTTTTGCTGCCTGGGGCTTCAAATCCTGAGCCATTAAACACTGCACTTGTTCATGTACAGACCGCACAGGTTTTGGTCCTGGAGAGGAACCAGCAGCGTTCAGAAGAGACGTGCTGAAGAGCCTGATGGTGCCCCTCCAAGGAAGCGCCCCGCAAACCTTTAACCCCTGTAATCTGTAAATGAGCGTAGAATGGACAATGCACAACTAACATCAGTCTGAAAAGAGACTTCTGTGCAAAGATCCCTTGGTTTAATGTTCAGCCGTTATCTTTGAGCTCTTGATGCATTTCTTGTTGATGATTTTAAATTTTCTCAAAATGGCTGCTTGTACAGATGCAGTGGCTCGAGGCTCACTATTACCACTTTCACACTTAAAGGTGCTATGAGGAGAATCTATTTGCGGCGACATAAAGACCCATGAGCACGCGCGGCCACTGTCGTAATGCTGCATTCCAGTAACCTCGGAACTGGGAGTGACATCATGTCCGACTTATCGGTGTTCCAGTTGAAGTCAGAAAAAAACATGCCGATATACCAGGCTATTGTTAGCTGTTGTTAGCACGCCTTGCGTAGTTGTTCACAAATATCACATGAAGAATGTGATTATCGCTATGGCAGCATTTTTGTAAATTTAAGTCTAACAATACTATGTATACAGCTGATCTAGAGCGACACACCCCGGTAAGAAGTGCAAATAAATTGATTATTACAGGAGCTAAGTAACTGTTCACACTGGGGGCATCCATCTTCGATTGTCAACTCGGGGGTGGCGAGGTTTCACCGAATTTCCAGTAGGAAATTCTGACTTCGGGGAACGTTCCATTTGCAGTTTCCTACTCGGAACCCAGAAATTCCTACTTCTGACTACAACTGGAATGCACCAAAGACGTAACCCAAGCCAAAGCGTGTTTGTTGTGATGCTAATGAATGCAGTTCGAACCTTCCTCGGAACTCTGCATTGCTTTACAACTTCTTTTTCAACAACTTACAGGATGCAAAGCGACGAGGTAATGTATCTCTTTCTAGTTACGTAGCGGTAGTTTTTGATGTGTGACAACAGGCAATTTTTGGAAAACTTAGAATCATAGTTTTGTAGCCGGCTATATATCGCTACTTACAGCCCGGTGCTCTAAGACGTATAATATAAATAATAAAATAATATAAATTTGCGCTAGTTTTAATTGTCTTGTTCCCGAAGTTGTGTATCCAGGCCAGTCCAGCCCGACCGGAAGGCTAAGGAGTAGCATTTATAGATAACCTCTTTTGATGCTATAAAACTCATCTTAAAGTGTGTATATCGATCAGGCATATATCTAAAAGTGAGCCTTTTTTGTAATTACTTAGAAACTCCTCACAGTCCCTTTAACTTAGCAGGTCAATGCAAGTTTTTTCAATGCTGGTTAACCTGCTAACAAGTGACTCATCCCCTCTGCCAATAGACCTGGGTCTAATCGGCACAAACAGTTGAGCGCTGAATGGCAGAATACAAATGCGGATGGATTTGTTGCTGAGAGCCAAAAGTCACGTAAAAACAGACAGAGGGAATGGGCGCCATGTTATGCCATCAGCACGTCACGCCGAAGTCATGACGTAAATTAGCAGGTTGACTCGGATGTGATGTTCCCACTGAAGCGGATCAGAGGCGATAAAAACCCAGGTCCTTTGCAGGCTTAGTTGACCTGGACTGAAATGCTGATTAGACTCTTTCAAACTGCTGACAGAAGCTGATTGTTACCAGGCTTAAACAGATTTTTTTGCTAGTCTGAAAGGGGTAAATGACTGCTTTCTCTTCTTTTCTAATTGATTTTTAAGTTTATTAGATATTGTCGTTGGTTTGTGATGTCTTCTGATGTGTCTTTATGTACAAAACCCCCCAGAAAAACACACAAAAAAAACGTTATTTGTTGTTTTGTGTAGTCATGTGCTGTGTCTTAATGTTAAAAAAATAGAAAAACACCAAAAAAATACATGTTATATGTTGTTATGTGAAGTGACGTGCTGTGTCTTTATGTCCAAAAAAACTCAAAAAAACACCAAAAAAATACATGTTATATGTTGTTTTGTGAAGTGATGTGCTGTCTTTATGTCCAAAAAAACAAAAAAACACCAAAAAAATACATGTTATATGTTGTTATGTGAAGTGACGTGCTGTGTCTTTATGTCCAAAAAAACACAAAAAAACACCAACAAAAAATACATGTTATATGTTGTTTTGTGTTGTGTTTAAAAAATGGCATATACCGCTCTGTCATGTTTTTTGTCCAACTGTGTCATGTTTTGTCATGCCTTGGTTTATGGTAATGTGTTGTTTTGTCTTGTGTTTTTTCCCCATGTTAAAAAAAAAGAAACTTACAAAAAGATGCGATTTGTTTGGTTGTGCTGCAATGTGTGTCTTGATGAGGACATGATCTGTCCTGCGTATTTATGTGCAACAAAACAAACCATACACACACATATATACTGTGTTAGTACATGAATGTGTGTGTATTTAGTGTAAATGATTGGGTGAATGTGTGTGAATGTGTGTATGAAATTGTTTAAGTGCTGATTAAATGTTTGAGTGAATAGAATGGTGCTGGATTGAGTGCTAAAATGTGGACATCAGTTAGCATTTAGCACTTCCTGGTTCCTTGATCTAAAACTAGTTTAATAGATGAATACCTCAATTAAGGGTCATGATGGACACATGCTAACTGTATTTAAAATTCAGTCTGAAATAGTAAACTAAATCTGATCATTTCTACTTTTGATTTTTTTAAGCATTGTTTGTGTTGAAAAGGACACTTGCGAACAGACTGTTCTTTTTATGAATGATTTATTCATACGCGATTGCCACAGCCTTTAAGAATATTCTGATCCACGCCATTTGATAAAGAGGTCACAAGACATTATACACTAGAAATATTGTAACTGCTTCTAAGTCGAACTGCCATAAGTCCATAGTAATTAATAATAGCTTTTTGCTCACTGATTAAAAAACTAGGGGTGCTGGTTTGGCGAGTGGTTAGCACCCCATGTACATGCTTCTGCAGGTTCAGGTCCCCTGTGACCAGTTTGCAGAGTGTCTTCCCTACTCTCTCACCCCTTTCACAAGCCTATCCACTGTCTCTCTCCTATCAATAAAGGCACAAAATGCCCCAAAAATATACTTTAAAAAATAAATAAATGAAAAATAACTTTGTTCATAAAGATTATCACAAAGAACAGAACTTAGCAGTTTCATAATTTCTTGTTTGCTGCAGAGCTTATGTTGGAAGAAGGCACAAGTCCAGATTAGATCGGTTAGCCAACCATTTATTGACAATATGTGAGACCATACAAAAATAATAAAAATACTCAGCTGCTGAGGGCTCAGTTCTGCACCTCACCAGGGATGTACAGGAAAAGAGCCCTGAACACAAGCATACACAAGATCTTATACACATCAGAATTAGGGAAGTACCAACTTGTCACGTGTTAAGATCATGTCTGATTTCATAAGCTACGCATGTCTGTCAAGAAGATAAACATAATGTCTAGATAAAGGTCAGACTTAAGGCAGAAGTTCAACCACGAGTTCAACAAAAGTCCTCGCCGCTTCACAAAGCCACAGGACCAACTATGAGACGTGAAATGGGGAAAGTGGCCCCCCTCAAACCCAAACTGAAACCACGCTTCTGTCTAACCGCAATTGCACCTGCATGATTTGTGAAGTATCTGTTTTGCTGAGCAAACATGTTTGAACTGATCTGCCCCAACATAACATGTTTGAATAACTTGTAAACATAAAATGACATCTTTGGATAAATGTTAGCATTAGCTTGTATATAATTCTAACAACTTCCCCCTTTTTAAACCATTTAATGGTTTAAACCTATATGTATGCGTAAAGCCTACAAAGCTGAATTGTCCTTTAAAATGATATTAATGATATATGTTTGAATAACTTGTAAGCATAAAATGACATCTTTGGATAAATGTTAGCATTAGCTTATATATAATTCTAACACTTATTATCAGTAATGATCCAAACACAGTAAATTATGCAATAGACTTTTAGCTAGGAGAACCAGCATTATGCTAACATCCACATTGGCCCATCACATCATCCTCGCTCCGCTCTGTTTGGACTGATTGTGAGTAAATGTGCATGAATGTGAGCATAAATGTGTGTGAATGTGAGAGCGAATTAGGGATGGGACGATACACTTAAACTCACTGCACCTCGATATGCCCGGGTCACGATACGATATGTCACGATACAATATTGAAATTGTACAGTAAAAAACAAAAAATATTACTGTGTAGTTAAAACTTATTTACTTTTGTTTGAGCTGCACACAGGAAAACACAAGGCCTAACAGGCCAAACACAAACAATAACACTCTCTCTAACCCTAGAGAGGTTAGAGAGAGTGTATGCTAACGAGCGGTAGGCTCGTTTTCGCCGTCTTCGTCTTTTTTAATGAGAAAGCCAAAATACTGCCAGACAGATGACTTGTATCCAGGCGGAGCGTCCTCAATTTTGACCTCATTCGACTTCATCATTCAGCTTTTTGGAGACAGTTGCTGGTGCTCGTGTTTGTTGTCATCACTTCTAGTCACATGCGCTATTACCAGAAGTGGCGTCTTTATTTTGCAATCCATTTTTTTCAACGTTGATGCGTTTTGTCACGTACTGTATTGCGATATATTGCCAAATGATATTTCATCCCATCCCTAGAGTGAATGTGTGTGAATGGGGTGTGAATGGGGTGTGAATGGGGTGTGTGGGTATGCATGCACACAGGGTGTGTGGAGAGTCTGGTGCAGCGGTTTGTGCCGTAGTGACCTGGTGGTTTGTGCTGCTGCCTCAGTGTTTTGTACTTCCTGCCGGTCACTGCGCTCACTGCTGCTGCTCTGTCTTCTAACAGGGTGAACGAAGGAGGAGATGGTTCACATCTTCTCCGTCAGTCCACAGCCTCTCCACCACCAAGACCCCTGCAGTGCCTCCTCGTGGCCACACACGGAAACTGGGTCTGTCACATTCCCAGGCTAAACTGAAGGGGATCTCGGAGCAGCAGTGGTCCCCAGAGATGCAGTGTTCAGGGCGTCCTGCAAACGGACAGGCCCTGGCACCATCAACCACTGCCCCAGCTATGGGAAGATAGGCTTCAGAATACCTGTCAGAAAATTCATAACATCACTGTCTGTGTAATTTTGATAATCATGCCTAAAAATAAAAATCACAACCCATATCTCACATTATTTCAATCTTTCTTTGTTTTCTGTACAAACTTGCTTAAGAAATAAGAGGTCATTTGACAAACATACAAAATTAGATCACAGATCCGGTTTTCCAACAGCCATGCTCTAAGGGGTTTGGAAAAGGCAGTCAGAACTGAAAGCTCTGTCGCCAAGGGTCCGTTTTGTGTTTGTGGGTACTGAGAGGAGCCCGAGGTCTGCAGATCTCAGGTTCCGCTCCGGGGAGTAGTCCTCGAGGAGATCTGACAGGTACTGTGGGGCTAGGGCATGGAGAGCTTTATAGGTGAGGATGAGCAGTTTGTATTTGATGCGGATATTCTTCAGCTTGATATTGCATTTTGACAGAGTGGTCATGTTAAGCTTAAAAATATCCCTTTTTAACACAATAAAACTAAATCAGTGATGACAGGAAATGTTGAACTAGCCTATATTACAATTCATACTCGGGAAATACCATCTTATTTAACTCAATAGGCTTTTTTTAATGGCATCAGAGCCCACACTAGTAATTGCATGATGAAAAAGATTTTGTCATGGTGTTTCTGGGCTCTGCAACATGGATAAACTTCATCATCTGTTCCAGTGACACATAAATTCACAAGAACTGAAGCAGAGCCGGAGTGTGAACTGGCTCAATGTCTGCTGCCATGTAGTGGTTAAAGGCTGAACTACAACATGTAACAAATGTCCCCAACTTCGACATGCTGCCAACTAACAAAATAAGATATATTGAAGCAAAAGGTTACAATAACTTAAACCAAAATGCATTTTAAAAGACTTTTTAACAATACAGTTATAGCTGCTTAGTTTAACTCAAAAATAAGACAACCCATAGTTTGATCAAAGTGCATTTTCATTTTTTTTCCAGAGACTGCTCATTCTTTCACTTATTTAAGATAGAAAATTAAAAGGAAATTTGAGACGTAATCTTTAAAAGTTTTTTCCCAGCAAAAAGTTACCAAAATTCAATTTTAAATTAAAGATTTAGAAATGGAAAGGCATCAGCCTAAGATTAGATTAGGTTTTATAGAACTTTCTTAAGCCCTTTGGAAAACTCCCTCAGGGAAATTAGGATCAGTAACAGTTCAGTACACACAGAAAAATAATGGTTCTTAAATGGTTCTTTAAAGGGCTACATGGTTGTACGAAGAACTGTCACCCACTAAAGAACCATTTTATTGAGTGAATGGTTCTTCAGGTTCCTCATTTGGTTCTTTGGTATTTTAAAAGGTTCTTCAGTCTTATTTTCATTATTGAATGATGGGTGGGGGATGGGTGGGCTACATTACACAGTATATTGTCCAACTGTAAATTTTAGCATATAGAAAGGGTCAGGGCCAGCCCAAGCCTCCATGGGGCCCTAAGCAAAATTTGATTTTGGGGCCCTCTATTTCTGCCAATATTTATCATTCACATACCTTATAACTCATTTCATGTTCTACTCTGTCATTATGAATACACCTGTAAAACTAGATGTCAGATCGTTTGTATGTCCTTTTTTGCGACATAATGTGTAACCTGCACCTAGGCCCTTGGATGCGCAGTGCACACTGCACGGCTAGATGCTCAGAGAGGAAACTACACTCTGTTAACATTATAACGTCTTTTTTGTACATGAACATTTGACAATATATGAATCAGGGCTGCCAACTTTTCAAAAAATCTTGGAGTGAGATTTGGTGAAGCCAATTCAAATTTTCAGCACGTCAGGGCAACATTCAACACAAAATGCCTCATTTTGTGTGGGTTTAATCAGAGTTTGCAACACTCAGAAGTAACAAAATGGTACAAGTGCAATCAACTTAGGTAAAGGCAAAAAAAAAAAAATTAAAACAAATGCTATATTTTTGCTGTGTTGTCTGATCCTCAAATTGCATAGTGATATTTAAGCCATACCTGTAATTCTGTCATTGTTCCTCATAAGTCTATTTCCTACCTGTATACAGGTTTGTGTTCATGCACAACCAGTAATTTCAAAACCAGTGTTTTGCTCTCCAAAAACACCGGTCTGATCACCACTACAGCAGCTTTACAAGAATTAAAATCTCAAAACAATATGTAAAACTCAACTATTCTTGAAGATGTTTTTTTAATCAAACTTTACACAAAATAATCTGAATATATCACAAGTCTTAATACACAACCTTTACACGATTAACCCATCAAAGCCTTTTATACCATATTTGATATAGCCTAGCTATATTTTTGTGATACCTTAGCCAAATCAATATGAACAACAAATACCCCCAAAAAACATCAGAGTAATTCAGAAAAATGGTAAAAACGTTTGTTTTGTGGCTAATCAGTTGCCAACAGCTAATTCTATTAAATGAGATACAAAAAAATAAATATGGTAAATTTTGAGATTTTTTAATTTTGTTGAATTTCAGTAGAAAGTGAAATGAACATTTCAGATCCAAAAAAATGATTTTTCTTGCTATTATTTGTGATTTCATGCTTTAAAGGGTTAAATTATGAAATGCAATTGAATATACAATCAGCCTAGATTTAATTTTCCTAGTAAATGAAACACATTGGCATCAATGTGTATGCTGTAAATCTACACCATTATGAACCATCCAGTATAAATCTTGAAAACCTATGTAGTGATTTGAATTGGAGGACAACAAGAAGTGAAAATTAACCTTCAGAATGTGATTATAAACTGGATTTGTTCAAGTCATTATTTTCAAATCAGTACATCTTTATAAAATTTCAAACTCAAAGTAATAATACCCTACATAAATGAATTTATACATCTTGAGAAATCTAAAACAGAGTAATATTCGTGTCATAAATGAGAGGGTGAGGATGTCAGACCCTCTGACTTTCACAGCAGGCAGTACACAGATTCATTGCAAACCAAGATGAACAGCTGTGCTATTAACAGTGGAATTTCTGTTTTATTTTAACAACTAACTCCCTGCTTTTTAGTTCAAATACCATGCTGCATTAATGTGAAATGTTGAAATGTTGTCAGTAAGCTTGTTTAACAAGTCAAGTGATAAAGACCTTATTAACCGAGGGTGGCTGGGGGGTTGAAATGGGGGTTGAAATCTTTCAATAATTAAAATTGTCAAATAAAGTATTTATAAAACTTGACTTGGCTTGTTCTGTGCAGTCAGAAAACATAACTATACATTTGGAAAACTTTTATTTGGGTTTACAGTGGGGATTTCTGGTGGACAACTTAATAGAAGGTGGGGAAATGACCAGTGGTGTAATTTTTCTTTTATTCTAGTTGTTAAACACTGTTGGATATTGTGCACTTAGGCCTCCACACACTGAGGACATTTTTGCCTCATTTATACACTGTCCACTAAAAACAGCTCTGAGACCTACTTATGGGCCTCCACCCACAGGTTGAGAACCACTGCACTCGTAGATTGTATTTGAAGGCTTCCATGATTGCTCTTATATCATGAAGAATATGAGACCCGGGAAACCTCAGGATGAAGTAATCATTTAGGAAACAGTGAGTAAGTGAAAGAGAGGCTCAGAGCTGGACTGATGAAGAATGTCACGTTTTGATTCATCAAAAGGTGGACCTGTTATTTTTTAAGTCTCTGTGTTCACTTAAAATGTGCGCATGAGCTATCGAGACACAGTTTGAATCATAGAATCACACAAAGTGACTCCCACTCTTAGTGATCTCTCACTGTCTGCTGGGATGCGCGTCTGCGCCTTTACACACACCGGCACACAGAGGATCGCGCGTACACGGAAAGTGAAAGTTAAAGTCACATAACCATCCTATAAGTATGCTTGCACATTTTCTTGTAGTTATATTGTATTTCTTTCTGGTGTGTAAAATCTGTTTACCTGCGTATCTGGTTTACTACACCAGGGTGAGAAATCGGACGTGTGGCGTTGGGAGAGCGTGTGAAACCAGTCAAATGCGTGAGTCTCACGGCCAATTCGTGAGAGTTGTCAGCCCTGTTATGAATCATCATCACTCACACACGGAAAAAATAATTAATTACTTTTTTCTTTTTTTAAGTTAATTGCTCTAGGGGGCCCCCAAGTGGTCACGGGGCCCTAAGCAGGTGCTTAGTTCGCTTATGCCTTGGGCCGGCTCTGGTAAAGTATGTAGTTTCTATATGGCGTTTCAACTTTGTGCTCCATGTGCTCCCTTTTTTACTTTGAGCACCTGCCCCTCTCAAAGTCTTTGCATGTCCCTGAGGGTTAGGGTAGGGCAGTGGTTTCCAAACTTTTCACAGCCTGTACCCCTTCAGACACTTGACCTCCAGCCAGGTACCCCCAACTTTCATGCACTTATAACACAGAGAAAAATAAATGTTTTAGCCTGCTGTACTCCGACCTCCCACATTTGACATGCATAACATACAAATAAAACCTATTAAAGTTAATTATTTCTCACTAAACAGATTTAGTTACCAGCAATGTCAGTGGGCAACACCAGTCCACTTTTGAAAAAGAAATGTACATTTCTGAAACAGTTTTGTTAATGAACTTGAAGCTTTAATGAAAAGGCTGTCTGACTGAACTTACTGTATGTTATTTTAAGAATCTTTGATAATTTAGGACAGATTTCCTTCTCCAAGATGCCTCAGCCTCTCTTCCAACACTTAAGGCTTTTATCAAAGCTCACAATACAAACAATTATCAGTTTGAACTTGAACTACTGAAACAACTGTTTAGACCTGACAGTTTTTCACGTACCCCCTACATCACTTCCTGCACCCTGGGGTACACGTACCCCAGTTTCGGAACCACTGGGGATCTGGCATCCTAAATCACTCTGCCATTGCCTACGAATATGATCAGTAGAACAGTTAGAGTTTAGGCCTAGGGTCTCATAAACTCGGGAGATGAATCTCTTTGGCATCTCTTTGGAACATAAACTAGGGGTAATCCGTACTCTACAGCACAGAGTGCAAAATATCCCATCTGAAGCAGATGGAAGGTTAAGGGAACACGAACACATTCATTCTGCTCTCTCAACTTGTGGCTATCCAAATTGGGATTTTAGCAAAACTGCTAAAAAGCCCAGGGAGGATAGGAAAGACGAGGTCCACAAGAAGAGAAACAATATTGTCATACCCTATGTGGCAGGAGTTTCAGAGAAACTCAGGAGGATCTTTAACACCCACCAGATCCCCGTACACTTCAAGCCCAGCAACACTCTGAGGCAGAAACTTGTTCATCCCAAGGACAAAATTCCAAGGGAGAAACAAAGCAATGTGGTGTACGCAGTGCAGTGCAATGAGGAATGCTCTGACCTGTACATTGGAGAGACTAAGCAACCATTACACAAACGCATGTCACAACACAGGAGGGCCACGACCACAGGCCAGGACTCAGCAGTCCACCTCCACCTCAAGGAGAAGGGGCACTCCTTTGATGACCACAAGGTGCGCATTCTAGCCAGAGAGGACAGATGGTTTGAGAGAGGGGTAAAAGAAGCCATTCATGTCAAACTAGAACGGCCATCTTTAAACAGAGGAGGGGGCCTCAGACACCACTTATCTCCCACATACAATGCTGTCTTTAGAGCCCTTCCAAGGAGGCGCAGCCGCCATTCACACCGTCAGCCAGGTGACCCTGACGACTCTCATAGCCGGGGGTGAACAACTGCCCAGCAGGGCTATTGTTCCCCTTTAACACCGAACGAGCCGCTGGCTCAGTCACATAATGGCTTGTTTTTGTGCTTTGCTACCTCCCTCCTGGTATAAATATCCTTACTCCCCACCAGGATCTTTGGAACTGAAGAAGCTTCTTGGATGAGAGTCGAAACGTTTTCCACTCACATGAGCTTGGTCCAGTTGACACGATTTACGATTTGATTGACATGAGTCATGGCTGGATGACTGAGAATATCCACAGATTTACTCTTTGGCATAGGTTGTTTAAGTATGTTCTCCAAAAACGACACATTATTGGCCTGAGTGTTTTTTGGTATATAATGTCTTACCTGCAGATATCATCAAAATGAGACTGATGTAAAGAATATTTATTTTTCAGGCCTTCAAATGACTCCATTGTTCCACCTTCGTAAAGTTTAACAAGCTGATCGAGACCCTTTTCCGGCCAGAGCTTAAATATTGAGTCCTGACATGAAGGGGGGAAATCTGGGCTCTTTCACATAGGGGCTAAGAGTGAGAAATGATCTTTAAGTTTAAAGAAAACCATAATCTTATACCAGGTGTTTAATGTGTTCCTTACAATAAAGTTATTTTGTACCTCCAGCCTTGCCTTCTTATATTTTATAAAAGGACAGTTCTTCAGTTCTAGTAAGCCACAATTTCTAGACTCTATATCAATCCAAGTGTTTGTAATGTCTGGATTCACCCATTCATATATGTACCTAATTTGTGCCGCCCAGTGGTATAACCGCAAACAAGGGACCCCCAGTCCACCCTGTTCTTTGCTTCTCTGTGGTTTACCTATTTTTACTCTAACCTATTTTCCTTGACAAATAAACTGGGTAAAAATGCCGTCCAAATCTGCAAAAAGACTGTCGGGAATTGAGTCCGGCAACATCTGCAAAGGGTACAAGACTCTGGGTAATATATTCATTTTAAGAACGCTTATTCTACCCAGCCAGGATACAGGTAGGGTTCCCCATCTGTGTAGGTCATCTTTAATATTTGTTATGATTGGCTTAATATTAAGCTTGACCAGTTTTTTCAGAGACGGACAAACTCTTATTCCCAGATATGTTATCTCCTTGTGGGACCACTGAAAGGGGAAGCCACTGGGCGGGGCGCAGCCTGTCATGGCACCAATAGGCATGGCTTCTGTCTTCGAAAAGTTAACTTTAAAGCCTGAAATATGTCCAAACTGATGTAAGCATTCAAGTAAACACGGTATGGTGGTATCTATGTCAACTAAATATAGCAGGACGTCATCCGCATACAGAGAAATTTTGTGTATTGTGCCTTGAACATCAAAGCCTTTGATCAATCAAGTTGATCTAATTAGCTCTGCTAGAGGCTCAATGGCGAGCGCAAATAGAATGGGCACCCTTGACGGGTACCACGCTCTACTGAAAATGGTTCAGAGCAGTAAGAGTTGGTTATTACTGATTCTTTAGGGGAACAATATAACAACTTTACCCAATCAATAAATCCTGTACCTATTTCAAATTTCCCCATCGTACAAAACAAGAAGGGCCATTCAACCCTGTCAAATGCCTTTAATGAGTCCAAAGATACTACAAGGCTCCTGAATTTCGTTGTGTCTGGCCAGTTGTATTATATTCAGAAGCCTCCTGATGTTGTTTGAGGAATTCCTTCCTTTAATAAAACCTGTTTGATCAGGCTTCACCAAAGTTGGTATTAGTGGTTCAAAGCCTCAAAGTTAAGATCTTGGCTAAAATCTTTGCATCTACATTAATAAGTGACACAGGCCTATAAGAAGCTGGGTCCTCAGGATCCTTGTTTTTTTTCAAGATCAGACTAATACTGGCTAATGACATGGTTTCAGGTAGATGACGGGCTGTATCAAAGCTATAGTTGTATGTTCTGGCCAGATGCTGAGTGAGCTTGTCCTTAAAAGCCTTGAACCATTCCACCGGCATCCCATCGGGGCCTGGGGATTTGCCACTGTGCATCAGGGCAATTGCCTCTACAATTTCCTTCTCCTGAATAGGCTTTGTCTAGTAATTTCTGCTGCTCTACAGTCAGTGTTGGTAATTTAATTTTTGCAAAGAATTTGTCAAGAGCTTCTTTGGTGTTATTGTTGTTAGATTTGTATAATGACTTGTAAAATGAGACAAACACAGAATTTATGTTTTTCCTATCAAAGTGTTTCTTCCCTCCCGGGTCCCTAATCCCTGCTATTGTGTTGTAATTTTGTTTTTGATTGAGTAAGAGTGCCAGATATTTACTAGGTTTGTTTCCATATTCGTAAAGTCGCTGTCTTTGATAAAATAATGATTGGAGGCCTTCTCATTCATGATTGTATTTAGTGCTGCTTTAATAGTTTGTATCCTGATAAGATTTGTCCTGGTTGGGTTAGATTTGTGAGCTGTTTCTGCTATTTTCAAGTCTGCTTCCAGTTTCCTTTGCTTTGACAGCAATGATTTATTTCGGTGTGACATATATGAAATGGTGAATCCTCTGATATAGGCCTTTGCAGATTCCCAAAGAAATTCAGGATTTGTTTCATTGTTATCGTTTATGTCAAAAAACATTTTTATCTCTGTCTCCATCCATCTCTTAAATTCTTTGTCATTTAGTAAATATGATGGAAATCGCCACCTTTGCCTGCCTAAGATGGTTTCACTAACAGTCAGCTCTAAATAGACTGGAGCATGATCACTGATATGGATGGACCCTATATTACAAGCAGTCACCTGTCCTATGATTTGTGGTGGTATGAAGAAATAATCAATACGGGAGTATGAATTGTGTGGGTTAGATCAAAATGTGAAATCTCTCACTGACGCAATTTACAGTTCTCCATATATCTGTCAAATTAATATCATCGAGCATTTTAGCCAGAAAAGCGCCTGTGCTTGTTTGTCTATAGATATTCGTTACAGATCTGTCTAATTCATTGTCTAGGCAGCAATTAAAACCACCACCTAACACAGTGAGAGGACAGTGATATTCCTCCAGAACCAATGCTATATGAGTCCAAAATGAAAGTGGCGGTGGATTAGGGGCGTATATATTCATCAAAGTAATATGTGTCCCGTATATTGTACCATGAACAAGGACGTATCTGCCCTCTGGATCTGTTGTACAGACGTTGAGAACAAATGGTATGGTTTTATGAATTAGGAGTGTTCCTGAACGCCTCTGCTCGTCTGTGAGTGAGTCAAGCCTCCACCGCCTTCTCCTTTAAAGACTGTGTGAGCTTCTGCCTGTACATCCCCTGTGTGGCTCAGTTGATAGAGCGCCCGTCTACGGAGCCTGCTGTCGCAGGTTCAATCCATGCTCAAGCCACAGCCACTCACCTGTTGTTCCCAAGTGTGCGGGTTCAAACTCTGCTTTGAACTGTGCTTAGAACTGATGAATTGTTGAATTGATGAATCATCACTGTCAAATAAAGACTGTTTGTTGTTCACATCCTACTTTGCATTGCTTCTTGGTCCTAACTACCATTCGTGTCACTTGTAATAGGGAATTGGGCACCTGTGTCATATGACCCTCCTCTATCTGATTTATACAAAGATTTCCTTCTGGTGATGGGAAGCAGAAATAAACATGCAACAAGTACATCTGACAACAACAAAAAAACTTAAATACACAAACAACTGCTGCCACAGCGACCACTCTATTGGGCACATGTGACACACTCTACTTATTTTTGGCAAGAAAGTCTGTCATATTTATGAAACTGATGAATTCTTACTGAACGTTTTGTTTTTCTGCTTAACTTTGTTCCTGCAGTGTTTTTCGCTCATTTGGGAGGAAAATCTTTATTTTATCGCATGTCATACCTGACACAATGTCTTGTTTCACACAAATATGATAATTTTTGGCAAAAAAGTCTTTTTTTTGTTTGAACCTGATGTATTTGTTTTACCCTAAATTGCACCAAACATATAAAATCTAAAGGATGGGATAAGTCTTCAAATGAGCAAAAAACACTGAACAGAGTTAGGCAGAAATACAAATATATCAGTTTCATAAATATAAGAGACTTTCTTGCCAAAAATAAGCAGATAAGTGTGAAACAACACATTTTGGCATGTTTCAGTAAAACTTGCAGTAACAAAGAGATTTTTCTCCCAAATGAGCAAAAAACACTGCAGGAACAGAGTTAAGCAGAAAAACACAACTTTCAGTAAGAATTCATCAGTTTCATAAATATTAAGTTCAACTTAGATTTGATAGAATAATGTTATGTATTCAAATAAGTGATGTCTTGGCTTGACAGTGCTTAACTTTCTTCTTGCACCTTTTAAGGCTCTTTTTGAGACATTTGCCATCCTTTAAATATATGCTTGCTGCATTTTAGACTAAACCATGTCAAAATGTTTCATTTTCAGAGATATCTGCTTATTTTTGATAGAATAATGTTCAGATTCAGATTAATGTTAAGATTCATAAAACATCTTTAGTCCTGAATTGTGTTTCTGTGCTTAATTCTCTCCTTTTTTCATCAAGGTCTCGTTATTGAAAGTTTTCAATATACAAAATAAAAAATAAAATACAAAGTGTACAGAAGAAATGCAAATACAAACTGTCAAAATTAAAAACAAAAACAACAACAGACTAAAGAAAAAGTCCCACCCATTAACCCACTGGACAGATAATATATCATATTAATCAGTCATCTCACATTGCCACTAGCCAGCACAGAAAAAAGTGTAAAACATGATGGGATTATACTTTCCACTCCTAACTTCTCAACAAACACCAAGAAAGGGTTCCAGGTTTCATAAAATCTGAAAACAGAGCCACTAAGAGAATATCTCATCTTCTCAAACTTGACGTATTGCATGTTCTCTTTAATCCAGTGAGAATATTTAGGAGGAAGAGGCTTTTTCCAACTGAAAAGTATACAGCACCTGGCCAGCAAAGTACAGAAGGCTAGCATGTTTCTTTTACAGTTATCTAGATGTACAACCTGCGGCATAATACCAAATAAGGCAGTGAGAGGGGATGGATCTACTGGCACTTCTAATATTTTGGAAAGAGTATCAAAAATAGATTCCCAAAATGTGTGTATTATTGGACAGGCTAAAAGCATATGGAGTATGTCTGCTTGTCTGCACCTGTCACATGTAGGGTCCAGGTCTGGCCTGATTTTAGCCAGTCTGACCTTTGACCAATGGAGTCCCTAACCCTAATTCTTTTAATTTGAACAACAATACGTCTTTGGCAAATGGAGGATGTGTAAATTCTTTGTATAATTTTTGTCCAATTATCCTCTGAGATCTGTTCATTTAAGCCCCCCTCCCACTTGCTCTTAAGTTAAATTAAATTTGCTGGATAATGAAGATTAAGAAGGTTATGTTACCCTTCACCTGCTTCAAGTCTGTTCTTGGCTTAAAATTTGAGTCTAACAAGGGTGTTGAAGAGTATAGGGGAAAACCACCTAAGTGTGAGGCAGCAAAGGTCCGAAGCTGAAACACTTTTTGAAGTGTTTAAGACTCATTTGGAGACATATGCCATCCTTCAAATAGATTTCATAAGCTTGATGCATTTCAGAGTAAAACATGTCAAAATGTTGCTGCTTGACAGATATCTGTTTACTGATGAAAAAATTATTTGATGTATTCATAAAAACTGATATCTTTTTCCTGACACTAGTGTTTCTGTGCTTAATGCTCTCCTTGATGTGTGTTTTACGGTCATTTGGAGACACCTACTGTCTGAAAAGTGATTTCATATGCTTGGTGCATTTTAGGGTAAGGGTTACCTGGACAGCAATTATAGAAAATACACTTAAAATCCTGAGTTGTAACAATGATAGAGAGAGACAATTTAAAATACTACATAAACTTCATTTTACACCACAATTGAGAGGAAGGTTGGGCCTGGGCTCTTCTAACTGTCATAAATGTGATACAGAAGCAGGAACATATGCACATACATATGTTTTGGAAATGTGCAAAGATACAAAAGTTCTGAGCAGAGGTGAAAGAGGAGGTGATTACTTTGATTGGATATAACTTTGGACCTGTCAGCCTTGCAATGTATCCTAGCAGCTAAACCAGCCAATGTAAGGAACACTCAAAATGCTAAACTGGTTGGAATCCATCTGTACTTAGCAAGAAAGACCATTCTTAACTTCTGGATCTCTAAGGACATCCTTACACTGGATGACTGGTATAAGGAAATACTGAGAGTTCTCCCCTTGGAAAAACTGACCTACACTCTCCATGACAATGTTCAGGGATTTGCCAAAATCTGGCAACCAGTCTTGGAGAAAGTGGACCCTGATGGACGGACTTTTTCTTTATATGGTTAGCATGATGAACATAATGGCAACCAGGAGAATGCTGGACATCCCGTGCCAACTGGTGATATCGGTGTTCTGTCTTGACCAGGTCTTGTTGCTTTTTTGTCCTTGTCGTCTTTATTATTGTCATTATTATTATTTATTTTTATTTTATTTTATTCCTTATTTTGTATTATGTCTGGTTTTATGGTGTCCTGCTGCCATTTGTTCTTGTTCTGCAAAGATTGTTTGTTAAAAAAGAAAAACGGGGTTCTAGCTTTATGAACTGTATTGCAATGTTGAATACCAGAACCTCAATAAAAAGAAGCTTAAAAAAACAAAAAAACAAAAAACAAAAGCAGAGTAGTGTGAAACAACACATTTTGGCATCTTTCAGTATAACATGAAGTAAAATGTAGATTTTCCACCTGAAAGAGCCAAAAACACTGCAGAAACAGAGTTAAGAATAAAAACACAACTTTTAATAAGAATTCATCAGTTTCATAAATATAACAGACTTCCTTGCCCAAAATAAGCAGCTTAAAGTGAAACAACACATTTTGGCGTATTTCAGTATAACATGAAGTAAAATAGAGATTTTCCTCCCTAAAGAGCCAAAAACACTGCAGAAACAGAGTTAAGAAGAAAATCACAACTTTCAGGAAGAATTCACCAGTTTTATAAGCTTTAACAGATTTTCTGCCAACAATAAGCAAAGTAGCACGAAACAACACATTTTAGCATGTCTCAGTATATCATGATGTAAAATAGAGATTTTCCTCCCAAAAAAGCAAAAAACACTGCAGGGACAGAGTTAAGTAGAAAAACACAACTTTTAATAAGAATTCATCAGTTTCATAAATATTACCGACTTTATTGCGAAAAATAAGCAGCTTATAGTGAAAGAACACATTTTAGCATGTTTCAGTATAACATGCAGTAAATTATAGACTTTCCCCCCAAAAAAGCAAAAAACACTGCAGGAACAGAGTTAAGAAGAAAAACACAACTTTTAATAAGAATTCATCAGTTTCATAAAGCTTTAACAAGATTTTCTTGCCAACAATAAGCAAAGTAGCAACACATTTTATCATGTTTCAGTATAACATGAAGTAAAACAGAGATTTTCCTCCCAAGAAAGCAAAAAACACTGCAGGAACAGAGCTAAGGCGAAAAACACAACTTTTAATAAGAATTCATCAGTTTCATAAATATAACAGACTTTCTTGCCAAAAATAAGCAGCTTATAGTGAAACAACACATTTTACCATGTTTCAGGATAACATGCAGTAAAATAGAGATTTTCCTCCCGAACGAGCCAAAAACGCTGCAGGAACAGAGTTAATCAGAAAAATACAACTTTTAATAAAAATTCATTAGTTTCATAAATATAACAGACTTTCTTGCCCAACATAAGCAGCGTAAAGTGAAACAACACATTTTAGCGTCTTTCAGTATAACATGAAGTAAATTATAGATTTTCTTCCCAAATGAGCAAAAAGCACCGCAGGAACAGAGTTAAGAAGAAAAAAACAACTTTTAATAAGAATTCATCAGTTTCATAAATATAACAGACTTCTTGCCAAAAATAAGCAGCTTAGAGTGAAACAACACATTTTGGCGTATTTCAGTATAACATGAAGTAAAATAGAGATTTTCCTCCCTAAAGAGCCAAAAACACTGCAGAAACAGAGTTAAGAAGAAAATCACAACTTTCAGGAAGAATTCACCAGTTTTATAAGCTTTAACAGATTTTCTGCCAACAATAAGCAAAGTAGCACGAAACAACACATTTTAGCATGTCTCAGTATATCATGATGTAAATTATAGATTTTCCTCGCAAAAAAAAGCAAAAAACACTGCAGGAACAGAGTTAAGAAGGAAAACACAACTTTTAATAAGAATTCATCAGTTTCATAAATATGACCGACTTTCTCTCCAAAAATAAGCAGCTTAGAGTGAAACAACACATTTTACCATGTTTCATTATAACATGATGTAAATTATAGATTTTCCTCGCAAAAAAAAGCAAAAAACACTGCAGGAACAGAGTTAAGAATAAAAACACAACTTTTAATAAGAATTCATCAGTTTCATAAATATAACAGACTTTCTTGCCCAAAATAAGCAGCTTATAGTGAAACAACACATTTTAGCATGTTTCAGTATAACATGAAGTAAAATGTAGATTTTCCACCTGAAAGAGCCAAAAACACTGCAGAAACAGAGTTAAGAATAAAAACACAACTTTTAATAAGAATTCATCAGTTTCATAAATATAACAGACTTTCTTGCCCAAAATAAGCAGCTTATAATGAAACAACACATTTTAGAATGTTCAGTATAACATGAAGTAAAATAGAGATTTTCCTCCCTAAAGAGCCAAAAACACTGCAGAAACAGAGTTAAGAAGAAAATCACAACTTTCAGGAAGAATTCACCAGTTTTATAAGCTTTAACAAGATTTTCTGCCAACAATAAGCAAAGTAGCACGAAACAACACATTTTAGCATGTCTCAGTATATCATGAAGTAAATTGTAGACTTTCCTCCCAAAAAAGCAAAAAACACTGCAGGGACAGAGTTAAGTAGAAAAACACAACTTTTAATAAGAATTCATCAGTTTCATAAATATAACAGACTTTCTTGCCCAAAATAAGCAGCTTAGAGTGAAACAACACATTTTGGCGTCTTTCAGTATAACATGAAGTAAAATAGAGATTTTCTTACCTAAAGAGCCAAAAACACTGCAGAAACAGAGTTAAGAATAAAAACACAACTTTTAATAAGAATTCATCAGTTTCATAAATATAAAAGACTTTCTTGCCCAAAATAAGCAGCTTATAGTGAAACAACACATTTTGGCATGTTTCAGCATAACATGAAGTAAAATGGAGATTTTCCTACCTAAAGAGCCAGAAACACTGCAGAAACAGAGTTAAGAATAAAAACACAACTTTTAATAAGAATTCATCAGTTTCATAAATATAACAGACTTCCTTGAACAAAATAAGCAGCTTAGAGTGAAACAACACATTTTGGCGTCTTTCAGTATAACATGAAGTAAAATAGAGATTTTCCTACCTAAAGAGCCAAAAACACTGCAGAAACAGAGTTAAGAATAAAAACACAACTTTTAATAAGAATTCATCAGTTTCATAAATATAACAGACTTTCTTGCCCAGAATAAGCAGCTTATAGTGAAACAACACATTTTGGCATGTTTCAGCATAACATGAAGTAAAATGGAGATTTTCCTACCTAAAGAGCCAGAAACACTGCAGAAACAGAGTTAAGCAGAAAACACAACTTTTAATAAGAATTCATCAGTTTCATAAATATAACAGACTTCTTGCCCAAAATAAGCAGCTTATAGTGAAACAACACATTTTGGCATGTTTCAGCATAACATGAAGTAAAATGGAGATTTACCCACCTAAAGAGCCAGAAACACTGCAGAAACAGAGTTAAGAATAGAAACACAACTTTTAATAAGAATTCATCAGTTTCATAAATATAACGGACTTCCTTGCCCAGAGTAAGCAGCTTATAGTGAAACAACACATTTTGGCATGTCTTTCAGTATAACATGAAGTAAATTATGGAGACTTTCCTCCCTAAAAAACCAAAAAACACTGCAGAAACAGAGTTAAGAATAAAACACAACTTTTAATAAGAATTCATCAGTTTCATAAATATAACAGACTTCCTTGCCCAAAATAAGCAGCTTATAGTGAAACAACACATTTTGGCATGTCTCAGTATAATCATGAAGTAAAATAGAGATTTTCCTCCCTAAAGAGCCAAAAACACTGCAGAAACAGAGTTAAGAAGAAAATCACAACTTTCATAAGAATTCACCAGTTTTATAAATTTAACAGATTTTCTGCCAACAATAAGAAAAAGCACGATATACTGAGACATTTTAGCATGTCTCAGTATAACATGAAGTAAAATAGAGATTTTCCTACCTAAAGAGCCAAAAACACTGCAGAAACAGAGTTAAGAAGAAAAACACAACTTTCAATAAGAATTCACCAGTTTCATAAATAAGACATCAGTTTAACAATATAAAAGACTTTCTTGCCCAAAAATAAGAAAAAAAAAAGAAAAAACACATTTTAGCATGTCTCAGTATAACATGAAGTAAAATAGAGATTTTCTTACCTAAAGAGCCAAAAACACTGCAGAAACAGAGTTAAGAATAAAAACACAACTTTTAATAAGAATTCATCAGTTTCATAAATATAAAAGACTTTCTTGCCCAAAATAAGCAGCTTAGAGTGAAACAACACATTTTGGCGTATTTCAGTATAACATGAAGTAAAATAGAGATTTTCCTCCCTAAAGAGCCAAAAACACTGCAGAAACAGAGTTAAGAAGAAAATCACAACTTTCAGGAAGAATTCATCAGTTTCATAAATAAAACAGACTTCCTTGCCCAAAATAAGCAGCTTAGCACGAAACAACACATTTTAGCATGTCTCAGTATATCATGAAGTAAAATAGAGATTTTCCTACCTAAAGAGCCAAAAAACACTGCAGAAACAGAGTTAAGAATAAAAACACAACTTTTAATAAGAATTCATCAGTTTCATAAATATAAAAGACTTTCTTGCCCAAAACAAGCAGCTTAGAGTGAAACAACACATTTTACCATGTTTCATTATAACATGATGTAAATTATAGATTTTCCTCCCTAAAGAGCCAAAAACACTGCAGAAACAGAGTTAAGAATAAAAACACAACTTTCAGGAAGAATTCACAGTTTCATAAATTTAACAAGATTTTCTGCCAACAATAAGCAAAGTAGAGTGAAACAACACATTTTAGCATGTCACAGTATATCATGAAGTAAATTGTAGACTTTCCTCCCAAAAAAGCAACAAACACTGCAGGGACAGAGTTAAGTAGAAAAACACAACTTTTAATAAGAATTCATCAGTTTCATAAATATAAAAGACTTTCTTGCCCAAAACAAGCAGCTTAGAGTGAAACAACACATTTTGGCGTATTTCAGTATAACATGAAGTAAAATAGAGATTTTCCTCCCTAAAGAGCCAAAAACACTGCAGAAACAGAGTTAAGAAGAAAATCACAACTTTCAGGAAGAATTCACCAGTTTTATAAGCTTTAACAGATTTTCTGCCAACAATAAGAAAAGAAGCACGAAACAACACATTTTAGCATGTCTCAGTATATCATGAAGTAAAATAGAGATTTTCCTACCTAAAGAGCCAAAAAACACTGCAGAAACAGAGTTAAGAATAAAAACACAACTTTTAATAAGAATTCATCAGTTTCATAAATATAAAAGACTTTCTTGCCCAAAACAAGCAGCTTAGAGTGAAACAACACATTTTGGCGTCTCAGTATAACATGAAGTAAAATAGAGATTTTCTTACCTAAAGAGCCAAAAACACTGCAGAAACAGAGTTAAGAATAAAAACACAACTTTCAGGAAGAATTCACCAGTTTTATAAGCTTTAACAAGATTTTCTGCCAACAATAAGCAAAGTAGCACGAAACAACACATTTTAGCATGTCACAGTATATCATGAAGTAAATTGTAGACTTTCCTCCCAAAAAAGCAACAAACACTGCAGGGACAGAGTTAAGTAGAAAAACACAACTTTTAATAAGAATTCATCAGTTTCATAAATATAAAAGACTTTCTTGCCCAAAACAAGCAGCTTAGAGTGAAACAACACATTTTGGCATGTCTCAGTATAACATGAAGTAAAATAGAGATTTTCTTACCTAAAGAGCCAAAAACACTGCAGAAACAGAGTTAAGAAGAAAATCACAACTTTCAGGAAGAATTGACCATCAGTTTTATAAATATAACAGATTTTCTGCCAACAATAAGAAAAGAAGCACGAAACAACACATTTTAGCATGTCTCAGTATATCATGAAGTAAAATAGAGATTTTCCTACCTAAAGAGCCAAAAACACTGCAGAAACAGAGTTAAGAATAAAAACACAACTTTTAATAAGAATTCATCAGTTTCATAAATATAACAGACTTTCTTGCCCAAAACAAGCAGCTTAGAGTGAAACAACACATTTTGGCGTATTTCAGTATAACATGAAGTAAAATAGAGATTTTCCTCCCTAAAGAGCCAAAAACACTGCAGAAACAGAGTTAAGAATAAAAACACAACTTTAATAAGAATTCATCAGTTTCATAAAAGCTTTAACAAGATTTTCTGCCAACAATAAGCAAAGTAGCACGAAACAACACATTTTAGCATGTCACAGTATAATCATGAAGTAAATTGTAGACTTTCCTCTAAAAAGCAACAAACACTGCAGAAACAGAGTTAAGAAAAAACACAACTTTTAATAAGAATTCATCAGTTTCATAAATATAAAAGACTTTCTTGCCCAAAACAAGCAGCTTAGAGTGAAACAACACATTTTGGCATGTCTCAGTATAATCATGAAGTAAATTATGGAGATTTTCCTCCCAAGAAAGCAAAAAACACTGCAGGAACAGAGATAAGTAGAAAAACACAACTTTTAATAAGAATTCATCAGTTTCATAAATATAACAGACTTCCTTGCCCAAAATAAGCAGCTTAGAGTGAAACAACACATTTTGGCGTATTTCAGTATAACATGAAGTAAAATAGAGATTTTCCTCCCTAAAGAGCCAAAAACACTGCAGAAACAGAGTTAAGAATAAAAACACAACTTTAGGAAGAATTCATCAGTTTCATAAATTTAACAGATTTTCTTGCCAACAATAAGAAAAGAAGCACGAAACAACACATTTTAGCATGTCTCAGTATATCATGAAGTAAAATAGAGATTTTCCTACCTAAAGAGCCAAAAAACACTGCAGAAACAGAGTTAAGAATAAAAACACAACTTTTAATAAGAATTAATCAGTTTCATAAATATAAAAGACTTTCTTGCCCAGAACAAGCAGCTTAGAGTGAAACAACACATTTTGGCGTCTCAGTATAACATGAAGTAAAATAGAGATTTTCTTACCTAAAGAGCCAAAAACACTGCAGAAACAGAGTTAAGAATAAAAACACAACTTTCAGGAAGAATTCACCAGTTTTATAAGCTTTAACAAGATTTTCTGCCAACAATAAGCAAAGTAGCACGAAACAACACATTTTAGCATGTCACAGTATATCATGAAGTAAATTGTAGACTTTCCTCCCAAAAAAGCAACAAACACTGCAGGGACAGAGTTAAGTAGAAAAACACAACTTTTAATAAGAATTCATCAGTTTCATAAATATAAAAGACTTTCTTGCCCAAAACAAGCAGCTTAGAGTGAAACAACACATTTTGGCGTCTCAGTATAACATGAAGTAAAATAGAGATTTTCTTACCTAAAGAGCCAAAAACACTGCAGAAACAGAGTTAAGAATAAAAACACAACTTTTAATAAGAATTCATCAGTTTCATAAATATAACAGACTTTCTTGCCCAAAATAAGCAGCTTATAGTGAAACAACACATTTTGGCATGTTTCAGCATAACATGAAGTAAAATAGAGATTTTCCTACCTAAAGAGCCAGAAACACTGCAGAAACAGAGTTAAGAATAAAAACACAACTTTTAATAAGAATTCATCAGTTTCATAAATATAACAGACTTCCTTGAACAAAATAAGCAGCTTAGAGTGAAACAACACATTTTGGCGTCTTTCAGTATAACATGAAGTAAAATAGAGATTTTCCTACCTAAAGAGCCAAAAACACTGCAGAAACAGAGTTAAGAAGAGAAACACAACTTTTAATAAGAATTCATCAGTTTCATAAATATAACGGACTTTCTTGCCCAGAATAAGCAGCTTATAGTGAAACAACACATTTTGGCATGTTTCAGCATAACATGAAGTAAAATGGAGATTTTCCTACCTAAAGAGCCAGAAACACTGCAGAAACAGAGTTAAGTAGAAAAACACAACTTTTAATAAGAATTCATCAGTTTCATAAATATAACAGACTTCCTTGCCCAAAATAAGCAGCTTAGAGTGAAACAACACATTTTGGCGTCTTTCAGCATAACATGAAGTAAAATGGAGATTTTCCCACCTAAAGAGCCAGAAACACTGCAGAAACAGAGTTAAGAATAGAAACACAACTTTTAATAAGAATTCATCAGTTTCATAAATATAACGGACTTTCTTGCCCAGAATAAGCAGCTTATAGTGAAACAACACATTTTGGCATGTCTCAGTATATCATGAAGTAAATTATAGACTTTCCTCCCAAAAAAGCAAAAAACACTGCAGGGACAGAGTTAAGAATAAAAACACAACTTTTAATAAGAATTCATAAGTTTCATAAATATAACAGACTTCCTTGCCCAAAATAAGCAGCTTAGAGTGAAACAACACATTTTGGCGTATTTCAGTATAACATGAAGTAAAATAGAGATTTTCCTCCCTAAAGAGCCAAAAACACTGCAGAAACAGAGTTAAGAAGAAAATCACAACTTTCAGGAAGAATTCACCAGTTTTATAAGCTTTAACAGATTTTCTGCCAACAATAAGAAAAGAAGCACGAAACAACACATTTTAGCATGTCTCAGTATATCATGAAGTACAATAGAGATTTTCCTACCTAAAGAGCCAAAAAACACTGCAGAAACAGAGTTAAGAATAAAAACACAACTTTTAATAAGAATTCATCAGTTTCATAAATATAACAGACTTTCTTGCCCAAAACAAGCAGCTTAGAGTGAAACAACACATTTTGGCGTCTTTCAGTATAACATGAAGTAAAACAGAGATTTTCCTCCCAAGAAAGCAAAAAACACTGCAGGAACAGAGCTAAGGCGAAAAACACAACTTTTAATAAGAATTCATCAGTTTCATAAATATAACAGACTTTCTTGCCAAAAATAAGCAGCTTAGCACGAAACAACACATTTTGGCATGTCTCAGTATAACATGAAGTAAAATAGATTTTCCTCCCAAAGAGCAAAAACACTGCAGAAACAGAGTTAAGAAGAAAATCACAACTTTCAGGAAGAATTCACCAGTTTTATAAAGCTTTAACAGATTTTCTGCCAACAATAAGAAAAGAAGCACATTTTAGCATGTCTCAGTATAACATGAAGTAAAATAGAGATTTTCCTACCTAAAGAGCCAAAAAACACTGCAGGAACAGAGTTAAGAAGAAAAACACAACTTTTAATAAGAATTCATCAGTTTCATAAATATAACAGACTTTCTTGCCCAGAATAAGCAGCTTATAGTGAAACAACACATTTTAGCATGTTTCAGTATAACATGAAGTAAAATAGAGATTTTCCTCCCAAATGAGCAAAAAACACTGCAGGAACAGAGTTCAGCAGAAAAACACAACTTTTAATAAGAATTCATCAGTTTCATAAAGCTTTAACAAGACTTTCTTGCCCAACAATAAGCAGCTTAAGTAGCACGAAACAACACATTTTAGCATGTCAGTATAACATGAAGTAAAATATAGTTTTTCCTCCCAAATGAGCAAAAAACACTGCAGGAACAGAGTTTAGCAGAAAAACACAACTTTTAATAAGAATTCATCAGTTTCATAAATATAACAGACTTTCTTGCCCAAAATAAGCAGCTTATAGTGAAACAACACATTTTAGCATGTTTCAGTATAACATGAAGTAAAATATAGTTTTTCCTACCTAAAGAGCCAAAAACACTGCAGAAACAGAGTTAAGAAGAGAAACACAACTTTTAATAAGAATTCATCAGTTTCATAAATATAACGGACTTTCTTGCCCAGAATAAGCAGCTTATAGTGAAACAACACATTTTGGCATGTTTCAGCATAACATGAAGTAAAATGGAGATTTTCCTACCTAAAGAGCCAGAAACACTGCAGGGTAGAAACAGAGTTAAGTAGAAAAACACAACTTTTAATAAGAATTCATCAGTTTCATAAATATAACAGACTTCCTTGCCCAAAATAAGCAGCTTAGAGTGAAACAACACATTTTGGCGTCTTTCAGCATAACATGAAGTAAAATGGAGATTTTCCCACCTAAAGAGCCAGAAACACTGCAGAAACAGAGTTAAGAATAGAAACACAACTTTCAGGAGGAATTCATCAGTTTCATAAATATTACAGACTTTCTTGCCAAATCTAAGCAGCTTAGAGTGAAACAACACATTTTGGCGTCTCTCAGTATATCATGAAGTAATTTATAGACTTTCCACCTTAAAAAGCCAAAAACACTGCAGGAACAGAGTTAAGAATAAAAACACAACTTTTAATAAGAATTCATAAGTTTCATAAATATAACAGACTTCCTTGCCCAAAATAAGCAGCTTAGAGTGAAACAACACATTTTGGCGTATTTCAGTATAACATGAAGTAAAATAGAGATTTTCCTCCCTAAAGAGCCAAAAACACTGCAGAAACAGAGTTAAGAAGAAAATCACAACTTTCAGGAAGAATTCACCAGTTTTATAAGCTTTAACAGATTTTCTGCCAACAATAAGAAAAGAAGCACGAAACAACACATTTTAGCATGTCTCAGTATATCATGAAGTAAAATAGAGATTTTCCTACCTAAAGAGCCAAAAAACACTGCAGAAACAGAGTTAAGAATAAAAACACAACTTTTAATAAGAATTCATCAGTTTCATAAAAATAAAAGACTTTCTTGCCCAAAACAAGCAGCTTAGAGTGAAACAACACATTTTGGCGTCTCAGTATAACATGAAGTAAAATAGAGATTTTCTTACCTAAAGAGCCAAAAACACTGCAGAAACAGAGTTAAGAAGAAAAACACAACTTTTAATAAGAATTCATCAGTTTCATAAATATAAAAGACTTTCTTGCCCAAAATAAGCAGCTTAGAGTGAAACAACACATTTTGGCATGTCTCAGTATATCAGTATAACATGAAGTAAAATAGAGATTTTCCTCCCTAAAGAGCCAAAAAACACTGCAGAAACAGAGTTAAGAAGAAAACACAACTTTCAGGCAGAATTCACCAGTTTTATAAGCTTTAACAGATTTTCTGCCAACAATAAGAAAAGAAGCACGAAACAACACATTTTAGCATGTCTCAGTATATCATGAAGTAAAATAGAGATTTTCCTACCTAAAGAGCCAAAAAACACTGCAGAAACAGAGTTAAGAATAAAAACACAACTTTGAATAAGAATTCATCAGTTTCATAAATATAAAAGACTTTCTTGCCCAGAACAAGCAGCTTAGAGTGAAACAACACATTTTGGCGTCTCAGTATAACATGAAGTAAAATAGAGATTTTCTTACCTAAAGAGCCAAAAACACTGCAGAAACAGAGTTAAGAATAAAAACACAACTTTCAGGAAGAATTCACCAGTTTTATAAGCTTTAACAAGATTTTCTGCCAACAATAAGCAAAGTAGCACGAAACAACACATTTTAGCATGTCATAGTATATCATGAAGTAAATTGTAGACTTTCCTCCCAAAAAAGCAACAAACACTGCAGGGACAGAGTTAAGTAGAAAAACACAACTTTTAATAAGAATTCATCAGTTTCATAAATATAAAAGACTTTCGTGCCCAAAACTAAGCATCTTAGAGTGAAACAACACATTTTGGCATATTTCAGTATAACATGAAGTAAAATGGCGATTTTCCTCCCAAATGAGATAAAAACACTGCAGAAACAGAGTTAAGAATAAAAACACAACTTTTAATAAGAATTCATCAGTTTCATAAATATAACAGACTTTCTTGCCCAAAATAAGCAGCTTATAGTGAAACAACACATTTTGGCATGTTTCAGCATAACATGAAGTAAAATGGAGATTTTCCTACCTAAAGAGCCAGAAACACTGCAGAAACAGAGTTAAGAATAAAAACACAACTTTTAATAAGAATTAATCAGTTTCATAAATACAACAGACTTCCTTGAACAAAATAAGCAGCTTAGAGTGAAACAAAACATTTTGGCGTCTTTCAGTATAACATGAAGTAAAATAGAGATTTTCCTCACTAAAGAGCCAAAAACACTGCAGAAACAGAGTTAAGAAGAGAAACACAACTTTTAATAAGAATTCATCAGTTTCATAAATATAACGGACTTTCTTGCCCAGAATAAGCAGCTTATAGTGAAACAACACATTTTGGCATGTTTCAGCATAACATGAAGTAAAATGGAGATTTTCCTACCTAAAGAGCCAGAAACACTGTAGAAACAGAGTTAAGTAGAAAAACACAACTTTTAATAAGAATTCATCAGTTTCATAAATATAACAGACTTTCTCGCCCAAAATGAGCAGCTTAGAGTGAAACAACACATTTTGGCGTATCTTTCAGCATAACATGAGTAAAATGGAGATTTTCCTACCTAAAGAGCCAGAAACACTGCAGAAACAGAGTTAAGAATAAAAACACAACTTTTAATAAGAATTCATCAGTTTCATAAATATAACAGACTTCTTGCCCAGAATAAGCAGCTTAGAGTGAAACAACACATTTTGGCGTCTCTCAGTATATCATGAAGTAAATTATAGATTTTCCACCCTAAAAAGCCAAAAACACTGCAGGAACAGAGTTAAGAAGAAAAACACAACTTTTAATAAGAATTCATCAGTTATATTAATGTAACAGACTTTCTTGCCAAAACTAAGCAGCTTAGTGAAACAACACATTTTGGTGTCTTTCAGCATAACATGAAGTAAAATAGAGATTTTTCACCCTAAAGAGACAAAAACACTACAGAAACAGATTTAAGAAGAAAAACACAACTTTTCAGGAAGAATTCATCAGTTTTATAAATTTAACAGATTTTCTGCCAACAATAAGAAAAGTAGCACGAAACAACACATTTTAGCATGTCTCAGTATATCATGAAGTAAAATAGAGATTTTCCTACCTAAAGAGCCAAAAAACACTGCAGAAACAGAGTTAAGAATAAAAACACAACTTTTAATAAGAATTCATCAGTTTCATAAATATAAAAGACTTTCTTGCCCAAAATAAGCAGCTTAGAGTGAAACAACACATTTTGGCGTCTTTCAGTATAACATGAAGTAAAATAGAGATTTTCCTCCCTAAAGAGCCAAAAACACTGCAGAAACAGAGTTAAGAAGAAAATCACAACTTTCAGGAAGAATTCACCAGTTTTATAAGCTTTAACAGATTTTCTGCCAACAATAAGCAGAGTAGCACGAAACAACACATTTTAGCATGTCTCAGTATATCATGAAGTAAAATAGAGATTTTCCTACCTAAAGAGCCAAAAAACACTGCAGAAACAGAGTTAAGAATAAAAACACAACTTTTAATAAGAATTCATCAGTTTCATAAATATAAAAGACTTTCTTGCCCAAAACAAGCAGCTTAGAGTGAAACAACACATTTTGGCGTCTCAGTATAACATGAAGTAAAATAGAGATTTTCTTACCTAAAGAGCCAAAAACACTGCAGAAACAGAGTTAAGAAGAAAAACACAACTTTTAATAAGAATTCATCAGTTTCATAAATATAACAGACTTTCTTGCCCAAAATAAGCAGCTTAGAGTGAAACAACACATTTTGGCGTCTTTCAGAATAACATGCAGTAAAATAGAGACTTTCCTCCCAAAAAAGCAAAAAACACTGCAGGGACAGAGGTAAGTAGAAAAACACAACTTTTAATAAGAATTCATCAGTTTCATAAATATGACCGACTTTATTGCGAAAAATAAGCAGCTTATAGTGAAACAACACATTTTAGCATGTTTCAGTATAACATGAAGTAAAATATAGTTTTTCCTCCCAAATGAGCAAAAAACACTGCAGGAACAGAGTTTAGCAGAAAAACACAACTTTTAATAAGAATTCATCAGTTTCATAAATATAACAGACTTTCTTGCCCAAAATAAGCAGCTTATAGTGAAACAACACATTTTAGCATGTTTCAGTATAACATGAAGAAAATTATAGATTTTCCTACCTAAAGAGTCAAAAACACTGCAGGAACAGAGTTAAGAATAAAAACACAACTTTTAATAAGAATTCATCAGTTTCATAAATATAACGGACTTTCTTGCCCAGAATAAGCAGCTTATAGTGAAACAACACATTTTAGCATGTTTCAGTATAACATGAAGTAAAATATAGTTTTTCCTCCCAAATGAGCAAAAAACACTGCAGGAACAGAGTTTAGCAGAAAAACACAACTTTTAATAAGAATTCACCAGTTTCATAAATATAACCGACTTTCTTGCCCAAATTAAGCAGCTTAGAGTGAAACAACACATTTTGGCGTATTTCAGTATAACAAGAAATAAAATAGATTTTCCTCCCTAAAGAGCCAAAAACACTGCAGAAACAGAGTTAAGAAGAAAATCACAACTTTCAGGAAGAATTCACCAGTTTTATAAGCTTTAACAGATTTTCTGCCAACAATAAGCAAAGTAGCACGACACAACACATTTTAGCATGTCTCAGTATATGATGAAGTAAATTATAGACTTTCCTCCCAAAAAAGCAAAAAACACTGCAGGGACAGAGGTAAGTAGAAAAACACAACTTTTAATAAGAATTCATCAGTTTCATAAATATAACAGACTTCCTTGCCCAAAATAAGCAGCTTATAGTGAAACAACACATTTTGGCGGATTTCAGTATAACATGAAGTAAAATAGAGATTTTCCTACCTAAAAAGCCAAAAACAGTGCAGAAAAAGAGTTAAGAAGGAAATCACAACTTTCAGGAAGAATTCACCAGTTCCATAAGCTTAACAGAGTTTCTGCCAACCATAAGCAAAGTAGCAGGAAACAACACATTTTAGCATGTTTCAGTATAACATGAAGTAAAATAGAGATTTTCCTCCCTAAAGAGCCAAAAAACACTGCAGAAACAGAGTTAAGAAGAAAACACAACTTTTAGGAAGAATTCACCAGTTTTATAAGCTTTAACAGATTTTCTGCCAACAATAAGCAAAGTATCAGTGAAACAACACATTTTAGCATGTCTCAGTATATCATGAAGTAAATTATAGACTTTCCTCCCAAAAAGCAAAAAAACACTGCAGGGACAGAGGTAAGTAGAAAAACACAACTTTTAATAAGAATTCATCAGTTTCATAAATATAACAGACTTTCTTGCCCAAAATAAGCAGCTTAGAGTGAAACAACACATTTTGGCGTCTTTCAGTATAACATGAAGTAAAATAGAGATTTTCCTCCCTAAAGAGCCAAAAACACTGCAGAAACAGAGTTAAGAAGAAAATCACAACTTTCAGGAAGAATTCACCAGTTTTATAAGCTTTAACAGATTTTCTGCCAACAATAAGAAAAGAAGCACGAAACAACACATTTTAGCATGTCTCAGTATATCATGAAGTAAAATAGAGATTTTCCTACCTAAAGAGCCAAAAACACTGCAAAAACAGAGTTAAGAATAAAAACACAACTTTTAATAAGAATTCATCAGTTTCATAAATATAACGGACTTTCTTGCCCAGAAAAAGCAGCTTATAGTGACACAACACATTTTAGCATGTTTCAGTATAAGATGAAGTAAAATATAGATTTTCCTCCAAAATGAGCAAAAAACACTGCAGGAACAGAGTTTAGCAGAAAAACACAACTTTTAATAAGAATTCATCAGTTTCATAAATATAACAGACTTTCTTGCCCAAAATAAGCAGCTTAGAGTGAAACAACACATTTTGGCGTCTTTCAGTATAACATGAAGTAAAATAGAGATTTTCCTACCTAAAGAGCCAAAAACAGTGCAGAAACAGAGTTAAGAAGAAAATCACAACTTTCAGGAAGAATAAACCAGTTTCATAAGCTTAACAGAGTTTCTGCCAACCATAAGCAAAGTAGCAGGAAATAACACATTTTAGCATGTTTCAGTATAACATGCAGTAGAACAGAGATTTTCCTCCCAAATGAGCAAAAAACACTGCAGGGACAGAGTTAAGAAGAAAAACACAACTTTTAATAAGAATTCATCAGTTTCAAAGATATAACAGACTTTCTTGCCAAAATAAGAAGCTTAGAGTGAAACAAGACATTTTGGCGTCTTTTAGTATAACATGAAGTAAAATGTAGATTTTCCACCTGAAAGAGACAACAACACTGCAGAAACAGAGTTAAGAAGAAAAACACAACTTTTAATAAGAATTCATCAGTTTCATAAATCTAACAGACTTCCTTGCCCAAAATAAGCAGCTTAGAGTGAAACAACACATTTTGGCGTATTTCAGTATAACATGAAGTAAAATAGAGATTTTCCTCCCTAAAGAGCCAAAAACACTGCAGAAACAGAGTTAAGAAGAAAATCACAACTTTCAGGAAGAATTCACCAGTTTTATAAGCTTTAACAAGATTTTCTGCCAACAATAAGCAAAGTAGCACGAAACAACACATTTTAGCATGTCTCAGTATATCATGAAGTAAATTATAGACTTTCCTCCCAAAAAGCAAAAAACACTGCAGGGACAGAGGTTAAGTAGAAAACACAACTTTTGATAAGAATTCATCAGTTTCATAAATATGACAGACTTTCTTGCCAAAACTAAGCATCTTAGAGTGTAACAACACATTTTGGCATCTTTCAGTATAACATGAAGTAAAATATGGATTTTCCACCCTAAGGAGACAAAAACACTGCAGAAACAGAGCTAAGAAGAGAAACACAACTTTTAATAAGAATTCATCAGTTTCATAAATATAACAAACTTTCTTTCCCAAAATAAGCAGCTTATAGTGAAACAACACATTTTACCATGTTTCAGTATAACATGAAATAAATTATAGATTATCCTCCCAAATGAGCAAAAAACACTGCAGAAACAGAGTTAAGAAGAAAAACACAACTTTTAATAAGAATTCATAAGTTTCATAAATAAAACAGACTTCCTTGCCCAAAATAAGCAGCTTAGAGTGAAACAACACATTTTGGCGTATTTCAGTATAACATGAAGTAAAATAGAGATTTTCCTCCCTAAAGAGCCAAAAACACTGCAGAAACAGAGTTAAGAAGAAAATCACAACTTTTAATAAGAATTCATAAGTTTCATAAATAAAACAGACTTTTCTTGCCAACAATAAGAAAAGCAGCTTATAGTGAAACAACACATTTTAGCATGTCTCAGTATAACATGAAGTAAAATAGAGATTTTCCTACCTAAAGAGCCAAAAAACACTGCAGAAACAGAGTTAAGAATAAAACACAACTTTTAATAAGAATTCATCAGTTTCATCAATATAACAGACTTTCTTGCCCAAAATAAGCAGCTTAGAGTGAAACAACACATTTTGGCATGTTTCAGTATAACATGAAGTAAAATAGAGATTTTAATCCTTAAAGAGCCAAAAACACTGCAGAAACAGAGTTAAGAAGAAAAACAACTTTTAATAAGATTTCATCAGTTTCATAAATATAACAGACTTTATTGCCAAAACTAAGCAGCTTAGAGTGAAACAACACATTTTACCATGTTTCAGTATAACATGAAGTAAATTACAGATTTTCCTCCCTAAAGAGCCAAAAACACTGCAGAAACAGAGTTAAGAAGAAAATCACAACTTTTAATAAGAATTCATCAGTTTCATAAATATAACAGACTTCCTTGCCCAAAATAAGCAGCTTAGAGTGAAACAACACATTTTGGCGTCTCAGTATAACATGAAGTAAAATAGTGATTTTCTTACCTAAAGAGCCAAAAACACTGCAGAAACAGAGTTAAGAATAAAACACAACTTTTAATAAGAATTCATCAGTTTCATAAATATAACAGATTTTTCTTGCCCAAAATAAGCACTTTAGAGTGAAACAACACATTTTGGCATATTTCAGTACAACATGAAGTAAAATAGAGATTTTCCTCCCTAAAGAGCCAAAAACACTGCAGAAACAGAGTTAAGAATAAAAACACAACTTTTAATAAGAATTCATCAGTTTCATAAATATAACAGACTTTCTTGCCCAAAATAAGCAGCTTAGAGTGAAACAACACATTTTGGCGTATTTCAGTATAACATGAAGTAAAATAGAGATTTTCCTACCTAAAGAGCCAGAAACACTGCAGAAACAGAGTTAAGAATAAAAACACAACTTTTAATAAGAATTCATCAGTTTCATAAATATAACAGACTTCCTTGCCCAAAATAAGCAGCTTAGAGTGAAACAACACATTTTATGTCTCAGTATAACATGAAGTAAAATAGAGATTTTCCTACCTAAAGAGCCAAAAACACTGCAGAAACAGAGTTAAGAAGAGAAACACAACTTTTAATAAGAATTCATCAGTTTCATAAATATAACGGACTTTCTTGCCCAGAATAAACAGCTTATAGTGAAACAACACATTTTGGCATGTTTCAGCATAACATGAAGTAAAATGGAGATTTTCCTACCTAAAGAGCCAAAAACACTGCAGAAACAGAGTTAAGTAGAAAACACAACTTTTAATAAGAATTCATCAGTTTCATAAATATAACAGACTTTCTTGCCCAAAATAAGCAGCTTAGAGTGAAACAACACATTTTGCATGTCTTTCAGCATAACATGAAGTAAAATGGAGATTTTCCCACCTAAAGAGCCAAAACACTGCAGAAACAGAGTTAAGAATAAAACACAACTTTTAATAAGAATTCATCAGTTTCATAAATATAACGGACTTTCTTGCCCAGAATAAGCAGCTTATAGTGAAACAACACATTTTGGCATGTCTCAGTATATCATGAAGTAAATTATAGACTTTCCTCCCAAAAAAGCAAAAAACACTGCAGGGACAGAGTTAAGAATAAAAACACAACTTTTAATAAGAATTCATAAGTTTCATAAATATAACAGACTTTCTTGCCCAAAATAAGCAGCTTAGAGTGAAACAACACATTTTGGCGTATTTCAGTATAACATGAAGTAAAATAGAGATTTTCCTCCCTAAAGAGCCAAAAACACTGCAGAAACAGAGTTAAGAAGAAAATCACAACTTTCAGGAAGAATTCACCAGTTTTATAAGCTTTAACAGATTTTCTGCCAACAATAAGAAAAGTAGCACGTGAAACAACACATTTTAGCATGTCTCAGTATATCATGAAGTAAAATTATAGATTTTTCCTCTCGAAAAAGCAAAAAACACTGCAGAAACAGAGTTAAGAAGAAAAACACAACTTTTAGTAAGAATTCATCAGTTTCATAAATATAACAGACTTTCTTTCCAAAAATAAGCAGCTTATAGTGAAACAACACATTTTTGCACGTTTCAGTATAACATGAAGTAAAATATAGATTTTCCACCCTAAAGAGCCAAAAACACTGCAGAAACAGAGTTAAGAAGAAAAACAACTTTTAATAAGATTTCATCAGTTTCATAAATATAACAGACTTTATTGCCAAAACTAAGCAGCTTAGAGTGAAACAACACATTTTACCATGTTTCAGTATAACATGAAGTAAAATATAGATTTTCCACCCGAAAGAGCAAAAAACACTGCAGAAACAGAGCTACGAAGAAACACAACTTTTAATAAGAATTCATCCAGTTTCATAAATAAAACAGACTTTTCTTGCCCAAAATAAGCAGCTTAGAGTGAAACAACACATTTTGCATGTCTCAGTATAACATGAAGTAAAATAGAGATTTTCCTACCTAAAGAGCCAAAAACACTGCAGAAACAGAGTTAAGAATAAAACACAACTTTCAGGAAGAATTCATCAGTTTCATAAATATAACAGATTTTTCTTGCCAACAATAAGCAGCTTAGACGAAACAACACATTTTAGCATGTCTCAGTATAACATGAAGTAAAATAGAGATTTTCCTCCCTATAGAGCCAAAAACACTGCAGAAACAGAGTTAAGCAGAAAATCACAACTTTTAGTAAGAATTCATCAGTTTCATAAATATGAACGACTTTCTTGCCCAAAATAAGCAGCTTAGAGTGAAACAACACATTTTAGGCGTTTCAGTATAACATGAAGTAAAATAGAGATTTTTCTTACCCAAAGAGCCAAAAACACTGCAGGAACAGAGTTAAGAAGAAAAACACAACTTTTAATAAGAATTCATCAGTTTCATAAATATAACAGACTTTCTTGCCCAAAATAAGCAGCGTAGAGTGAAACAACACATTTTAGCATGTTTCAGTATAACATGCAGTAAAATAGAGATTTTCCTCCCGAAAGAGCCAAAAAACACTGCAGAAACAGAGTTAAGTAGAAAAACACAACTTTTAATAAGAATTCATCAGTTTCATAAATATAACAGACTTTCTTGCCCAAAATAAGCAGCTTAGAGTGAAACAACACATTTTGGCGTCTTTCAGTATAACATGAAGTAAAATAGAGATTTTCCTACCTAAAGAGCCAGAAACACTGCAGAAACAGAGTTAAGAATAAAAACACAACTTTTAATAAGAATTCATCAGTTTCATAAATATAACAGACTTTCTTGCCCAGAATAAGCAGCTTATAGTGAAACAACACATTTTGGCATGTTTCAGCATAACATGAAGTAAAATGGAGATTTTCCTACCTAAAGAGCCAGAAACACTGCAGAAACAGAGTTAAGTAGAAAACACAACTTTTAATAAGAATTCATCAGTTTCATAAATATAACAGACTTTCTTGCCCAAAATAAGCAGCTTATAGTGAAACAACACATTTTGGCTGTTTCAGCATAACATGAAGTAAAATGGAGATTTTCCTCCTAAAGAGCCAAAAACACTGCAGAAACAGAGTTAAGAGAAAAACACAACTTTTAATAAGAATTCATCAGTTTCATAAATATAACAGATTTTCTTGCCAACAATAAGCAGTAGCTTAGAAACAACACATTTTGGCATGTCTCAGTATAACATGCAGTAAATTATAGACTTTCCCCCCAAAAAAGCAAAAAACACTGCAGGAACAGAGTTAAGAATAAAAACACAACTTTTAATAAGAATTCATCAGTTTCATAAATATAACAGACTTTCTTGCCCAGAATAAGCAGCTTATAGTGAAACAACACATTTTAGCATGTCTCAGTATAACATGAAGTAAAATAGAGATTTTCCTCCCTAAAGAGCCAAAAACACTGCAGAAACAGAGTTAAGAAGAAAATCACAACTTTCAGGAAGAATTCACCAGTTTTATAAGCTTTAACAGATTTTCTGCCAACAATAAGAAAAGCTTAGAGTGAAACAACACATTTTAGCATGTCTCAGTATAACATGAAGTAAAATAGAGATTTTCCTCCCCTAAAGAGCCAAAAAACACTGCAGAAACAGAGTTAAGAAGAAAACACAACTTTCAGGAAGAATTCATCAGTTTCATAAGCTTTAACAGACTTTTCTTGCCCAAAATAAGCAGCTAGCAGTGAAACAACACATTTTAGCATGTCTCAGTATATCATGAAGTAAAATAGAGATTTTCCTACCTAAAGAGCCAAAAAACACTGCAGAAACAGAGTTAAGAATAAAAACACAACTTTTAATAAGAATTCATCAGTTTCATAAATATAAAAGACTTTCTTGCCCAAAATAAGCAGCTTAGAGTGAAACAACACATTTTGGCGTCTTTCAGTATAACATGAAGTAAAATAGAGATTTTCCTCCCTAAAGAGCCAAAAACACTGCAGAAACAGAGTTAAGAAGAAAATCACAACTTTCAGGAAGAATTCACCAGTTTTATAAGCTTTAACAGATTTTCTGCCAACAATAAGCAGAGTAGCACGAAACAACACATTTTAGCATGTCTCAGTATATCATGAAGTAAAATAGAGATTTTCCTCCTAAAGAGCAAAAAACACTGCAGAAACAGAGTTAAGAATAAAAACACAACTTTTAATAAGAATTCATCAGTTTCATAAATATAAAAGACTTTCTTGCCCAAAATAAGCAGCTTAGAGTGAAACAACACATTTTGGCGTCTTTCAGTATAACATGAAGTAAAATAGAGATTTTCCTCCCTAAAGAGCCAAAAACACTGCAGAAACAGAGTTAAGAAGAAAAACACAACTTTTAATAAGAATTCATCAGTTTCATAAATATAAAAGACTTTCTTGCCCAAAATAAGCAGCTTAGAGTGAAACAACACATTTTGGCGTCTTTCAGAATAACATGCAGTAAAATAGAGACTTTCCTCCCAAAAAAGCAAAAAACACTGCAGGGACAGAGGTAAGTAGAAAAACACAACTTTTAATAAGAATTCATCAGTTTCATAAATATGACCGACTTTATTGCGAAAAATAAGCAGCTTATAGTGAAACAACACATTTTAGCATGTTTCAGTATAACATGAAGTAAAATAGAGATTTTCCTCCCAAATGAGCAAAAAACACTGCAGGAACAGAGTTCAGCAGAAAAACACAACTTTTAATAAGAATTCATCAGTTTCATAAATATAACAGACTTTCTTGCCCAAAATAAGCAGCTTAGAGTGAAACAACACATTTTGGCGTCTTTCAGTATAACATGAAGTAAAATAGAGATATTCCTACCTAAAGAGCCAAAAACACTGCAGGGACAGAGTTACGTAGAAAAACACAACTTTTAATAAGAATTCATCAGTTTCATAAATATAACAGACTTTCTTGCCCAGAATAAGCAGCTTATAGTGAAACAACACATTTTGGCATGTTTCAGCATAACATGAAGTAAAATATAGTTTTTCCTCCCAAATGAGCAAAAAACACTGCAGAAATAGAGTTAAGAATAAAAACACAACTTTTAATAAGAATTCACCAGTTTCATAAATATAACCGACTTTCTTGCCCAAATTAAGCAGCTGAGAGTGAAACAACACATTTTGGCGTATTTCAGTATAACAAGAAATAAAATAGATTTTCCTCCCTAAAGAGCCAAAAACACTGCAGAAACAGAGTTAAGAAGAAAATCACAACTTTCAGGAAGAATTCACCAGTTTTATAAGCTTTAACAGATTTTCTGCCAACAATAAGCAAAGTAGCACGAAACAACACATTTTAGCATGTCTCAGTATATCATGAAGTAAATTATAGACTTTCCTCCCAAAAAAGCAAAAAACACTGCAGGGACAGAGGTAAGTAGAAAAACACAACTTTTAATAAGAATTCATCAGTTTCATAAATATAACAGACTTCCTTGCCCAAAATAAGCAGCTTATAGTGAAACAACACATTTTGGCGGATTTCAGTATAACATGAAGTAAAATAGAGATTTTCCTACCTAAAAAGCCAAAAACAGTGCAGAAAAAGAGTTAAGAAGGAAATCACAACTTTCAGGAAGAATTCACCAGTTCCATAAGCTTAACAGAGTTTCTGCCAACCATAAGCAAAGTAGCAGGAAACAACACATTTTAGCATGTTTCAGTATAACATGAAGTAAAATAGAGATTTTCCTCCCTAAAGAGCCAAAAACACTGCAGAAACAGAGTTAAGAAGAAAATCACAACTTTCAGGAAGAATTCACCAGTTTTATAAGCTTTAACAGATTTTCTGCCAACAATAAGCAAAGTAGCACGAAACAACACATTTTAGCATGTCTCAGTATATCATGAAGTAAATTATAGACTTTCCTCCCAAAAAAGCAAAAAACACTGCAGGGACAGAGGTAAGTAGAAAAACACAACTTTTAATAAGAATTCATCAGTTTCATAAATATAACAGACTTTCTTGCCCAAAATAAGCAGCTTAGAGTGAAACAACACATTTTGGCGTCTTTCAGTATAACATGAAGTAAAATAGAATTTCCTCCCTAAAGAGCCAAAAACACTGCAGAAACAGAGTTAAGAAGAAAATCACAACTTTCAGGAAGAATTCACCAGTTTTATAAGCTTTAACAGATTTTCTGCCAACAATAAGAAAAGAAGCACGAAACAACACATTTTAGCATGTCTCAGTATATCATGAAGTAAAATAGAGATTTTCCTACCTAAAGAGCCAAAAACACTGCAGAAACAGAGTTAAGAATAAAAACACAACTTTTAATAAGAATTCATCAGTTTCATAAATATAACGGACTTTCTTGAGCAGAATAAGCAGCTTATAGTGAAACAACACATTTTATCATGTTTCACTATAAGATGAAGTAAAATATAGATTTTCCTCCCAAATTAGCAAAAAACACTGCAGGAACAGAGTTTAGCAGAAAAACACAACTTTTAATAAGAATTCATCAGTTTCATAAATATAACAGACTTTCTTGCCCAAAATAAGCAGCTTAGAGTGAAACAACACATTTTGGCGTCTTTCAGTATAACATGAAGTAAAATAGAGATTTTCCTACCTAAAGAGCCAAAAACAGTGCAGAAACAGAGTTAAGAAGAAAATCACAACTTTCAGGAAGAATAAACCAGTTTCATAAGCTTAACAGAGTTTCTGCCAACCATAAGCAAAGTAGCAGGAAATAACACATTTTAGCATGTTTCAGTATAACATGCAGTAGAACAGAGATTTTCCTCCCAAATGAGCAAAAAACACTGCAGGGACAGAGTTAAGAAGAAAAACACAACTTTTAATAAGAATTCATCAGTTTCAAAGATATAACAGACTTTCTTGCCAAAATAAGAAGCTTAGAGTGAAACAAGACATTTTGGCGTCTTTTAGTATAACATGAAGTAAAATGTAGATTTTCCACCTGAAAGAGACAACAACACTGCAGAAACAGAGTTAAGAAGAAAAACACAACTTTTAATAAGAATTCATCAGTTTCATAAATCTAACAGACTTCCTTGCCCAAAATAAGCAGCTTAGAGTGAAACAACACATTTTGGCGTATTTCAGTATAACATGAAGTAAAATAGAGATTTTCCTCCCTAAAGAGCCAAAAACACTGCAGAAACAGAGTTAAGAAGAAAATCACAACTTTCAGGAAGAATTCACCAGTTTTATAAGCTTTAAAAGATTTTCTGCCAACAATAAGCAAAGTAGCACGAAACAACACATTTTAGCATGTCTCAGTATATCATGAAGTAAATTATAGACTTTCCTCCCAAAAAAGCAAAAAACACTGCAGGGACAGAGGTAAGTAGAAAAACACAACTTTTGATAAGAATTCATCAGTTTCATAAATATAACAGACTTCCTTGCCCAAAATAAGCAGCTTAGAGTGAAACAACACATTTTGGCGTCTTTCAGTATAACATGAAGTAAAATAGAGATTTTCCTCCCTAAATAGCCAAAAACACTGCAGAAACAGAGTTAAGAAGAAAAACACAACTTTCAGGAAGAATTCACCAGTTTTATAAGCTTTAAAAGATTTTCTGCCAACAATAAGCAAAGTAGCACAAAACAACACATTTTAGCATGTCTCAGTATATCATGAAGTAAATTATAGACTTTCCTCCCAAAAAAGAAAAAAACACTGCAGGAACAGAGTTAAGCAGAAAAACACAACTTTTAATAAGAATTCATCAGTTTCATAAATATAACGGACTTTCTTGCCCAGAAAAAGCAGCTTATAGTGACACAACACATTTTAGCATGTTTCAGTATAAGATGAAGTAAAATATAGATTTTCCTCCAAAATGAGCAAAAAACACTGCAGGAACAGAGTTTAGCAGAAAAACACAACTTTTAATAAGAATTCATCAGTTTCATAAATATAACAGACTTTCTTGCCCAAAATAAGCAGCTTAGAGTGAAACAACACATTTTGGCATGTTTCAGTATAACATGAAGTAAAATAGAGATTTTCCTACCTAAAGAGCCAAAAACAGTGCAGAAACAGAGTTAAGAAGAAAATCACAACTTTCAGGAAGAATTCACCAGTTTCATAAGCTTAACAGAGTTTCTGCCAACCATAAGCAAAGTAGCAGGAAATAACACATTTTAGCATGTTTCAGTATAACATGCAGTAGAACAGAGATTTTCCTCCCAAATGAGCAAAAAACACTGCAGGGACAGAGTTAAGAAGAAAAACACAACTTTTAATAAGAATTCATCAGTTTCATAAATATGAAAGACATTCTTGCCCAAAATAAGCAGCTTAGAGTGAAACAACACATTTTGGCGTCTTTCAGTATAACATGAAGTAAATTATAGATTTTCCACCCTGAAGAGACAAAAACACTGCAGAAACAGAGTTAAGAAGAAAAACACAACTTTTAATAAGAATTCATCAGTTTCATAAATCTAACAGACTTCCTTGCCCAAAATAAGCAGATTAGAGTGAAACAACACATTTTGGCGTATTTCAGTATAACATGAAGTAAAATAGAGATTTTCCTCCCTAAAGAGCCAAAAACACTGCAGAAACAGAGTTAAGAAGAAAATCACAACTTTCAGGAAGAATTCACCAGTTTTATAAGCTTTAAAAGATTTTCTGCCAACAATAAGCAAAGTAGCACGAAACAACACATTTTAGCATGTCTCAGTATATCATGAAGTAAATTATAGACTTTCCTCCCAAAAAAGCAAAAAACACTGCAGGGACAGAGGTAAGTAGAAAAACACAACTTTTGATAAGAATTCATCAGTTTCATTAATATAACAGACTTCCTTGCCCAAAATAAGCAGCTTAGAGTGAAACAACACATTTTGGCGTCTTTCAGTATAACATGAAGTAAAATAGAGATTTTCCTCCCTAAATAGCCAAAAACACTGCAGAAACAGAGTTAAGAAGAAAAACACAACTTTCAGGAAGAATTCACCAGTTTTATAAGCTTTAAAAGATTTTCTGCCAACAATAAGCAAAGTAGCACAAAACAACACATTTTAGCATGTCTCAGTATATCATGAAGTAAATTATAGACTTTCCTCCCAAAAAAGCAAAAAACACTGCAGGGACAGAGGTAAGTAGAAAAACACAACTTTTGATAAGAATTCATCAGTTTCATAAATATAACAGACTTCCTTGCCCAAAATAAGCAGCTTAGAGTGAAACAACACATTTTGGCGTCTTTCAGTATAACATGAAGTAAAATAGAGATTTTCCTCCCTAAATAGCCAAAAACACTGCAGAAACAGAGTTAAGAAGAAAAACACAACTTTCAGGAAGAATTCACCAGTTTTATAAGCTTTAAAAGATTTTCTGCCAACAATAAGCAAAGTAGCACAAAACAACACATTTTAGCATGTCTCAGTATAACATGAAGTAAATTATAGACTTTCCTCCCAAAAAAGAGCCAAAACACTGCAGGGACAGAGGTAAGTAGAAAAAACACAACTTTTGAATAAGAATTCATCAGTTTCATTAATATAACAGACTTCCTTGCCCAAAATAAGCAGCTTAGAGTGAAACAACACATTTTGGCGTCTTTCAGTATAACATGAAGTAAAATAGAGATTTTCCTCCCTAAATAGCCAAAAACACTGCAGAAACAGAGTTAAGAAGAAAATCACAACTTTCAGGAAGAATTCACCAGTTTTATAAGCTTTAAAAGATTTTCTGCCAACAATAAGCAAAGTAGCACAAAACAACACATTTTAGCATGTCTCAGTATATCATGAAGTAAATTATAGACTTTCCTCCCAAAAAAGCAAAAAACACTGCAGGGACAGAGGTAAGTAGAAAAACACAACTTTTGATAAGAATTCATCAGTTTCATAAATATAACAGACTTCCTTGCCAAAAATAAGCAGCTTAGAGTGAAACAACACATTTTGGCGTCTTTCAGTATAACATGAAGTAAAATAGAGATTTTCCTCCCTAAATAGCCAAAAACACTGCAGAAACAGAGTTAAGAAGAAAAACACAACTTTCAGGAAGAATTCACCAGTTTTATAAGCTTTAAAAGATTTTCTGCCAACAATAAGCAAAGTAGCACAAAACAACACATTTTAGCATGTCTCAGTATATCATGAAGTAAATTATAGACTTTCCTCCCAAAAAAGCAAAAAACACTGCAGGAACAGAGTTAAGCAGAAAAACACAACTTTTAATAAGAATTCATCAGTTTCATAAATATAACGGACTTTCTTGCCCAGAAAAAGCAGCTTATAGTGACACAACACATTTTAGCATGTTTCAGTATAAGATGAAGTAAAATATAGATTTTCCTCCAAAATGAGCAAAAAACACTGCAGGAACAGAGTTTAGCAGAAAAACACAACTTTTAATAAGAATTCATCAGTTTCATAAATATAACAGACTTTCTTGCCCAAAATAAGCAGCTTAGAGTGAAACAACACATTTTGGCGTCTTTCAGTATAACATGAAGTAAAATAGAGATTTTCCTACCTAAAGAGCCAAAAACAGTGCAGAAACAGAGTTAAGAAGAAAATCACAACTTTCAGGAAGAATAAACCAGTTTAATTAGCTTAACAGAGTTTCTGCCAACCATAAGCAAAGTAGCAGGAAATAACACATTTTAGCATGTTTCAGTATAACATGCAGTAGAACAGAGATTTTCCTCCCAAATGAGCAAAAAACACTGCAGGGACAGAGTTAAGAAGAAAAACACAACTTTTAATAAGAATTCATCAGTTTCAAAGATATAACAGACTTTCTTGCCAAAATAAGAAGCTTAGAGTGAAACAAGACATTTTGGCGTCTTTTAGTATAACATGAAGTAAAATGTAGATTTTCCACCTGAAAGAGACAACAACACTGCAGAAACAGAGTTAAGAAGAAAAACACAACTTTTAATAAGAATTCATCAGTTTCATAAATCTAACAGAGTTTCTTGCCCAAAATAAGCAGCTTATACTGAAACAACATTTTTTGGCGTCTTTCAGTATAACATGATGTAAAATAGAGATTTTCCTCCCTAAAGAGCCAAAAACACTGCAGAAACAGAGTTACGAGGAAAAAAACACAACTTTTAATAAGAATTCAACATTTTCATAAATATGAAAGACTTTCTTGCCCAGAATAAGCAGCTTATAGTGGACCAACACATTTTTGCATGTTTCAGTATAACATGCGGTAAATTATAGACTTTCCCACCCAAAAAGCAAAAAACACTGCAGGAACAGAGTTAAGCAGAAAAACACAACCTTTAATAAGAATTCATCAGTTTCATAAATATAACGGACTTTCTTGCCCAGAAAAAGCAGCTTATAGTGAAACAACACATTTTAGCATGTTTCAGTATAACATGAACTAAAATATAGTTTTTCCTCCCAAATGAGCAAAAAACACTGCGGGAACAGAATTAAGCAGAAAAACAAAACTTTCAGGAAGAATTCAAAACTTTCATAAATATAACAGACTTCATTGCCAAAAATAAGCAGATAGGTGTGGAACAACACATTTCAGCATGTTTCAGTATAACATGAAGTAAATCTTAGACTTTACCCCCAAAAAAGCAAAAAACACTGCAGGAACAGAGTTAAGCAGAAAAACACAACTTTTAATAAGAATTCATCAGTTTCATAAATATAACAGACTTTCTTGCCCAAAATAAGCAGCTTAGAGTGAAACAACACATTTTGGCGTATTCCAGTATAACATGAAGTAAAATAGAGATTTTCCTCCCTAAAGAGCCAAAAACACTGCAGAAACAGAGTTAAGAAGAAAATCACAACTTTCAGGAAGAATTCATCAGTTTCATAAATATAACAGACTTCCTTGCACAAAATAAGAAGCTTTGAGTGAAACAACAGATTTTGGCATGTTTCAGTATAACATGAAGTAAATTATAGATTTTCCTCCCAAATGAGCAAAAAACACTGCAGGAACAGAATTAAGCAGAAAAACACAACTTTCAGGAAGAATTCATAACTTTCATAAATATAACAGACTTTCTTGCGAAAATTAAGCAAATAGGTGTGGAACAACACATATGACCATGTTTCAGTATAACATGAAGTACATTATAGATTTTCCTCCCAAATGAGTAAAAAACACTGCAGGAACAGAATTAAGCAGAAAAACACAACTTTCAGGAAGAATTCAAAACTTTCATAAATATAACAGACTTTCTTGCCCAAAATAAGCAGCTTATAGTGAAACAACACATTTTGGCGTCTTTCAGTATAACATGAAGTAAAATAGAGTTTTTCCACTCTAAAGAGCAAAAAACACCCCAGAAACAGAGTTACGAAGAAAAACACAACTTTTAATAAGAATTCATCAGTTTCATAAATATGACCGATTTTCTTGCCAAAAATAAGCAGCATAGAGTGAAACAACACATATGACCATGTTTCAGTATAACATGAAGTAATTTACAGATTTTCCTCCCAAAATAGCAAAAAACACTGCAGGAACAGATTAAAGCAGAAAAACACAACTTTCAGGAAGAATTAATCAGTTTCATAAATATAACAGATTTTTGGCAAAAACAAGCTGCTTAAAGTGAAACAACACATTTTGGCATGTTTCAGTATAACATGAAGTAAATTATAGATTTTCCTCCCAAATGAGCAAAAAACACTGCAGGAACAGAATTAAGCAGAAAAACATAACTTTCAGGAAGAATTCAAAACTTTCATAAATATAACAGACTTTCTTGCCCAAAATAAGCAGCTTAAGGTGAAACAACACATTTTGGCGTCTTTCAGTATAACATGAAGTAAAATAGAGATTTTCCACTCTAAAGAGCAAAAAACACCCCAGAAACAGAGTTACGAAGAAAAACACAACTTTTAATAAGAATTCATCAGTTTCATAAATATGACCGATTTTCTTGCCAAAAATAAGCAGCATAGAGTGAAACAACACATATGACCATGTTTCAGTATAACATGAAGTAATTTACAGATTTTCCTCCCAAAATAGCAAAAAACACTGCAGGAACAGATTAAAGCAGAAAAACACAACTTTCAGGAAGAATTCACCAGTTTCATAAGCTTAACAGACTTTATGCCAACAATAATCAAAGTAGCATGAAACAACACATTTTAGCATGTTTCAGTATAACATGCAGTAAAATAGAGACTTTGCTCCCAAAACAGCAAAAAATACTGCAAGAACAGAGTTAAGAAGAGAAACACAATATTTAATAAGAATTCATCAGTTTCATAAAAATAACAGACTTTCTTGCCAAAATAAGCAGCTTTGAGTGAACAACACCTTTTGGCGTATTTCAGTATAACATGCAGAAAATTATAGATTTTCCTCCCAATAAAGCAAAAAACACTGCAGGAACAGAGTGAAGAAGAAAAACACAACTTTTAATAAGAATTCATCAGTTTCATAAATATAACAGACTTTCTTGCCAAAAATAAGCAGATTAGTGTGGAACAACACATTTTATCATGTTTCAGTATCACATGAAGTAAAATAGCGAATTTCCTCCCTAAAGAGCCAAAAACACTGCAGAGTTAAGACGAAAAACACAATTTTCAGGAAGAATTAATCAGTTTCATAAATATAACAGACTTTAATGCCAAAACTTAGCAGCTTATCGTGAAACAACAAGTTTTAAACAGAGATTTCCTCCCAAAAAAGCAAAAAACACTCCAGAAACAGAGTTAAGAAGAAAAACACAACTTTTAATAAGAATTCATCAGTTTCATAAATATGACCGACTTTCTTGCCCAAAATAAGCAGCTTATAATGAAACAACACATTTTGGCGTCTTTCAGTATAACATGAAGTAAATTATAGATTTTCCTCCCAAAAAAGCATGAAACACTGAAGGAACAGAGTGAAAAAGAAAAACACAACTTTCAGGAAGAATTCATCAGTTTCATAAATATGACCGACTTTCTTTGCAAAAATTAACAGGTAAGTGTGGAAGAACACATTTTATCATGTTTCAGTATAACATGAAGTAAAATAGAGACTTTCCTCCCAAATGAGCAATAAACACTGCAGGAACTTAGTTAAGAAGAAAAACACAACTTTTAATAAGAATTAAACAGTTTCTTAAATATAACAGACTTTCTTGCCAAAACTAAGCAGCTTATCGTGAAACAACACATTTTGGCGTCTTTCAGTTTAACATGAAGTAAAGTATAAAGTATCCTCCCAAATGAGCAAAAAACACTGCAGGAACAGAGTGAAGAAGAAAAACACAACTTTTAATAAGAATTCATCAGTTTCATAAATATAACAGACTTTCTTGCCAAAAATAAGCAGATAAGTGTGAAACAACACATTTTGGCGTCTTTCAGTTTAACATGAAATAAATTATAGATTATCCTCCCAAATGAGCAAAAAACACTGCAGGAACAGAGTGAAGAAGAAAAACACAACTTTTAATTAATTAATTAATTCATCCGTTTCATAAATATAACAGACTTTCTTGCCCAAAATAAGCAGCGTAGAGTGAAACAACACATTTTAGAATGTTTCAGTATAACATCAAGAAAATTATAGATTTTCCTCCCAAAAATGCAAAAAAACACTGCAGGAACAGAGTTCAGCAGAAAAACACAACTTTTAGTAAGAATTCATCAGTTTCATAATTATGACCGACTTTCTTGCCAAAAATAAGCAGCGTACAGTGAAACAACACATTTTGGCGTCTTTCAGTATAACATGAAGTAAATTATAGATTTTCCTCCCAAATGAGTAAAAAATACCAAGACAGTCTGGCTGCAGACCTGCACTGACAGGACCCAGCTTTGCAGACCTGCACTGAGAGGACCCCCTGCTCTGTGAGGACCCGACGTCACGTTTTTTTTCTCACATGTTCTGGCTGCAGACCTGCACTGACAGGACCAGAAGCTGATTTGAAGTCTTTCAAAATAGAAGCGAATATACTGGAAGCACGTATTCTCGTCAAAAGTTTATTCAAAGCTTTTCAGAAATAAAAGCCATTACACTGGGAAGAACGTTTAAATGCCAACGACAGTGAAAGCCCTCCCATGTCAAACTTATTTCATTCATATATCTAAATAATACATCCATGTCTAATCCTAAAGTTAACCTAGTTAGCCCTAGCCACTGCTGCCCTAACTACGATAACAGCGCTTAATTTGCTTTTAATACTTTAAGCAGTCTGCTTACAGTGATAACTTTGGGTGTTTTCATACATGTTTAAATGCCACAGGCAGTGACAGCCTGTCATGTCAAGATTATCTCATAGATATATCTATATAAAACATCCATGTCCAATCCAAAAGTTAGCCTAGTTAGCGCTAACTAGGCTAACTTTTGGATTGGATTGCAGCGCGGAAAACACCCAAAAGTGCAAAAGTCATTTCTTTCCAATAAATATTATGACACAGAGCAGTATATAATGGAAAAGACAACGTTTGTAATGGAATAAAGACTGTTCCTGTTTCTTCGAAAACGATGAAAAGTAGTCACTCGACTATAACTCAGCTTCTCTCTTCACGGGAAAAAAACACACTGGAGCATGTGATGTGTGAAAAAAAAACGTGACGCTGGTCCTCTCTCAGTTCAGGGGGTCCTCTCAGTGCAGGTCTGCAGCCAGACCCCTCTCAAAAATACTGCAGAGTGAAGAAGAAAAACACAACTTTCATAAATATAACAGACTTTCTTGCCAAAATAAGCAGCGTAGAGTGAAACAACACATTTTAGCATGTTTCAGTCAGGGGCGGATCTACCATTAAGGCGAAGTAGGCGAATGCCTTAGGCCCCCAACTTGTAGGGGGCCCCCAACCAGTTGCCCCCGCCCCAGCCAACAAGGGCCAGGGGCCCTACAGCCAGCAGCACCTTCACTATTGTCATTTATAATTATATTAGTTTAATAATAATATAAATGGCAAGACAAACAAACAAAACATCAGAATGCCAAAATCACATTATCTATGATAATATTATCACATTATGGGGGGCCATAGCCTCTACAATGGACTGTCCCATTATGACGGAAGACTGAGCAACCAAGAAGTTATGTGGGTTTGTTTATGTGAGAACTGAGAAGCGTGAGAGTTAAAATGAAGCTAAGTTATCAGAGAGGGTCGGAGAAAAGGAAAGGGCGAGAGGAAATCAAAAAATACACTGCCAAAGCCAGAGCTAGGCTAATCGTCGCAGACTATGAGTTCCAGCGGGCTCGTGCGACTGGCTGCTCCCGAGCCAAGTGTCGCGTGCCCTGCAAAGCAGTGATGATGAAGGTGGGGTGAGTCCGTGGCCACACAGCCCCCTCCTGACAGTCCTGTTGAGTTAGTGCTGGATGACGAGCACATATGAAAAACCTCCACTCTCCTTCTGTCCCTCTCGAGCCCTCTACACATTAGTTGCTTTACATTATGGAAGTCTAAGTAATTACCATTGTATAAATTACAATCGCACATAAAAAAATGTCACTCTAATTTGCGCAATTTAAGAGTCTGATGCATCACCATCGTTTCATTATAGTCATTAAAATGCATTTCTCCTTTCCTCCCTTCTGTGGCCTGTCGTCTGACTCTGCTGAGCAAGAGGCCATGCACTCTGTCCCGCACAGTCTGATCGTTCAAAACATTCAACAAACAAACATTGCCTTCGGTTAAACGGGGAATAACATGAATGAAACGGGCACTGATTTCAGTCAGGCTTCCACACAAAGCAGAGAAAGGAAGGAAAAGCTGAAGGACAGATTTTCATCTGCCGTATTTTTGATGTACATGTGAACATTTCATCTATATCCCTCCTGAATAGCTCTGGCGTCCTTAGCAAGACCGGTTTGCCTGTGAGCACATAGACGAGACGGACGCCAAGATCGCAGCCAGGGACAGTGAGAGCTCATCAGTCACTTTGTGCGGTTTTATAACTCAAACAGTGTCTTGATAGCTCATGTGCTCCGTTGAAGTGAACACAAAGTGTTGAAAAATGACACATCAGCTTTTTGATGAATTAAAACTCATCATCCTTCATCAGTTCATGTTTTCCTCACTCACTGTTTCTAAATTATAAATTCATCCCGAAGTTTCCTGCATCACATATTATCCATGATATAAGAACAACCTATTAAGTATTAAGCTTCAATTACCATCTACTAGTGAAGTGGTTCTCAACCTGTGGGTGGAGGTCCATAAGTGGGTCTCAGAGCTGTTTGCAGTGAATGGTGTATAAATCATGTCAAAATGTGGCAAATATGTCTATGGAGACCCTAAAAGGACAAACATAGAATGTTTTGGGAAATTACTTAAAAAATAATGGTTACAGCTACTAGTTACTTTCCCCCCCCAAAAAAGTAACTGAGGTACTAACAGAATATTCCTTCATAAATGTAATTAGTTCCCAGGTAAAAACACTGATGTGTTACTTTTCTGAAAACTCTTTTCCTGCTTGAGCTGTGTGTGTCCCTGTGTCCGTCCTTGTTGGTACCTGCTGCAGCAGCTCTGACATCATCAGTGGAGTTCTCGCTGTTTTTGGTCTCTAGATTTTAGATTTACTAACAACAGACAAACACTTTGCTTAAGGACTTTTAATTTTTTTTCCACATTACATTTCAATTTCAAAGTCATATTTCTTCTTTTTTGTCTCTTAATTTACTTATTAAACATCCTTTTCTTTATACAGAGGTGAAGGGAGGGACTGCTGTTATTTATAACTGTTATTGCTAAACAGTCTAACCTTGTATTTTGTAACCAAAAAGACATGTCAGGGTTTTATCTAAGATTTATCTTAACCCTCTACAACTTTATCATGGAGAAAATAGTAGCTACATTAGAAATAAATGTAAGTCTGGCTATGAGGATTTATTTTAGGTTGAAAGACTAATTTTACAGTAAAATTTAAATTTGTATTTAGAAAGGGCTAAAATGATTTTAACTGCTTCTGAATTGGGTTTATATTGATGGTTTGGGGGCTCAACAAGTCCAAATGAACAGCTGCACTATTGAACAGGCCCAAAAACTGCAACCTACAACTCCCAATATGCACATGCAAGTTAGAAAAAAGAAGAAGGAAGTTGCTTATAATTAGCAGACCTGGCAACTCTGGCATCGAGTTTTCTCGCCTGTCTGTTAGAAGCACAAATCCTGTCTGTGTCTGACTGAGTGAGGCAGGTCGGATAACAACTGCTGGATAATGGTGCAAAGTAGCTCGCCACATTTCACTGTCGGTAACGTTAATGGCGTTATAACGTTTGAAATAGTTGATTGCATTAGCTGTTACTGGGAAAAAGTAACAGTGTTAGTAACATTGTTATTTTAATCCCTTTACTCCCAAAACTGATCATAGTATGTCAGAGTTTACCAAATAGAATAAACCAGACTGCACCACCTTGTACAAGACCAAACTTGGTGAGTGAGTTATTTAATTTTGATAGTTGAATGAATGAACAAGAAAAGAAAAAAAAATAAGATATACTGATACCCAATATATGAATATTAATAGATGATAGATGAATGAATGAATAAGATAAATTGATAGATAGCAAAAAAGCGAGGGGAAACACTGGCCTTTGCCTTTTCTACTTTTTTGTTTCTAAAGAACAGATGAAGAGGGCCCCTGGCTATGTTCGCCTTAGGCCCCCAAATTGCTAAGTCCGCCACTGGTTTAAGTATAACATGAAGTAAATTATAGATTTTCCTCCCTAAAATGCAAAAAACACTGCAAGAACAGAGTTAAGAAGGAAAACACAACTTTTAATAAGAATTCATCAGTTTCATAAATATGACCGACTTTCTTGCCAAAAAAAAGCAGCTAAGAGTGAAACACCACATTTTACCATGTCTCAGTATAACCTGAAGTAAATTATAGATTTTCCTCCCAAAAATGCAAAAAAACACTGAGGAACAGAGTTAAGCAGAAAAACACAACTTTCAGTAAGAATTCATAAGTTTCATAAATATATCAGACTTTCTTGCCAAAACTAAGCAGCTTAGAGTGAAATTACACATTTTAGAATGTTTCAGTATAACCTGAAGTAAATTATAGATTTTCATCCAAAAAAAGCAAGAAACACTGCAGGAACAGAGTTAAGAAGAAAAACACAACTTTTAATAAATATAAATATAAATATTATAAATATAACAGACTTTATTGCCAAAACTAAGCAGCTTAGAGTGAAACAACACATTTTACCATGTTTCAGTATAACATGAAGTAAATTACAGATTTTCCTCCCAAAAAAGCAAGAAACACTGCAGGAACAGAGTTAAGAAGAAAAACACAACTTTTAATAAGAATTCATCAGTTTCATAAATATAACAGACAATCCTGACGAAAAAAACCCAACAGATTATTGTGAAAGAACACATTTTTACATGTTTCGGAATAACATGAACTATAATATATTGATTATGCTCCAAAATGAGGAAAAAACACTGCAGGAACAGAGTTAAGAAGAAAAACACAACTTTCAGGAAGAATTCATCACTTTCATAAATATAACAGACTTACTTGCCAAAATAAGCAGTGTAGAGTGAAACAACACATTTTGGCGTCTTTCAGTATAACATGAAGTAAATTATAGATTTTCCACCCTGAAGAGACAAAAACACTGCATTAACACAGTTAAGAAGAGAAACACAACTTTCAGGAAGAATTCATCCGTTTCCTATATATAACAGACTTTCTTTCCAAAACTAAGCAGCTTAGAGTGAAACAACACATTTTACCATGTTTCAGTATAACATGAAGTAAAATATAGATTTTCCACCCAAAAAAGCCAAAAACACTGCAGAGTTCAGACGAAAAAAACAACTTCCAGGAAGAATTCATCGGTTTCATAAATATAACAGACTTTCTTGCCAAAAAAATGCAGCTAAGAGTGAAACACCACATTTTACCATGTCTCAGTATAACCTGAAGTAAATTATAGATTTTCCTCCCAAAAAAGCAAGAAACACTGCAGGAACAGAGTTAAGAAGAAAAACACAACTTTTAATGAGAATTCATCAGTTTCATAAATATTACAGACTTACTTGCCAAAATAAGCAGATAAGTGTGGAACAACACATTTTCGCATGTTTCAGTGTAACATGCAGTAAAATAGAGACTTTCCTCCCAAAACAGCAAAAAATACTGCAGGAACAGAGCTAAGAAGAAAAACAGAACTTTTAATAAGATTTCATCAGTTTCATAAATATAACAGACTTTCTTGCCCAAAAATACACAGAGTAGTATGAATCAACACATTTTTGCATGTTTCAGTATAACATGAAGTAAATTATAGATTTTCCTCCCAAATGAGCAAAAAACACTGCAGGAACAGAGTTAAGAAGAAAAACACAACTTTTAATAAGAATTCATCAGTTTCATAAATATAACAGACTTTCTTGCCAAAAATAAGCAGCTTAGAGTGAAACAACACATTTTAGAATGTTCAGTATCACATGCAGTAAAACAGAGATTTTCCTCCAAAAAAAAAGCAAAAAACACTTCAGGAACAGAGTTCAGCAGAAAAACCCAACTTTTAGTAAGAATTCATCAATTTCATAAATATAACAGACTTTCTTGCCAAAAACAAGCAGATAAGTGTGGAAGAACACATTTTATCATGTTTCAGTATAACATGAAATAAATTATAGATTATCCTCCCAAATGAGCAAAAAACACTGCAGGAACAGAGTTAAGAAGACAATCACAACTTTCAGTAAGAAATCATCAGTTTCATAAATATAACAGACTTTCTTGCCAAAATAAGAAGCTTAGAGTGAAACAACAGATTTTGGCATGTTTCAGTATAACATGAAGTCAGTTATAGATTTTCGACCCTGAAGAGCCAAAAACACTGGAAACAGAGTTAAGAAGAAAAACACAACTTTCAGGAAGAATTCATCAGTTTCATAAATATAACAGACTTTCTCGCCAAAACTAAGCAGAGTAGTGTGAAACAACACATTTTGGCATGTTTCAGTATAACATGAAGTAAAATAGAGATTTTCCTCCCCAATAAGCAAAAAAAAAACTGCAGGATCATAGTTCAGCAGAAAAATTCAACTTTCAGGAAGAATTCATCAGTTTGATAAATATAACAGACTTTCTTGCCAACAATAAGCAGATAAGGGTGGAACCACACATTTTAGCATGTTTCAGTATAACATGATGTAAAATAGAGATTTTCCTCCCAAATGAGCCAAAAACACTGCAGAAACAGAGCTAAGAAGAAAAACACAACTTTAAGGAAGAATTCATCAGTTTCATAAATATAACAGACTTTCTTGCCAAAACTAAGAAGCAGCTTAGAGTGAAACAAAAAAATTTGGCGTCTTTCAGTATAACATGAAAGAAATTATAGATTATCCTCCCAAATGAGCAAAAAACACTGCAGGAACAGAGTTAAGAAGAAAAACACAACTTTCAATAAGAATTCATCCGTTTCATAAATATAACAGACTTTCTTGTAGAAAATAAGAAGCTTAAAGTGAAACAACAGATTTTTTGCATGTTTCAGTATAACATGAAGTAAAACACAACTTTCAGGAAGAATTCATCATTTTCATAAATATAACAGACTGTCTCGACCAAAATAAGCTACTAAAAGTGAAATAACACATTTTTGCATGTTTTAGTATAACATGAAGTAAATTATAGATTTTCCTCCCAAAAAAGCAAAAAACACTGCAGGAACAGAGTTAAGAAGACAATCACAACTTTCAGTAAGAAATCATCAGTTTCATAAATATAACAGACTTTCTTGCCAAAATAAGAAGCTTATAGTGAAACAACATATTTTAGCATGTTTCAGTATAACATGAAGGAAATTATAGATTTTCCTCCCAAAAAAGCAACAAACCCTGCAGAAACAGAGTTAAGAAGAAAATCACAACTTTTAATAAGAATTCATCAGTTTCATAAATATGACAGACTTTCTTGCCAAAACTAAGTTGCTATAGTGAAACAACACATTTTGGCGTCTTTCAGTATAACATGAAGTAAAATAAAGATTTTCCTCCCAAATGAGCCACAAACACTGCAGGAACAGACTTAAGCAGAAAAACACAACTTTCAGGAAGAATTCATCAGTTTCATGAATATAACAGACTTTCTTGCCCAATATGAGCAGATATGTGTTGAACAACACATTTTATCATGTTTCAGTATAACATGAAGTAAAATATAGTTTTTCCTCCCAAATGAGCAAAAAACACTGCAGAAACAGAGTTAAGCCGAAAAACACAACTTTTAATAAGAATTCATCATTTTCATAAATATAACAGACTTTCTTGCCCAAAATAAGCAGCTTGTAGTGAAACAACACATTTTAGCATGTTTCAGTATAACATGCAGTAAAATGGAGAATTTCCTCACTAAAGATCAAAAAACACTTCAGGAACAGAATTAAGCAGAAAAACACAACTTTCAGTAAGAATTTATCAGTTTCATAAATATAACAGACTTTCTTGCAAAAATAAGAAGCATATAGTGAAACAACAGATTTTGGCATGTTTCAGTATAACATGAAGTAAAATATAGTTTTTCCTCCCAAATGAGCAAAAAACACAGCAGAAACAGAGTTAAGCCGAAAAACACAACTTTTAATAAGAATTCATCATTTTCATAAATATAACAGACTTTCTTGCCCAAAATAAGCAGCTTGTAGTGAAACAACACATTTTAGCATGTTTCAGTATAACATGCAGTAAAATAGAGACTTTCCTCACTAAAGATCAAAAAACACTTCAGGAACAGAATTAAGCAGAAAAACACAACTTTCAGTAAGAATTTATCAGTTTCATAAATATAACAGACTTCCTTGCACTCAATAAGAAGCTTAGAGTGAAACAACAGATTTTGGCATGTTTCAGTATAACATGAAGTAAAACACAACTTTCAGGAAGAATTCATCAGTTTCATAAATATATCAGACTTTCTCGCCAAAAATAAGCAGAGTAGTGTGAACACATTTTGGCATGTTTCAGTATAACATGATGTAAAATAGAGATTTTCCTCCCCAATAAGCAAAAAACACTGCAGGAACATAGTTCAGCAGAACAACTCAACTTTCAGGAAGAATTCATCAGTTTCATAAATATAACAGACTTTCTTGAAAACAATAAGCAGATAAGTGTGGAACCACACATTTTAGCATGTTTCAGTATAACATGAAGTAAAATTGCGATTTTCCTCCCAAATGAGCAAGAAACACTGCAGGAACAGAGCTAAGAAGAAAAACACAACTTTTAATAAGAATTCATCAGTTTCATAAATATAACAGACTTTCTTGCCAAAACTAAGCAGTTTATACTGAAACAACACATTTTGGCACGTTTCAGTATAACATGAAGTAAAATTGCGATTTTCCTCCCAAATGAGCAAAAAACACAGCAGGAACATAGTTAAGCAGAAAAACACAACTTTTAGTAAGGCTCTAGGCTTTTTTTCTCATTTGGGAGGGACATCGATATTTTACTTCATGTTATCCTGAAATATGCCAAAATGTGTTGTTTCATTATACGCTGCTTATTTTGGGCAAGACAGTCTGTTATATTTATGAAACTGATGAATTCTTCCTGAAAGTTGTGTTTTTCTGCTTAACTCTGTTCCTGCAGTGTTTTTTGCTCATTTTGGAGGAAAATGCAACGGAATGCAACAGCAGCAGAGAACATGAGCTCCTGAAACTTTTTGTCATTTTTGTGTTTTGCTTCAAGATATCCAATTTACAAAGTAAATCTACAACGTAAGACAATTTTAAGGACCATTCAACCATGCAAAACAAGAAAGAAGACTTTTCTACAATTTTTCAACTGGTTTTTCACCAAAATAAGTTGCTACCACAGCAGCTAGCTAGATTGAGAGAATACAACTGCTACAAATGCCAGTTGTTTCGCAACAGCAGAGGATTAAGGAAAACCACAGAAGAAACACTTGTCAAAGGAAGACATTTTACCATCCAAAACTGGTCTGACAACATTTTGAGGACACCACCAGAACTAAAAAAGAGGAAATAAGGTATTTCTATCAAGATAACTCTCCACATCAGTAAATCAGTGGGTCAACAACTGTCAGTTGAAATCCAGCATAGTGATGAAGGCAGATGAGCAGCAACAACTGATGAAGATAGATACAAACAGATCAACCATGGACAAACAGACTCAACCAGGACAGATTGTTAACTATGAAATACAATATCCTGAACAAACCCTAACAGCACAGCAAAAGAAAGACTTCAAAATGAATGTGCTACATGCTAATCCAGAGACACTGGTAGCAGACTTCATCAAGAAGAACAACCAAAAGGTAAAATGCAACCTACTGTTCTTCACTCAGCATCCTGAAAGCTGGCACGCAGCAATATGTAAGTAGTTTACTCACATTAAGAAGGATGGGATTAATAAAGGCAGACAGATCACTGCCTATGAGACAGATTGTTAACTATGAAATACAATATCCTGAAATACAATATCCTGAACAAACCTAACAGCACAGCAAAAGAAAGACTTCAAAATGAATGTGCTACATGCTAATCCAGAGACACTGGTAGCAGACTTCATCAAGAAGAACAACTAAAAAGTAAAATGCAACCTACTGTTCTTCACTCAGCATCCTGAAAGTTGGCATGCAGCAATATGTAAGTAGTTTACTCTCATTAAGAAGGATGGGATTAATAATAAAGCAGACAGATCACTGCCTATGAAGATGCAGACCGCTCATCTCCCATCTTAACTGTCAATATATACCACGATGGAACAGTAATGATCCAGGGATCAGAAAATAGTCTGGACAACTTTGAAAACAGCTTCCAAACATTGAAAATCATTGCAGCACCAAAAGATTCTCCTCCTCCACAAGAGCTCCAGACCAGGTCACCTCTTCTCAGCAGACCTCCAGCTCCACCAAACACTGATTCACCCAAGCTTTCCACCCGCCTCAACATCCTGAGAGAGGGACTCTCTGTCCTAGAGCGAGAGTTCATTGAGTTCAGAGAGAAGACAATGTGCAGCCTTCAGAGGTCTAATGACAGGCCCTCAGTGGAGATGTTTTCCACAGTTCAAGACCAAAGATACCAGATAAATGAACTCCAGCAGGCTGTTCGAGAGCTGGAAGAAGACAACTGTTCTCTGAGAGAGACAGTCAAAAGACTGATGGGAGAGCTGACTTCAGTCCACCACTCCAGCCCGACAGTCTCTGCAACAGGGAACCAGAACCATCTGACACCCAAACATCTTCAGCCTCCCTCCCCACAGTGACCCCTACCAGGCCTCCTCCCCACTTCCCTGTGGACACTACAGACCAGGAGAAACAGAAGAGCCAGAGCATCAATCCAAAGCCATCTGCTTCTCTGGCATCTTCTTCACCCACCATCCCCACATCCCTCTCCTCCCGACCTCACAGCCCAACCAAACACTGACAACATCCGACTCAACACACCACCCTCTGCGACAAACAACAACACAGACATTGTATTTCTGTGTGATTCCAATGGAAAGTACATCGATAGGAAATGCCTCTTCCCTGGCAGAAGATCCAGGATGATTCTGAGTCCCACCACCTCAGACGCCATAAAGAACCTGACCACTACAGATCTCCAGGGTGTTAAACACATCCTGATCCACACCAGGACAAATGATCTCACACACAACAAGGACATAGCACGCTCTCTAAGACAGGTGAAAGAGAGCGCAGCCTCAGCAGCCCCCACAGCCAGGGTAACCATATCCACCCTGTTACCAAGAAGAGACGTTCCTCCGCATGAGATCAACAAAATCAGTGCTGAAATATCTAAAGCATGCACAGGTATACCAAACGTCTACATGGCATACCATGCTAAAATCTTTTACCAACACCTGTACGATGACTTACATCTCAACCAGAGTGGTGTACGACTGTTTGCAAAGGATATCAAAGATGCAGCTCTATACCACAATAGATCAGCACCTCACCACAAAAAGATCGCAACCAACCACCGTAACCCCCGCAGAAGGCTGCAGCACGCTGAAGAAACCACCAACAAGAGCTTCTCACAGAAGTATAAACCCACCCGGCCACACTACACCCCAGCTCTACCGCTTCAGAGACCCAGCACCACCAACCCTCTCTACCCCGCCGTCCCATCTCCTCAGGGCTACAACCCCACTGCAACAAACTACACCACAGCCACAGCTTCAGAGACCCAGCACCACCAACCCTCTCTACCCCGCCGTCCCATCTCCTCAGGGCTACAACCCCACTGCAACACACTACACCCCACCTCTGCAGGGACCTCCCCAAGCTCTCCAGAAGCAACACAGCTGGTATCGACAACAGCAGCAGCAGCCACAGCAGCCATGGCAGACTCAGGCCCAGCCTCAGGCCCAGAGAGACAGTTACAGTGCTGTAGCCACCAGTCTCAACACTTCACCAACCCAGCTGGACCACCAACAGATAAGAGACATTGTAACACTACTCTACTCCAAATTACTGAGTTAATGAGAAGTCCAGTAGGAGCTTAGAACAACTTATCCTTTCTGAAAAACATTTGCTTTATTCCATTCCTTTCCTTTTTAAAAATAGTATTCATTGATTTATTTATTATTGTTATTTATTTATCTTTTTAAATTTATTTTATTTACTCATTTATTTAATTTTACTTGTAAATCGGATATTTTCTAGTGTTACACTGTTCTGAAATCACTGAAGGAAGCCTGATTACTCCCCAAGAAATCAAGCAGAGCAGAAGCTCTTCCCCACAAGAAGACTCTGACCCAACCCTCTTGCTCAAGGCTCAAGCACCTGCACCATCACATCTTCCTCTGCTGCAGGACAGATTCAAAGAAAAAATAGCCCACAGCCGGGCAGCTTTCCAGCAAAAAGGTGTGAAATATTTTCAAACAGTAAACCACGCAAAGGTGATTTGGGACTCAAAGAAAAAAATGAAGGGCATTACTGGTGGTCTTTTGAACATACGAAGTATTATACCTAAGAGAGATCAAATTCAGCATTTGTTAATGGACTCCAACCTGGACTTTTTGGCCTTGACTGAAACCTGGTTGTCCAGTCCCACCCCAACAACCATGATTGATGTGCCTGGGTACACCTGTTTTCACAAAGACAGACTGTCAGGAAAAGGAGGTGGAGTGTTAATTTACATGAAGGACATTTTTAAATGCACTTTGGTTAACTTAGACACTAATGGATTAGAATGTCTAATTTTAAATGTAGTTCTGTCACCCAAAATGAATTTTAACATAATAGTCCTGTACAATCCACCTAAACACAATTTAGCATTCTACCAAAAGATTTGATGACTTGCTTAAAGCACTAAATTTTAGATCTGAAAATATTGTACTTGGAGATTTTAATATAAACTGGCTGGACAAAAACTGTAAGCAAAAACTTAAAAAGGTTGTTTCTAAACACAAACTGCACCAAATAATAGAAGAGCCAACCAGAATCTTCAAGACAAGTAAAACACTTACAGACCTGATCTTCACAAACAAACCTGACAGAGTGTCAAAAACATATAATCTGTTAACAGGTTTATCAGACCATAATATGATCCTAGTAATTAGGAAACTCTCTAAAAAACGTTTACAGAGACTTTCCTTCAAGCAGAATCATAATCATGTGCCAACAAGAATTCCTAAACAAAAAATTAATCAATTTGAAAATGAACTAATGCAGTTAAATTGGAACAATGTCATACAAACTATGCTGATACAGACAGATGTTGTGACACTTTGACAAATACTCTTACAAATGTAATCCAGAAGTTCACTTGTCCTAAAGCGCAAACAAACTCTGCCATGGATAACAAATGAGATTTATCAGCTGATGAAGAAGCGGGATAAAGCATTAAAGAAATCGCTGTCCACAAAATTAAACACAGATAACCTCATCTACAAAGGGCTACGAAACCAGGTTGTAACTGAACTAAGAAAGGCAAAGACAAATTATTTCATGCAACTGATAAATACTTCTGGTGGAAACAGCTCATATCTGTGGAAACATATTAATACACTCCTAAACCTTAAGCCAAAGTGTCATGGTGAAATAAAGGAACTTAATATCAAAGGAATGATTTCAACAGACACCAAAGATATAGATAATGAATTAAATACATACTTCATCCAATCCGTAGATGAACTTGCATCAAACTTTGGAAAAACTCTCAATGTAGATGAATTTAACATAGAGCCTCAACAATTACAAAACTTAAACAATACAGCTAATGATCAGGCTCCCCACTTTAATATTGAACGAACTGACCAACCAAAATTCAAAAAATCATAATGCAATTAAACAACTCAAAGGCAAAAGATACATTTGGAATTGATACTCCATTTTTGAAGAAGTATAGCACCATCTTGATAAGACCATTACATTTGATAAATCTGTCTATTCCAGAAGGGAAATTTCCACAAAGCTTTAAAATGGCTATTATCACCCCAGTTTATAAATCTGGTGCATTAACTGATGCCAGTAATTATAGACCAATATCGATCCTCCCGGTAATGTCAAAAGTACTTGAAAAGGTTATCGCTAATCAATTGATGATCCATCTTGAAAATAATCAGTTTTATCATCCAAAACAATTTGGATTTCGTAAAAAATCTTCAACTGAGATGGCATTGTGTCACTTCATTGAGAGAATAAAATGTTCACTTGACAATGGAAACGTGGTCAGAGCAGTGTTTCGGACTTGAAGAAAGCCTTTGACACTGTAAGTCATAAAATACTTGTTAGCAAACTAAGACATCAATTTAAATTTTCTGCCACTGCTGTTAGTTGGCTTAGCTCATATTTAGAATATCGACAACAGTGTGTTCGCTTACAGAATGTGAAAACATCTCCTCTGTACAGTAAGACTGGACTGCCACAGGGATCAGTCCTAGGTCCTATCCTTTTTTGTTTATATATAAATGATTGACCTACTATTTGTACAGACACTGAATGCCAAATGTACGCTGATGATTTTATGTCTCAGCAAAGAACCCCCATCAAGCTTCAGAGATCTTAAGCAGACAGATGGTTTGTGTTTCAGAATGGTTACAAAGGAACCACTGAACATTTAATTTCAAAAAAACAGTATCAATGTGCTTTTCAATAAGAAAGAAAGTTCTAGATAAATTTCACATCACTATTGATGCAAAAGAAATAGATGTGGTAAATGATTTTAAATATTTAGGAATAACTTTAGATTCTCAACTTAAGTTTGATATACATATAAAGAAGTTATCTAAAACTATGAAAACCAGTCTGAACTGCTTTAGATTCATCAGGTCATGTCTCTCCTTTAAGGCATCTCATTTATATCTGCATGCCATGGTCCTTTCACATTTGTCCTATTGTATCACTTCCTGGGGCCAGGCCACGGACTCAACTACAAAACCTTTATTTTCACTTTATAAACAAGCTTTGAAAATTTTAGACCAGAAGCCACAAAAATAGCACCACTGCAAAAATTATTGAGAAATATAATTTGTTGACCTTTTCTAACTTTATAAAATTATCCTTTCTGAAAATTGTTTTCAAGTGCCTAAATGGACTGGCTCCACAAGTAATGTCCCAGAACTTTACAAAGACAGACAGCTGAAGGACAATAACAAGGAACACAACAAAACTGTAAAATCCAAAGGTGCAGGACAAAATTTGGGCAGTCATCCCTTTCAGTGCAAGGCATACACCTGTGGAATTCCTTACCATCTGAAATTAAATCTCAAACAGAACTTAAAAAGATCAGTGCAGAAGTTAAACAGTGGCTTAAACAGCAGCAGAAATGTGAACATTTATTTCTTACAAGTAACTATCAGTAAACTATTTTAATAATCTTTGATGCTAAATGTAACTTGTGTTTGAGCTCTCATTCACTATAACTGTGTCTATTTGTTTATGGTATTTATTGACTGTATTCACTGTATTATTCTATTTGTAAAATTGTATCTGTATTCTGTATAATTCATTGTACTGTAAATCCTGACCAGGTACAAAGACTGCAAATTAGCTGAAGCCAGACGTCTTATATATGTTCACATTTTCCCATTGTGGCAATGTTGTTTGTATCGTCCTTGTCAAGTAAACAAATAAATAAATAAATCTATAATTTACTTCATGTTATACTGAAACATGCTAAAATGTGTTGTTCCACACCTATCTGCTTATTTTGGGCAAGAAAGTCTGTTATATTTATGAAACTGATGAATTCTTCCTGACAGTTGTGTTTTTCTGCTTAACTCTGTTCATGCAATGTTCATTGCTCATTTGGAAGGAAAATCTCTATTTTACTCCATGTTATACTGAACCATGCCAAAATGTGTTGTTTCACTCTAACCTGCTTAGTTTTGGCAAGAAAGTCTGTTACATTTATGAAACTGATGAATTCTTATTAAAAGTTGTGTTTTTCTGCTTAACTCTGTTCCTGCAGTGCTTTTTGCTCATTTGGGAGGATAATTAATATATTTTACTGCATGTTATACTGAAACATGCTAAAATGTGTTGATTCGTACTACTCTGCTTATTTTTGGCAAGAAAGTCTGTTACATTAATGAAACTGATGATTTCTTACTGAAAGTTTTGTTTTTTTGCTTAACGCTGGTTCCAGAAGTGTTTTTTGCTTTTTTGGGAGGAAAATCTCCGTTTTACTGCATGTTATACTGAAACATGCTATAATGTGTTGTTTCCCTATAAGCTGATTATATTTGGCAAGATAGTCTGTTATATTTAAGAAACTGATAAATTCTTATTAAAAGTTGTGTTTTTCTTCTTAACTCTGTTCCTGCAGTGTTTTTTTTGCTCATTTGGGAGGAAAATCAATAATTTACTTCATGTTATACTGAAACATGCCAAAATGTGTTGTTCCACACCTATCTGCTGATTTTTGGCAAGAAAGCCTGTTATATTTATGAAACGGATGAATTCTTCCTGAAAGTTGTGTTTTTCTGCTTAACTCTGGTTCTGTAGTGTTTTTGGCTCTTTAGGGAGGAAAATCTCAATTTTACTTCATGTTATACTGAAAGACGCCAAAATGTGTTGTTTCAATCTAAGTTGCTTAACTTTTGGCAAGTAAGTCTGTTATATTTATGAAACTGATGAATTCTTACTAAAAGTTGTGTCTTTATGCTTAACGCTGGTTCCTGTAGTGTTTTTTGCTTTTTCTGGAGGAAAATCTCTGTTGTACTGCATGTTACACGGAAACATGCCAACATGTGTTGTTTCACTATAAAGTTGCTTATTCTGGGCAAGAAAGTCTGTTATATTTATGAAGCTGATGAATTCTTACTGAAAGTTGTATTTTTCTGCTATACTATGTTACTGCAGTGTTTCTTGCTCATTTCGGAGGAAAATCTCTGTTTTACTCCATGTTATACTGAAACATGCTAAAATGTGTTGTTTCACTATAAGCTGCTTATTTTTGGCAAGAAAGACTGTTATATTTTTGAAACTGATGAATTCTCCCTGAAAGTTGTGTTTTTCTGCTGAACTCTGTTGCTACAGCGTTTTTGCTCATTTGGGAGGAAAATCTATTATTTACTTCATCTTATACTGAAAAATGCTAAGATGTGTTTTTTCACTCTAAGCTGCTTATTTTTGGCAAGAAAGTTTGTTATTATTTATGAAACTGATGAATTCTTTCTGAAAGTTGTGTTTTTCTGCTTAACTTCTGTTTCTGCAGTGTTTTTGCTCTTTAGGGAGGAAAATCTCTGTTTTACTGCATGTTATACTGAAAGACGCCAAAATGTGTTGTTTCACTCTAATCTGCTTCGTTTTGGCAAGAAAGTCTGTTATATTTATGGAACTAATGAATTCTTACTAAAAGTTGTGTTTTTTTTTTTGCTTAACTCTGTTCCTGCAGTGTTCTTTACTTTTTTGGGAGGAAAATCTCTGTTTTACTGCATGTTATACTGAAAGACGCCAAAATGTGTTGTTTCACTCTAAGCTGCTTATTTTTGGCAAGAAAGTCTGTTATATTTATGAAACTGATGAATTCTTATTAAAAGTTGTGTTTTTCTTCTTAACTCTGTTCCTGCAGTGTTTTTTGCCCATTTGTGAGGAAAACCAATATTTTACTTGATGTTATACTCAAACAAGCTAAAATTTGTGGTTTCACTCTAAGCTGCTTAGTTTTGGCAAGAAAGTCTGTTATATTTATGAAACTGATGAATTCTTATTAAAAGTTGTGTTTTTCTTCTGAACTCTGTTCCTGCAGTTTTATGCTCATATGGGAGGAATGATAATTTACTTCATGTTTTATTGAAACATGCAAAAATGTGTTGATTCATACTACTCTGTGTATTTTTGGGCAAGAAAGTCTGTTATATGTATGAAACTGATGAATTCTTATTAAAAGTTGTGTTTTTCTTCTGAACTCTGTTCCTGCAGTTTTATGCTCATATGGGAGGAAAATCTATAATTTACTTCATGTTTTATTGAAACATGCAAAAATGTGTTGATTCATACTACTCTGTGTATTTTTGGGCAAGAAAGTCTGTTATATGTATGAAACTGATGAATTCTCCTGAAAGTTGTGTTTTTCTGCGTAACTCTGTTCCTGCAGTGTTTTTTTGCTTTTTTGGGAGGAAAATCTCTGTTTAACTGCATGTTATACTGAAACATGTTAAAATGTGTTGTTTCACTATAAGTTGCTTATTCTGCGCAAAAAACTCTGTTATATTTATGAAACTGATCAATTCTTCCTGAAAGTCGTGTTTTTCGTCCTAACTCTGTTCCTGCAGTGGTTTTTTTTGCTTTTTTGGGAGGAAAATCTCTGTTTTACTGCATTTTAACTGAAACATGCCAAAATGTGTTGATTCAGACTACTCTGCGTATTTTCGGCATGAAAGTCTGTTATATTTATGAAACTGATCAATATTTCCAGAAAGTTGTGTTTTTCTTCTTAACTCTGTTCCTGCAGTGCTTTTTGCTCATTTGGGAGGACAATCTATATTTTACTTCATGTTACACTGAAACATGCCAAAATGTGTTGATTCATACTACTCTGCTTATTTTTGGTAAGAAAGTTTGTTATATTTATGAAACGGATGAATTCTAATTAAAAGTTGTGTTTTTCTGCTTAACTCTGTTTCTGCAGTGTTGTTGCTCTTTAGGGAGGAAAATCTCTATTTTAATTCATGTTATACTGAAAGACACCAAAATGTGTTGTTTCACACCAAGTTGCTTAGTTTTGGCAAGTAAGTCTGTTATATTCATGAAACTCATGATTTCTAATTGAAAGTTGTGTTTTTGTGCTTAACTGTTACTGCAGTGTTTCTTGCTCATTTCGGAGAAAAATCTCTGTTTTACTGCAAGTTATACTGAAACATGTGTTGTTTCACTCTACGCTGCTTATTTTTGGCTATATGTCTGTTATATTTATGAAACTGATGAATTCTTTTCAAAAGTTGTGTTTTTCTTCTTAACTCTGTTCCTGCAGTGTTTTTTGCTTTTTTTGGAGGAAAATCTATATTTTACTTGATGTTATACTAAAACAAGCTAAAATGTGTGGTTTCACTCTAAGCTGCTTATTTTTGGCAAGAAAGTCTGTTATATTTATGAAATTGATGAATTCTTATTAAAAGTTGTGTTTTTCTTCTTAACTCTGTTCCTGCAGTGTTTCTTGCTTTTTTGGGAGGAAAATCTATAATTTTCTTCATATTGTACTGAATGACGCAAGAATGTGTTGTTTCACTCTAAGCTGCTTATTTTTTGGCAAGAAAGTCTGTTATATTTATGAAACTGATGAATTCTTCCTGAGAGTTGTTTTTTTCGTCCTAACACTGTTCCTGCAGTGTTTTTTGCCCATTTGGAAGGAAAATCTATATTTTACTGCATGTTAACTGAAACATGCCAAAATGTGTTGATTCAAACTACTCTGAGTATTTTTCGCAAGAAAGTCTGTTAAATTTATGAAACTGATCAATATTTCCAGAAAGTTGTGTTTTTCTGCTTAACTCTGTTTCTGCAGTGTTTTTTGCTCATTTGGGAGGAAAATCTATATTTTACTTCATGTTATACTGAAACAGGCTAATATGTGTTGTTTCACTATAAGCAACTTATTTTTGGCAAGAAAGTCTGTTATATTTATGAAACTGATGAATTCTTACTGAAAGTTGTGTTTTTATGCTATTTTATGCAGTGTTTTTTGCTTTGTCCGGAGGAAAATCTCTGTTATACTGCATGTTATATTGAAACATGCTAAAATGTGTTGTTCCACACATCTCTGCTTATTTTGAGCAAGAAAGTCTGTTATATTTATGAAACTGATGAATTCTTCCTGAAAGTTGTGTTTTTCTTCTTAACTCTGTTACTGCAGTGTTTCTTGCTCATTTCGGAGGAAAATCTCTGTTTTACTGCATGTTATACTGAAACATGCTAAAATGTGTTGTTTCACTTTAAGCTGCTTATTTTGGCAAGAAAGTCTGTTATATTTATGAAACTGATGAATTCTTATTAAAAGTTGTGTTTTTCTGCTTAACTCTGTTCCTGCAGCGTTTTTGGCTCGTTCGGGAGGAAAATCTCTGTTTTACTGCATGTTATACTGAAACATGCTAAAATGTATTGTTTAACTATAAGTTGCTTATTCTGGGCAAGAAAGTCTGTTATATTTATGAAACTGATGAATTCTTACTGAAAGTTGTGTTTTTCTGCTTAACTCTGTTCCTGCAGTGTTTTTTGCTCATTTGGGAGAAAAATCTCTTTTTTACTGCAAGTTTTACTGAAACATGCCAAAATGTGTTGTTTAACTATAAGCTGCTTATTCTGGGCAAGAAAGTCTGTCATATTCATGAAACTGATGAATTCTTACTGAAAGTTGTGTTTTTCTTCTTAACTCTGTTCCTGCAGAGCTTTTTGCTCATTTGGGAGGATAATCAGTATATTTTACTGCATGTTATACTGAAACATGAGAAAATGTGTTGATTCATACTACTCTGCGTATTTTTGGCAAGAAAGTCTGTTATATTTATGAAGCTGATGAATTCTTCCTGAAAGTTGTGTTTTTCTGCTTAATGCTGGTTCCTGCAGTTTTTTTTGCTCATGTCGGAGGAAAATCTCTGTTTTACTGCATGTTATACTGAAACATGCCAAAATGTGTTGTTCCACACCTATCTGCTTATTTTTGGCAAGAAAGTCTGTTATATTCATGAAAGTTATGAATTCTTATTAAAAGTTGTGTTTTTCTGCTTAATGCTGGTTCCTGCAGTGTTTTTTTGCTTTTTTGGGAGGAAAATCTCTGTTTTACTGCATGTTATACTGAAACATGCTAAAATGTGTTTAACTATAAGTTGCTTATTCTGGGCAAGAAAGTCTGTTATATTTATGAAACTGATGAATTCTTACGCAAGGATGTCTTTTTCTGCTTAACGATGTTCCTGCAGTGTTTTTGCTCATTTGGGAGGAAAATCTCGTTTTACTGCAAACTGAAACATGCCAAAATGTGTTGTTTAACTATAACTTATTTGGCAAGAAAGTCTGTTATATTTATGAAACTGATGTTCATAAAGTTAACTCTGTTCAGTGTTTTTTGCTCATTTGAAGACTTATCCATCCTTTAAATAGACTTGAAAATACACTTGGTGCAATTATATGCTGTTCAGGCAAATACATCAGGTTCAAACCAAAAAAAGACTTTTTTGCCAAAAATTATCATATTCGTGTGAAACAAGACATTGTGTCAGGTATGACATGGGATAAAATAAAGATTTTCCTCCCAAATGAGTGAAAAACACTGCAGGCACAAAGTTAAGCAGAAAAACAAAACGTTCAGTAAGAATTCATCAGTTTCATAAATATAACAGATTTTCTTGCCAAAAATAAGCAGTGTGTCACATGTGCCCAATAGAGTGGTCCCTGTGGCAGCAGTTGTTTGTGTATTTAAGTTTTTTTTGTTGTTGTCAGATGTACTTGTTGCATGTTTATTTCTGTTTCCCATCACCAGAAGGAAATCTTTGTATAAATCAGATAGAGGAGGGTCATATGACACAGGTGCCTAATTCCCCATTACAAGTGACACGAATGGTAGTTAGGACCAAGAAGCAATGCAAAGTAGGATGTGAACAACAAACAGTCTTTATTTGACAGTGGTTCTAAGCACAGTTCAAAGCAGAGTTTGAACCCGCACACTTGGGAACGACAGGTGAGTGGCTGTGGCTTGAGCATGGATTGAACCTGCGACAGCAGGTGACTGCTTGTACAACTGAGCCACACAGGGATGTACAGGCAGAAGCTCACACAGTCTATTTAGAGAAGGCGGTGAGGCTTGACTCACTCACAGACGAGCAGAGGCGTTCAGGAACACTCCTAATTCATAAAACCATACCATTTGTTCTCAACGTCTGTACAACAGATCCAGAGGGCAGATACGTCCTTGTTCATGATACAATATACGGGACACATATTACTTTGATGAATATATACGCCCCTAATCCACCGCCACCTTCATTTTGGACTCATATAGCACTGGTTCTGGAGGAATATCACTGTCCTCTCACTGTGTTAGGTGGTGGTTTTAATTGCTGCCTAGACAATAAATTAGACAGATCTGTAACGAATATCTATAGACAAGTAAAATGCTCGATGATATTAATTTGACAGATATATGGAGAACTGTAAATTCGTCAGTAAGAGATTTCACATTTTACTCTAACCCACACAATTCATACTCCCGTATTGATTATTTCTTCATACCACCACAAATCATAGGACAAGTGACTGCTTGTAATATAGGTCCATCCATATCAGTCATGATCATGCTCCAGTCTATTTAGAGCTGACTGTTAGTGAAAAAATCTTAGGCAAGGCAATACAATACATCATCATATTTACTAAATGACAAAATTTAAGGAGAATGGAGAACATAAAGAATAAAAATGAAATTTTTTTGACATATAAAAATAGAAACAAAATAAAAATCACTTTGGGGAATAAAATTTTTCAATGCCTATATCAGCAATTATAGAAAATACACTTAAAATCCTGAGTTGTAACAATGATAGAGAGAGACAATTTAAAATACTACATAAACTTCATTTTACACCACAATTGAGAGGAAGGTTGGGCCTGGGCTCTTCTAACTGTCATTAAATGTGACACAGAAGCAGCAACATATGCACATACATATGTTTTGGAAATGTGCAAAGATACAAAAGTTCTGGGCAGAAGTGAAAGAGGAGGTGATTACTTTGATTGGATATAACTTGGACCTTTCAGCCTTGCAATGCATCCTAGCAGCTAAACCAGCCAATGTAAGGAACACTCAAAATGCTAAACTGGTTGGAATTCATCTGTACTTAGCAAGAAAGACCATTCTTAACTTCTGGATCTCTAAGGACATCCTTACACTGGATGACTGGTATAAGGAAATACTGAGAGTTCTTCCCTTGGAAAAACTGACCTGCACTCTCCATGACAATGTTCAGGGATTTGTCAAAATCTGGCAACCAGTCTTGGAGAAAGTGGACCCTGATGGACGGACTTTTTCTCTATATGGTTAGCATGATGAACATAATGGCAACCAGGAGAATGCTGGACATCCCATGCCAACTGGTGATATCTGTGTTCTGTCTTTTTTTTTATACTTTATTGTTTTCATTTTTTTAAAGAACAGAACAACAACAAGGACACAGGACCATTTCCACATACAAAGCACATAGGGACAACCGGTACATTTTGGTATCAAGTGATTTGGAGTCTTTTCCTTTTTTCAAGGTCGAGTGAGTCCCACTTTCTCCAATATTCCTCTCCTTTCTGCTTTTGGAGTCGTAAAGAAAAAGTCATTTTCTCCATATTGTGAATGGAATTTATTATGTTTATAAGGAGTTTCATGGAGGGAGGGTTCTTCTGGAGCCAGCATTTAGTGATTGCTTTTTTACTTGCAGCCAAAAATATCTTCAGAAGATATTTATCTCCTTTGCTGAGGTCCCCAGGCATATTTCCAAGATATAAAGATGAGAATGAGAAGTCAATAGACCTGTCCAGAGTCTCTGTTATAAGCTGTTCTACTCCTTTCCAGAATGTTTTTAGGTGCGGACAAGACCAAAAAATATGTATGTGGTCTGCAGGGTCTGCTCCACACTCCCTCCAGCAAACAGACTGGGTGCCACTTAGTTTTGATTTTTGATTTGGGGTAAGAAAAAATCTAATTATATTCTTCCAACAAAAATCTCTCCAGAAAAAGGAACTTGTGGAAGTAAACTGTATTTCCCAGATTTGAAACCACACATCCTCTGAGATGCTTATATTGGCTTCTTTTTCCCAGCGTTGCCAAATATAATCTGTTGAAATTCTTGTTTATTAAAATAAAGCTTTTGTAAAGTTTGCCAATTATACCTTTAGAGGTTTTTGAATTATAACTATCAATAAATATCTGTATAATTCTGGGGGGTTCAGGTAAATCAGGAGTCTGTATACTGTTTTTAAAAAAATGGCGGATCTGTAAATAACGGTAGAAATCCTCTTTGTCTAACCCATAAGATTGACGTAGGTCTTCAAAACTTAAGAGGTTTCCATTTTTTATAATCTTACAGAAGGAAGTGATTCCCGCCTTAGCCCAGTGCTTGAACCTATAGTCCTGTGATGCTGGAATGAAGTGTGGATGAAAGGCAGGCCAACTCAGAATTTTGACCTCTCTGTGTAGTTGGAACCTCTTAACCGTTTCTGACCACAATTTTAAAGCAAAACTTACACAATGATTTTTAATTGGTTTACTTCAGTACAACTGCCAGGTCAGCCCAGAATTGACTGAATGGGGATGTCCATTAAAGATAACTCAATGTCCTTCCATTTAGCTTCATAGGTCGGACTACACCGACATACCAGAGGCCTTAGCTGGGCAGACAGATAATAATCTTTAAGACAGGGTAGGGCCATGCCCCCCCTCTCCACTGGCAGCTGTAGTGTTGAGTATCTCACTCTTGGATGCTTATTGTTCCAAATGAATCTTGAAAAATGTTTGTCCCACTCCCTAAATTGTTTAGCAGGAATTTCTACTGGAAGGGCTGTAAATAAATATAACAATTTCGGGAGAATGTTCATCTTTATTATACGAATTCTGCTGCCGAGGTCAAGGGGAAGCAGGCTCCACCCATCTAGATCATCATAAATTTTCTTGTTTATGTGTTCATAGTTCACCTTAAATAGCTGTGATAAGTTTTTTGTTAAGAAGACACCCAAATATTTAATTTGCTGTTGATGCCAGTTGAATTGGTGTCTATCCATCAATTGTTTTGAAGGGGCAAAATGAAAGGACAGGACTTGGGTTTTTTGAATGTTTAGGGTATACCCTGAGTATTCTCCATATTTTCCCAGGATGTTCATTAGCAATGGGATGCCAGAGTCAGGGTTTTTAATTGTAACAAGGACATCATCTGCATATAAGGAAATTTTATTTTCAACACCTCCTATTGTAATGCCCTCCAGGGCAGTTTCTTTTCTGATAGTTTGGGCAAGTGGTTCAATAAAAAGATTAAAAAGCAATGGGCTTAATGGGCAGCCTTGCCTACATCTTCTCTGAAGCTTTATTTGATTTGAGAGGCATCCATTAATTTTTATCCTTGCTGTTGGGGATGTGTAAAGCGCTTTTATACATTGTATGAATATGTTGCTAAAACCAAATCGTTCCATGACTTGAAATAGGAAGTCCCATCCTACTGAATCAAACGCCTTCTCAGCATCAAGGCTGAGAAGGACTGCGTTTAAGGTTTCTTTAGAGATACAATTTATAATATGAAGGGCTCTTCTTATGCTATCATGTGTTTGTCTATCACTTATGAAACCTGTCTGGTCTTCATCTATCAAGGAGGGCATTACAGTGTTTAGTCTCTTAGCTAATATGGCTGCGTATAATTTATAATCAGTATTTAACACACTAATTGGTCTGTACCCTTTACAATCCGTTTTGTCCTTACCCTCCTTCGGTATGACTGAAATAAATGCCTCATTCCACGAAGGTGGGATGATCCCCACCCTTAAAGTGTCGTTAAAGGAGGTCTTCAATAAAGGGAGCAATGATTCTCTCATACACTTAAACCACTCTGGAGGGAATCCATCGCAGCCTGGAGATTTATTGGTGCTAAGATTTGTAATTGCAGAGTCAATTTCTTCAATTGAAATTTCACAGGTAAGTTTATCATTTTGAATTTTGCCTATAGAGGGAAGGTCTAATGAGTTAAGATATGCAAGGATTGTGGATCTGTCCGCTTTATCTGGCTGGGTGTACAGTAGTGTGTAATATTTTTCAAAGGCATTTTGAATTCCATCTGGTTTTGTAGTTATCCTGTTTGTTGCTGGATCCCTAATTTGATGAACTGTATTTACCACTTGTTGTTTTCTTAGTCTCCAAGCAAGTAACCTGGAAGCTTTAGGTCCTGCTTCGTAATATCGTTGTTTCATCAACCTTAATTTTTTCTCCACCTCTTCACTAAGGATGTTATCTATCTCCTGCTTAACAGGTCTCATTTGCTCCAATATTGAGGGATTATTAGTTGCAGAATGAAGTTTCTCCAGATGTCTTAATTGTTCCTGTAACTCGAATAGTTTTTTAGCTCTAATTTTTTTTTAGACTGGCACATTTAGCAATAACTTTCCCCCTAAGAAATGCTTTTGCAGCATCCCATAAAATAACAGGACTAACCATTCCATTATCATTGTGCTCTAAATAAAGTTTCAGTTCCTCTGTCATTTCAGTTTTAAATGAGTTGCTATTTAATAAACTTGTATTCAGTCTCCATTAGGGCTTGGACGATTCACTTTTCTCCCGATTCGATTTATTGCGATTTTTTAGGTGCCGATACGATTTAAATTGCGATTCTACGATATTGCCAATTTTTGCAATCTTTAGTTAGATTTTTTAAAACCAGTGAAAAAGATGAACAATGATGATGCCTACAGGCCATATCAGGAAAAATACACATCACATGTGAGTCTGTATTTTGGACTTATTCAGCAATATATATTAACCAGCTGTTTATGCTCCCTCTCTTCAAAAGCCTGGATTGCATATAAAAAGTGGCTTATTATCCCTTCAGGCAACAGAGTTTTTTCAAGAAATATTCAATTTTGCTACCAAGATTTAAAAAGGCTATAGTTTCAAAGTGGTTAGTTTTCCCAGCCATCGTCATCACTGTAATTTACGGGCCGAGCATGAACGCCTCTGCTGCCTGCACTGTTTACCCCCGGCTTCTCCCTCGTTTGACCAGAGCTCTGCGGTCTCATTCTCCGCTAACACCGTCACTTTTCGCAGTGTTTTGAGCTTCCCTGCATCCCAATCCATGTACCCTCTTCGGTAGTCGCCGGCCATGGAGAGGAAAAGCTCTCGGTATGTACTGCTCCGGGACTGTAATGGCGCGCGGAGCCGCTCCCGCTGCGCACACTCGCTGCCAGTTTGGTTCTCACTGGACGACTGACCGTCATCCTAAGAGAGTAAATATTCCTCAGATTCAGAGTCAGCCAGTACTTGACAAAGTACTCTCGGCATCGTGAGTACTCTTACTCAGTCTCTATCACTCTGTGTCTCTCTCTCTGCTCCGCTCCACAGCCTCTACAGCCACACTCGCGTCCCTCGGTCCGGTGTGTGTGTTTTAAAATAAATATACGCCAAAACTTTGAATAGAAACCTGTCACCTGTCCACTATCTGCTGGTAAAAAGTAGGAACACTATTCAGCACTATTTTAACAGCTATGGCCTGTTTTATCCAGCTATGTCGCTTGCCTCAATTTGGCGACTTTGGCGCCTATAGTGTGTGTGTGCGTGTGTGTCTGTGGGGGGGGGGGGATATCGATTTTTGAATAAAAAAATCGATTTTAAAATCGGCAGACAAAATATCGCGATACTTAGGTGTATCGATTTTTTCTTCCACTCCTAGTCTCCATAAAGTCTTTTTAAGATTTGTGAAAAGATTAAATGTCACAGTCAATCCAGAGTGATCAGAAATATCTTTCTGTCCAATTTTGCAATCCTTCACAATGTGGTAATCTCTATTAAACATAAAAATATAATCGATTCTGGAATAGGTGTTATGCCTTGCGGAGTAAAAAGTAAATTCTCTGTCAGATTTGTGTAGATATCTCCATACATCAATAAGTCCTAATTCTTGTAGAATTTTATTCACTTGTTTTTCAATTAGACTCTTTCTTCTCCCTTGACTGGTTTGTATCTAATCCAGGGTTAAGAAGAATATTGAAGTCTCCTGCACATATACAGGGACCATATGTTTCTGCAGCAATAAGGCTGAATATTTCCCTAAAAAATTGCTACCAGGTGGAGCATATATGTTGCACAGAGCAATTTCTTCATGTTCAAGTTTTCCTTTAATAAGGATGACTCTCCCCTCCTTATCTTTTATTTCTGTAATTAACTCAAAGCACACAGTATTTGATATAAAGATAGCTACTCCCCTTTTCTTTCCTGTTCTATGAGAGGAAAAGAAAGTATTTCTAAAGCCCATTTTCTTCAATTTTTCATGTTCTTTGTCAGACAGATGTGTTTCTTGTAAGAAGGAAATTTTTATTTTTTCTCGTTTTAACTTTGCAATTATTTTGCTCCTTTTAATGGGATTGTTTATACCATTCACGTTTAAAGACTGCATGTCATAACACTGCATGTACATTAGTCGTCCTAAGCATGTTTTCCTGTACCTGTGGGAATCTGGTCCTCATCCTCAAAACATATACAGAACAAAATAGAACATTCACTGAACTTGTGATATTAATAAAGAACAGGTCTTCCAGTTCAGAGGGTCTGACTTTACCTCTTTTGTGGAGGGGAAAAAGCCACTAAGTGGGGCCATTCTGTAATAAAAAAGAAAAGCGAAAAGAAGAAAAAGGGGGTGGCTTAATGAGAGTTACCTGCATCGAACCTTTGCTGTGATTTAGATAAAAAGGGAGGTCACAGTGTTACATTCTTAACCATGGCTCTTAATAACCATAAGTAAGTAATCAGGACATATTTGAGTATGTGTGTTCAAGAGTCATTCATCTTATTAGGAGGGGAGAAATAAGCATGTCTCTGTTAGGAGGGGGCAGAAACCTTTACTTATCCATTGTGACATCCCGTCTGTCTGGCCTCTGGAACACCTTCAGCCTTTCCCGTGCGCTCTCCTGATAGCCGTGCGCTCTGCCCGCACATCGAGTCCCCGCCGTGTTCCAGGGCAGAAGGCTGTTGATGGTCTCCACAGTGATGTCCTCAGGTTTTCGCGAAGATAACGGCTCCACCGTGAAACCACGTCTCCTTAGATCCTCCGCGGCGTCCTCGGCGTTGCTGTACGTGACCGAGCCAGAGTCGAAGTGCACGCGCATCTTTGTAAGAGGGGTTTGAAAACGAATCCTCTTTTCCTTGAGTACTTTTCTAATACTCCTTAATACTTAGTACTCCTTCCTCCTCTGCTGTACCTTCTCAGCGTAATTGTGGTCAAAAAACACACGGTTTTCTTGGATGTAGATCGGTTTCTTCCTTGCAGCTCGGAGGATTTTCTCCTTGATGTTAAACTGGAGGAAGCAGACCACTGTTAGGCGCGGAGCCGCGCCCGCAGGTGGCTGCGGCCCCAGCGCCCTGTGCGCTCTCTCGATTCCCAAACTTTGCTCTCCGCTCAGGTCCGCGATGTCTCCCAGCTCCGTCAGCATCATATTTTCGACTTATTTTAACATGGAGGTGCCCTCTGCGTTTTCGGGGATGCCGTATATCCTTATATTATTTCGGCGAGAGCGCCCTACTAAGTCCGTTGAGGTAACTTTTGGTTATTCAGCAATTGAACCAGAGTGTCTTTAACTCCAATGTCCCATGTCTCCTTCCCAGCCATGCTCCTCTCCATTTCTCCCAGTCGTGCAGCCACCTCCTCAATCTTCCCGGTAGCGGCGCTAACCTGCTGGTTAATTTCGGTAGTGAGCTCATCAAGCTGTATCTTCATGTCCTCTTTAAAACTCACTCGCATCTGTGACAGTTCTTTTTTTATCTCTGATTTAAGATCTTGCATGCCTTCTGCTACAACTTCGCTCACCACCTTTCTCAGTGAGCCAAGGGCAGCAGGTGAGTTCTCCACCGTCCAGTCGCCATTTTCTTCCGTTCGTACTTTGCTAGCAGCGCCGTCACTTAGAGTTTCTAGGTCGGTTTGGCTCCGAGATGTGACTCTCACCTTTTTGTATTTGTCCCCGCTCATTGTTCTTCTGATATAGTATACATATAAAGGGTTAAGTACTCGAATTACGGGGTATCATCTCCATCGATGCGAGAGCTCCTTTTTATGCTGCCATCTTAGTTGTCTAGCCGCCGGAAGTCATCTGTGTTCTGTCTTGACCAGGTCTTGTTGCTTTTTTATCCTTGTCATCTTTATTATTATCATTATTATTATTTATTTTTATTTTATTTTATTCCTTATTTTGTATTATGTCTGGTTTAAAGGTGTCCTGCTGTCATTTGTTCTTGTTCTATAAACATTGTTTGTTAAAAAAGAAAAACGGGGTTCTAGCTTCGTGAACTGTACTGCAATGTTGAATACATGAACCTCAATAAAAAGAAGCTTAAAAAAAAAAAAAAAAAGCAGATAAGTGTGGAACAACACATTTAATCATGATTCTGTATAACATGAAGTAAAATAGACATTTTCCTCCCAAATGAGCAAAAAACACTGCAGGAACAGAGTTCAGCAGAAAAACACAACTTTTAGGAAGAATTCATCAGTATCATAAATATAACAGACTTTATTGCCAAAACTAAGCAGCTTAGAGTGAAACAACACATTTTGGCGTCTGTCAGTATAACATGAAGTAAAATGTAGATTTTCCACCCTAAAGAGCGGAAAACACTGCAGGAACAGAGTTAAGAAGAAAAACACAACTTTTAATAAGAATTCATCAGTTTCATAAATATAAAAGACTTTCTTGCCAAAACTAAGCAGCTTAGAGTGAAACAACTCATTTTGGCGTCTGTCAGCATAACATGAAGTAAAATATAGATTTTCCACCCTAAGGAGCGGAAAACACTGCAGAAACAGAGTTAAGAAGAAAAACAGAACTTTTAAAAAGAATTCATCAGTTTAATAAATATAACAGATTTTCTTGCCAAAAATAAGCAGCTTATAGAGAAACAACACATTTTTTAAACAGAGATTATCCTCCCAAAAGAGCAAAAAAAACACTACATGAACAGTTAAGAAGAAAAACACAACTTTCAGGAAGAATTAATCAGTTTCATAAATATAACAGATTTTTGGCAAAAACAAGCTGCTTAAAGTGAAACAACACATTTTGGCATGTTTCAGTATAACATGAAGTAAATTATTGATTTCTCTCCCAAATGAGCAAAAAACACTGCAAGAACAGAGTTAAGCAGAAAAACACAACGTTTACTAAGAATTCATCAGTTTCATAAATATAACAGACTTTCTTGCCAAAAATAAGCAGCTGATAGTGAAACAACACATTTTGGCGTCTGTCAGTAAAACATGAAGTAAATTATAGATTTTTATCTCAAATGAGCAAAAAACACTGCAAGAACAGAGTTAAGCAGAAAAACACAACTTTTAATAAGAATTCACCAGTTTCATAAATATAACAGACATCTTGCCAAAAATAAGCAGCTTACAGTGAAACAACACATTTTGGTGTTTTTCAGTATAACATGAAGTAAATTATTGATTTTCCTCCCAAATGAGCAAAAAACACTGCAGGAACAGAGTTAAGAAGAAAAACACAACATTCAGGAATAATTCATCAGTTTCATTGATATAACAGACTTTTTTTGCTCAAAAAAGGAGAGATGTGTGGAACAACACACTTTAGCATGTTTCAGTATGAAGTAAAATAGAGATTTTTCTCCCAAATGAGCAAAAAACACTGCAAGAACAGAGTTAAGCAGAAAAACACAACTTTTAATAAGAATTCATCAGTTTCATAAATCTAACAGAGTTTCTTGCCAAAAATAAGCAGCTTATAGTGAAACAACACATTTTGGTGTCTGTCAGTAAAACATGAAGTAATTTACAGATTTTTCTCCCTAAAGAGCAAAAGACACTGCAGGAACAGAGTTAAGCAGAAAAACACAACTTTCAGGAAGAATTCACCAGTTTCATAAGCTTAACAGACTTTCTTGCCAACAATACCCAAAGTAGCAAGAAACAACACATTTTAGCATGTTTCAGAATAACATGCAGTAAAATAGAGACTTTCCTCCCAAAAAAGCAAAAAACACTGCAGGAACAGAGTTAAGAAGAAAAACACAACTTTTTATAAGAATTCATCAGTTTCATAAATATAACAGACTTTCTTGCCCAAAATAAGCAGAGTAGTATGAATCAACACATTTTAGCATGTTTCAGTATAACATGAAGTAAAATATAGATTTTCCTCCCAAATGAGCATAAAACTGCTGGAACAGAGTTAAGCAGAAAAACACCACTTTCAGTAAGAATTCATCAGTTTCATAAATATGACGGACTTTCTTGCCAAAAACAAGCAGCGTAGAGTGAAACAAAACATTTTAGCATGTTTCAGTATAACATGCAGTAAAACAGAGACTTTGCTCCAGAAAAAGCAAAAAACACTGCAGGAACAAGCGTTAAGCATAAAGACACAACTTTTAGTAAGAATTCATCAGTTTCATAAATATAATAGACTTTCTTGCCAAACTAAGCAGCTTGGAGTGAAACAACACATTTTCATGTCTTTCAGTATAAGGTGAAGTAAATTAAAGATTTTCCTCCCAAAAAAAGCAAAAAACACAGCAGGAACAGAGTTAAGAAGAAAAACACAACTTTTAATAAAAATTCATCAATTTCATAAATATACCAGACTTTCTTACCAAAAATAAGCAGAGTAGTATGAATCAACACATTTTGGCATGTTGCAGTACTAACATGAAGTAAAATATATTGATTATCTTCCCAAATGAGCCAAAAACACTGCAGGAACAGAGTTCAGCATAAAAACAAAACGTTCAGTAAGAATTCATCAGTTTCGTAAATATAAAAGACTTTATTGCCAAAAAATAAGCAGCTTATAGTGAAACAACACATTTTAGCATGTTTCAGTATAACATGAAGTAAAATATAGATTTTCCTCCCAAATGAGCAAAAAACACTGCAGGAACCAGCGTGAAGCATAAAGACACAACTTTTAGTAAGAATTCATTTGTTTCATAAATATAACAGACTGACTTGCCAAAAGTTAAGCAACTTAGAGTGAAACAACACATTTTGGCGTCTTTCAGTACAACATGAAGTAAATTATTGATTTTCCTCCCAAATGAGCAAAAAACACTGCAGGAACAGAGTTAAGAAGAAAAACACAACTTTTTATAAGAATTCATCAGTTTCATAAATATAACAGACTTTCTTGCCAAAAATAAGCAGCTTATAGTGAAACAACACATTTTGGTGTCTGTCAGTAAAACATGAAGTAAATTACAGATTTTTCTCCCAAAAGAGCAAAAGACACTGCAGGAACAGAGTTAAGCAGAAAAACACATCTTTCAGGAAGAATTCACCAGTCTCATAAGCTTAACAGACTTTCTTGCCAACAATAACCAAAGTAGCAAGAAACAACACATTTTAGCATGTTTCAGAATAACATGCAGTAAAATAAAGACTTTCCTCCCAAAAAAGCAAAAAACGGTGCAGAACCAGAGTTAAGAAAAAAAAAAACACAACTTTCAAATTCACCAGTTTCATAAGCTTAACAGACTTTATGTCAACAATACGCAAAGTAGCATGACACAACACATTTTACCATGTTTCTGCATAACATGCAGTAAAATAGAGACTTTCCTCCCCAAAAAGCAAAAAACACTGCAGGAACAGAGTTAAGCAGAAAAACACAACTTTCAGGAAGAATTCATCAGTTTCATAAATATAACAGACTTTCTTGCCAAAAAATCCAGCTTATAGTGAAACAACACATTTTAGCACGTTTCAGTATAACATGCACTAAAACTGAGATTTTCCTCCGAAATGAGCAAGAAACACTGCAGTAACATAGTATAGCAGAAAAATACAACTTTCAGTAAGAATTCATCAGCTTCATAAACATAACAGACTTACTTGCCAAAAGTTAAGCAACTTAGAGTGAAACAACAAATTTTGGCGTCTTTCAGTATAACATGAAGTAAAATTGAGATTTTCCTCCCTGAACAGCCAAAAACACTGCAGAACCAGAGTTAAGCAGAAAAACACAACTTTCAGGAAGAATTCATCGGTTCCATGAATATAACAGACTTTCTTGCCCAAAATAAGCACATAGGTGTGGAACAACACCTTTTGGCATGTTTCAGTATAACATGAAGTAAATTATTGATTTTCCTCCCAAATGAGCAAAAAACACTGCAGGAACAGAGTTAAGCAGAAAAACACAACTTTCAGGAAGAATTCATCAGTTTCATTGAGAGACTTTTTTGCCCAAAATAAGCAGATAAGTTTGGAACAAAACATTTTAGCATGTTTCAGTATAGCATGCAGTAAAATAGCGACTTTCCACCCAAATGAGCAAAACACACTGAAGGAACAGAGTTAAGCAGAAAAACACAACTTCTAATAAAAAATTCATCAGTTTCATAAATATAACAGACTTTCTTGCCCAAAATAAGCAGAGTGGTAAGAATCAACATCTTTTGGCATGTTTCAGTATAACATGAAGTAAATTATTGATTTTCCTCCCAAATGAGCAAAAAACACTGCAGGAACAGAGTTCAGCATAAAAACAAAACTTTCAGTAAGAATTCATCAGTTTCGTAAATATAACAGACTTTCTTGCCAAAAAATAAGCAGCTTATAGTGAAAACACATTTTAGCATGTTTCAGTATAACATGAAGTAAATTATAGATTTTCCTCCCAAATGAGCAAAAAACACTGCAGGAACAAGCGTGAAGAAGAAAACACAACTTTTAATAAGAATTCACCAGTTTCATAAATATAACAGACTTTCTTGCCAAAAACAAGCAGCTTAAAGTGAAACAACACATTTTGGCATCTTTCAGTATAACATGAAGTAAATTATAGATTTTCCTCCCTGAAGAGCCAAAAACACTGCAGAACCAGAGTTAAGCAGAAAAACACAACTTTCAGGAAGAATTCATCGGTTCCATGAATATAACAGACTTTCTTGCCAAAAATAAGCACATAGGTGTGGAACAACACCTTTTGGCATGTTTCAGTATAACATGAAGTAAATTATTGATTTTCCTCCCAAATGAGCAAAAAACACTGCAGGAACAGAGTTAAGCAAAAAAACACAACTTTCAGGAAGAATTCATCAGTTTCATAAATATAACAGACTTTCTTGCCAAAAATAAGCAGCTTATAGTGAAACAACACATTTTAGCATGTTTCAGTATAACATGAAGTAAATTATAGATTTTCCTCCCAAATGAGCAAAAAACACTGCAGGAACCAGCGTTAAGCATAAAAACACAACTTTTAATAAGAATTCATCAGTTTCATAAATATAACAGACTTTCTTGCCAAAAACAAGCAGCTTAAAGTGAAACAACACATTTTGGCATCTTTCAGTATAACATGAAGTAAATTATAGATTTTCCTCCCTGAAGAGCCAAAAACACTGCAGAACCAGAGTTAAAAAAAAAACACAACTTTCAAATTCATCAGTTTCATAAATATAACAGACTTTCTTGTCAAAAATACAGCAATAGTAGCATTACACAACACATTTTAGCATGTTTCAGTATAACATGCAGTAAAATAGAGATTTTCCTCCCCAAAAAGCAAAAAACACTGCAGGAACAGAGTTAAGCAGAAAAACACAACTTTCAGGAAGAATTCATCAGTTTCATAAATATAACAGACTTTCTTGCCAAAAAATAATCAGCTTATAGTGAAACAACACATTATAGCATGTTTCAGTATAACATGCAGTAAAACAGAGATTTTGCTCCAGAAAAAGCAAAAAACACTGCAGGAACCAGCGTTAAGCATAAAAACAAAACTTTTAATAAGAATTCATCAGTTTCATAAATATAACAGACTTTCTTGCCCAAAATAAGCAGAGTGGTAAGAATCAACACCTTTTGGCATGTTTCAGTATAACATGAAGTAAATTATTGATTTTCCTCCCAAATGAGCAAAAAACACTGCAGGAACAGAGTTCAGCATAAAAACAAAACTTTCAGTAAGAATTCATCAGTTTCGTAAATATAACAGACTTTCTTGCCAAAAAATGAGCAGCTTATAGTGAAACAACACATTTTAGCATGTTTCAGTATAACATGAAGTAAATTATAGATTTTCCTCCCAAATGAGCAAAAAACACTGCAGGAACCAGCGTTAAGCATAAAAACACAACTTTTAATAAGAATTCATCAGTTTCATAAATATAACAGACTTTCCTGCCCAAAATAAGCAGAGTAGTATGAATCAACACATTTTGGCATGTTGCAGTATAACATGAAGTAATATATATTGATTATCCTCCCAAATGAGCAAAAAACACTGCAGGAACAGAGTTAAGAATAAAAACACAACTTTTTATACGAATTCATCAGTTTCATAAATATAACAGACTTTCTTGCCAAAAACAAGCAGCTTAAAGTGAAACAACACATTTTGGCATCTTTCAGTATAACATGAAGTAAATTATAGATTTTCCTCCCTGAAGAGCCAAAAACACTGCAGAACCAGAGTTAAGAAAAAAAAAAACACAACTTTCAAATTCACCAGTTTCATAAGCTTAACAGACTTTATGTCAACAATACGCAAAGTAGCATGACACAACACATTTTACCATGTTTCTGCATAACATGCAGTAAAATAGAGACTTTCCTCCCCAAAAAGCAAAAAACACTGCAGGAACAGAGTTAAGCAGAAAAACACAACTTTCAGGAAGAATTCATCAGTTTCATAAATATAACAGACTTTCTTGCCAAAAAATCCAGCTTATAGTGAAACAACACATTTTAGCACGTTTCAGTATAACATGCAGTAAAACAGAGATTTTCCTCCGAAATGAGCAAGAAACACTGCAGTAACATAGTATAGCAGAAAAATACAACTTTCAGTAAGAATTCATCAGCTTCATAAACATAACAGACTTTCTTGCCCAGAATAAGCAACTTATAGTGAAACAACACATTTTGGCATGTTTCAGTACAACATTGCAGTAAAACAGAGATTTTCCTTCAGAAAAAGCAAAAAACACTGCAGGAACCAGCGTTAAGCATAAAGACACAACTTTTAGTAAGAATTCATCAGTTTCATAAATATAACAGACTTACTTGCCAAAGGTTAAGCAACTTAGAGTGAAACAACACATTTTGGCGTCTTTCAGTATAACATGAAGTAAAATATAGATTTTCCTTCCTGAAGAGCCAAAAACACTGCAGAACCAGAGTTAAGCAGAAAAACACAACTTTCAGGAAGAATTCATCGGTTCCATGAATATAACAGACTTTCTTGCCCAAAATAAGCACATAGGTGTGGAACAACACCTTTTGGCATGTTTCAGTATAACATGAAGTAAATTATTGATTTTCCTCCCAAATGAGCAAAAAACACTGCAGGAACAGAGTTAAGCAAAAAAACACAACTTTCAGGAAGAATTCATCAGTTTCATTGATATAACAGACTTTTTTGCTCAAAATAAGCAGTGATGTGTGGAACAACACATTTTAGCATGTTTCAGTATGAAGTAAAATAGAGATTTTTCTCCCAAATGAGCAAAAAACACTGTAGGAACAGAGTTAAGAAGAAAAACACAACTTTTAATAAGAATTCATCAGTTTCATAAATATAACAGACTGTCTTGCCAAAAAATTATCAGCTTATAGTGAAACAACACATTATAGCATGTTTCAGTATAACATGCAGTAAAACAGAGATTTTCCTCCAAAAAAAGCAAAAAACACTGCAGGAACCAGCGTTAAGCATAAAAACAAAACTTTTAATAAGAATTCATCAGTTTCATAAATATAACAGACTTTCTAGCCAAAAATAAGCAGAGTAGTACGAATCAACACATTTTGGCATGTTTCAGTATACCATGCAGTAAAATATATTGATTATCCTCCCAAACGAGCAAAAAACTGCAGGAACAGAGTTAAGCAGAAAAACACAACTTTCAGGAAGAATTCATCAGTTTCATAAATATAACAGACTTTCTTGCCCAAAATTAGCAGATAGGTTTGGAACAACACATTTTAGCAAGTTTCAGTATAACATGAAGTAAATTATAGATTTATTTATTTATTTGTTTACTTGACAAAGACGATACAAACAACATTGCCACAATGGGAAAATGTTAACATATATAAGACGTCTGGCTTCAGCTAATTTGCAGTCTTTGTCCCTGGTCAGGATTTACAGTACAATGAATTATACAGAATACAGATACAATTTTACTAATAGAGTAATACAGTGAATACAGTCAATAAATACCATAAATAAATAGACACAGTTATAGTGAATGAGAGCTCAAACACAAGTTACATTTAGCATCAAAGATCATTAAAATAGTTTACTGATAGTTACTTGTGAGAAATAAATGTTCACATTTCTGCTGCTGTTTAAGCCACTGTTTAACTTCTGCACTGATCTTTTTAAGTTCTGTTTGAGATTTAATTTCAGATGGTAAGGAATTCCACAGGTGTATGCCTTGCACTGAAAGGGATTACTGCCCAAATGTTGTCCTGCACCTTTGGATTTTACAGTTTTGTTGTGTTCCTTGTTATTGTCCTTCAGCTGTCTGTCTTTGTAAAGTTCTGGGACATTACTTGTGGAGCCAGTCCATTTAGGCACTTGAAAACAATTTTCAGAAAGGATAATTTTATAAAGTTAGAAAAGGTCAACAAATTATCTTTCTCAATAATTTTGCAGTGGTGCCATTTTTGTGGCTTCTGGTTTAAAATTTTCAAAGCTTGTTTATAAAGTGAAAATAAAGGTTTTGTAGTTGGGTCCGTGGCCTGGCCCCAGGAAGTGATGCAATAGGACAAATGTGAAAGGACCATGGCATGCAGATATAAATGAGATGCCTTAAAGGAGAGACATGACCTGATGAGTCTAAAGCAGTTCAGACTGGTTTTCATAGTTTTAGATAACTTCTTTATATGTATATCAAACTTAAGTTGAGAATCTAAAGTTATTCTTAAATATTTAAAATCATTTACCACATCTATTTCTTTTGCATCAATAGTGATGTGAAATTTATCTAGAACTTTCTTTCTTATTGAAAAGCACATTGATACTGTTTTTTTGAAATTAAATGTTCAGTGGTTCCTTTGTAACCATTCTGAAACACAAACCATCTGTCTGCTTAAGATCTCTGAAGCTTGATGGGGGTTCTTTGCTTGAGACATAAAATCATCAGCGTACATTTGGCATTCAGTGTCTGTACAAATAGTAGGTCAATCATTTATATATAAACAAAAAAGGATAGGACCTAGGACTGATCCCTGTGGCAGTCCAGTCTTACTGTACAGAGGAGATGTTTTCACATTCTGTAAGCGAACACACTGTTGTCGATATTCTAAATATGAGCTAAGCCAACTAACAGCAGTGGCAGAATATTTAAATTGATGTCTTAGTTTGCTAACAAGTATTTTATGACTTACAGTGTCAAAGGCTTTCTTCAAGTCCGAAACACTGCTCTGACCACGTTTCCATTGTCAAGTGAACATTTTATTCTCTCAATGAAGTGACACAATGCCATCTCAGTTGAAGATTTTTTACGAAATCCAAATTGTTTTGGATGATAAAACTGATTATTTTCAAGATGGATCATCAATTGATTAGCGATAACCTTTTCAAGTACTTTTGACATTACCGGGAGGATCGATATTGGTCTATAATTACTGGCATCAGTTAATGCACCAGATTTATAAACTGGGGTGATAATAGCCATTTTAAAGCTTTGTGGAAATTTCCCTTCTGGAATAGACAGATTTATAAAATGGAGTAATGGTCTTATCAAGATGGTGCTACACTTCTTCAAAAATGGAGTATCAATTCCAAATGTATCTTTTGCCTTTGAGTTGTTTAATTGCATTATGATTTTTTGAATTTTGGTTGGTCAGTTTGTTCAATATTAAAGTGGGGAGCCTGATCATTAGCTGTATTGTTTAAGTTTTGTAATTGTTGAGGCTCTATGTTAAATTCATCTACATTGAGAGTTTTTCCAAAGTTTGATGCAAGTTCATCTACGGACTGGATGAAGTATGTATTTAATTCATTAGCTATATCTTTGGTGTCTGTTGAAATCATTCCTTTGATATTAAGTTCCTTTATTTCACCATGACACTTTGGCTTACGGTTTAGGAGTGTATTAATATGTTTCCACAGATATGAGCTGTTTCCACCAGAAGTATTTATCAGTTGCATGAAATAATTTGTCTTTGCCTTTCTTAGTTCAGTTACAACCTGGTTTCGTAGCCCTTTGTAGATGAGGTTATCTGTGTTTAGTTTTGTGGACAGCGATTTCTTTAATGCTTTATCCCGCTTCTTCATCAGCTGATAAATCTCATTTGTTATCCATGGCAGAGTTTGTTTGTGCTTTAGGACAAGTGAACTTCTGGATTACATTTGTAAGAGTATTTGTCAAAGTGTCACAACATCTGTCTGTATCAGTATAGTTTGTATGACATTGTTCCAATTTAACTGCATTAGTTCATTTTCAAATTGATTAATTTTTTGTTTAGGAATTCTTGTTGGCACATGATTATGATTCTGCTTGAAGGAAAGTCTCTGTAAACGTTTTTTAGAGAGTTTCCTAATTACTAGGATCATATTATGGTCTGATAAACCTGTTAACAGATTATATGTTTTTGACACTCTGTCAGGTTTGTTTGTGAAGATCAGGTCTATAAGTGTTTTACTTGTCTTGGAGATTCTGGTTGGCTCTTTTATTATTTGGTGCAGTTTGTGTTTAGAAACAACTGTTTTAAGTTTTTGCTTACAGTTTTTGTCCAGCCAGTTTATATTAAAATCTCCAAGTACAATATTTTCAGATCTAAAATTTAGTGCTTGAAGCAAGTCATCAAATCTTTGGTAGAATGCTAAATTGTGTTTAGGTGGATTGTACAGGACTATTATGTTAAAATTCATTTTGGGTGACAGAACTACATTTAAAATTAGACATTCTAATCCATTAGTGTCTAAGTTAACCAAAGTGCATTTAAAAATGTCCTGCATGTAAATTAACACTCCACCTCCTTTTCCTGACAGTCTGTCTTTGTGAAAACAGGTGTACCCAGGCACATCAATCATGGTTGTTGGGGTGGGACTGGACAACCAGGTTTCAGTCAAGGCCAAAAAGTCCAGGTTGGAGTCCATTAACAAATGCTGAATTTGATCTCTCTTAGGTATAATACTTGGTATGTTCAAAAGACCACCAGTAATGCCCTTCATTTTTTTCTTTGAGTCCCAAATCACCTTTGCGTGGTTTACTGTTTGAAAATATTTCACACCTTTTTGCTGGAAAGCTGCCCGGCTGTGGGCTATTTTTTCTTTGAATCTGTCCTGCAGCAGAGGAAGATGTGATGGTGCAGGTGCTTGAGCCTTGAGCAAGAGGGTTGGGTCAGAGTCTTCTTGTGGGGAAGAGCTTCTGCTCTGCTTGATTTCTTGGGGAGTAATCAGGCTTCCTTCAGTGATTTCAGAACAGTGTAACACTAGAAAATATCCGATTTACAAGTAAAATTAAATAAATGAGTAAATAAAATAAATTTAAAAAAATAAATAAATAACAATAACAATAATAAATAAATCAATGAATACTATTTTTAAAAAGGAAAGGAATGGAATAAAGCAAATGTTTTTCAGAAAGGATAAGTTGTTCTAAGTTCCTACTGGACTTCTCATTAACTCAGTAATTTGGAGTAGAGTAGTGTTACAATGTCTCTTATCTGTTGGTGGTCCAGCTGGGTTGGTGAAGTGTTGAGACTGGTGGCTACAGCACTGTAACTGTCTCTCTGGGCCTGAGGCTGGGCCTGAGTCTTCCATGGCTGCTGTGGCTGCTCCTGCTGTTGTCGATACCAACTGTGTTGCTTCTGGAGAGCTTGGGGAGGTCCCTGCAGAGGTGGGGTGTAGTGTGTTGCAGTGGGGTTGTAGCCCTGAGGAGATGGGACGGCGGGGTAGAGAGGGTTGGTGGTGCTGGGTCTCTGAAGCTGTGGCTGTGGTGTAGTTTGTTGCAGTGGGGTTGTAGCCCTGAGGAGATGGGACGGCGGGGTAGAGAGGGTTGGTGGTGCTGGGTCTCTGAAGCGGTAGAGCTGGGGTGTAGTGTGGCCGGGTGGGTTTAAACTTCTGTGAGAAGCTCTTGTTGGTGGTTTCTTCAGCGTGCTGCAGCCTTCTGCGGGGGTTACGGTGGTTGGTTGCGATCTTTTTGTGGTGAGGTGCTGATCTATTGTGGTTTAGAGCTGCATCTTTGATATCCTTTGCAAACAGTCGTACACCACTGTGGTTGAGATGTAAGTCATCGTACAGGTGTTGGTAAAAGATTTTAGCATGGTATGCCATGTAGACGTTTGGTATACCTGTGCATGCTTTAGATATTTCAGCATTGATTTTGTTGATCTCATGCTGAGGAACGTCTCTTCTTGGTAACAGGGTGGATATGGTTACCCTGGCTGTGGGGGCTGCTGAGGTTGCGCTCTCTGTCACCTGTCTTAGAGAGCGTGCTATGTCCTTGTTGTGTGTGAGATCATTTGTCCTGGTGTGGATCAGGATGTGTTTAACACCCTGGAGATCTGTAGTGGTCAGGTTCTTTATGGCGTCTGAGGTGGTGGGACTCAGAATCATCCTGGATCTTCTGCCAGGGAAGAGGCATTTCCTATCGATGTACTTTCCATTGGAATCACACAGAAATACAATGTCTGTGTTGTTGTTTGTCGCAGAGGGTGGTGTGTTGAGTCGGATGTTGTCAGTGTTTGGTTGGGCTGTGAGGTCGGGAGGAGAGGGATGTGGGGATGGTGGGTGAAGAAGATGCCAGAGAAGCAGATGGCTTTGGATTGATGCTCTGGCTCTTCTGTTTCTCCTGGTCTGTAGTGTCCACAGGGAAGTGGGGAGGAGGCCTGGTAGGGGTCACTGTGGGGAGGGAGGCTGAAGATGTTTGGGTGTCAGATGGTTCTGGTTCCCTGTTGCAGAGACTGTGTCGGGCTGGAGTGGTGGACTGAAGTCAGCTCTCCCATCAGTCTTTTGACTGTCTCTCTCAGAGAACAGTTGTCTTCTTCCAGCTCTCGAACAGCCTGCTGGAGTTCATTTATCTGGTATCTTTGGTCTTGAACTGTGGAAAACATCTCCACTGAGGGCCTGTCATTAGACCTCTGAAGGCTGCACATTGTCTTCTCTCTGAACTCAATGAACTCTCGCTCTAGGACAGAGAGTCCCTCTCTCAGGATGTTGAGGCGGGTGGAAAGCTTGGGTGAATCAGTGTTTGGTGGAGCTGGAGGTCTGCTGAGAAGAGATGACCTGGTCTGGAGCTCTTGTGGAGGAGGAGAATCTTTTGGTGCTGCAATGATTTTCAATGTTTGGAAGCTGTTTTCAAAGTTGTCCAGACTATTTTCTGATCCCTGGATCATTACTGTTCCATCGTGGTATATATTGACAGTTAAGATGGGAGATGAACGGTCTGCATCTTCATAGGCAGTGATCTGTCTGCCTTTATTAATCCCATCCTTCTTAATGAGAGTAAACTACTTACATATTGCTGCATGCCAACTTTCAGGATGCTGAGTGAAGAACAGTAGGTTGCATTTTACTTTTTAGTTGTTCTTCTTGATGAAGTCTGCTACCAGTGTCTCTGGATTAGCATGTAGCACATTCATTTTGAAGTCTTTCTTTTGCTGTGCTGTTAGGGTTTGTTCAGGATATTGTATTTCATAGTTAACAATCTGTCCTGGTTGATCTGTTTGTATCTATCTTCATCAGTTGTTGCTGCTCATCTGCCTTCATCACTATGCTGGATTTCAACTGACAGTTGTTGACCCACTGATTTACTGATGTGGAGAGTTATCTTGATAGAAATACCTTACTTCCTCTTTTTTAGTTCTGGTGGTGTCCTCAAAATGTTGTCAGACCAGTTTTGGATGGTAAAATGTCTTCCTTTGACAAGTGTTTCTTCTGTGGTTTTCCTTAATCCTCTGCTGTTGCGAAACAACTGGCATTTGTAGCAGTTGTATTCTCTCAATCCAGCTAGCTGCTGTGGTAGCAACTTATTTTGGTGAAAAACCAGTTGAAAAATTGTAGAAAAGTCTTCTTTCTTGTTTTGCATGGTTGAATGGTCCTTAAAATTGTCTTACGTTGTAGATTTACTTTGTAAATTGGATATTATGAAGCAAAACACAAAAATGACAAAAAGTTTCAGGAGCTCATGTTCTCTGTTGTCAAAATAAGCAGGGTATAATGAAACAACACATTTTGGCATATGTCAGTATAACATGAAGTAAAAAATCGATGTCCCTCCCAAATGAGAAAAAAAGCCTAGAGCCTTACTAAAAGTTGTGTTTTTCTGCTTAACTATGTTCCTGCAGTGTTTTTTGCTTATTGGGGAGGAAAATCTCTATTTTACTTCATGTTGTACTGAAACATGCCAAAATCTGTTGTTTCACTCTAAGCTTCTTATTTTGTGCAACGAAGTCTGTTATATTTATGAAACTGATTAATTCTTCCTTAAAGTTGTGTTTTTCTGCTTAATTCTGTTCCTGCAGTGCTTTTTGATCTTTAGTGAGGAAAGTCTCTATTTTACGTCATGTTATACTGAAAGACGCCAAAATTTTTTGTTTCACTCTAAACTGCTTAGTTTTGGCAAGAAAGTCTGTTATATTTATGAAACTGATGAATTCTTCCTGAAAGTTGTGTTTTTCGGCTGCTCCGTTCCTGCAGTGTTTTTTGCTCACTTGGGAGGAAAAACTATATTTTACTTCATGTTATACTGAAACATGATAAAATGTGTTGTTCAACACATATCTGCTCATTTTGGGCAAGAAAGTCTGTTATATTTATGAAACTGATGATTTCTTACTGAAAGTTGTGATTGTCTTCTGAACTCTGTTCCTGCAGTGTTTGTGGCTCATTTGGGTGGAAAATCTCTATTTTAATTCATATTATACTGAAAGACGCCAGAATGTGTTGTTTCACTATAAACTACTTAGTTTTGGCAAGAAAGTCTGTCACATTTATGAAACTGATGAATTCTTATTAAAAGTTGTGTTTTTCTTCTTAACTCTGTTCCTGCAGTGTTTGGGAGGAAAATCTATAATTTACTTCATGTTATACTAAAACATGCTAAAATGTGTGGTTCCACACTTATCTGCTTATTGTTGGCAAGAAAGTCTGTTATATCTATCAAACTGATGAATTCTTCCTGAAAGTTGAGTTTGTCTGCTGAACTATGATCCTGCAGTTTTTTTTGCTAATTGGGGAGAAAAATCTCTATTTTACTTCATGTTATACTGAAAGACACCAAAATTGTGTTGTTTCACACTACTCTGCTTAGTTTTGGCGAGAAAGTCTGTTATATTTATGAAACTGATGAATTCTTCCTGAAAGTTGTGTTTTTCTTCTTAAATCTGTTTCTGTAGTGTTTTTGTCTCTTTAGGGTGAAAAATCTCTATTTTACTGCATGTTATACTGAAACATGCTAAAATGTGTTGTTTCACTCTACGATGCCTATTTTGGCAAGAAAGTCTGTTATATTTATGAAACTGATGAATTCTTCCTGAAATTTGTATTTTTCTGCTGAAATCTGTTTCCTGTAGTGTTTTTTGTCTCTTTAGGGAGGAAAAATCTATAATTTACATGCATGTTATACTGAAACATGCAAAATGTGTTGTTTCACTAAGCTGCCTATTTTGGCAAGAAAGTCTGTTATATTTATGAAACTGATGAATTCCTTATTAAAAGTTGTGTTTTTTTTCTGCTGAACTCTGTTCCTGCAGTGTTTTTTGCTCTTTAGGGAGGAAAATCTATAATTTCACTGCATGTTATACTGAAACATGCTAAAATGTGTTGTTTCACTCTACGCTGCTTATTTTGGCAAGTAAGTCTGTTATATTTATGAAACTGATGAATTCTTATTAAAAGTGGTGTTTTTCTGCTTAACTCTGTTCCTGCAGTGTTTCTTGCTTTTTTGGGAGGAAAAACTCTGTTTAAAACCTGTTGTTTCACGATAAGCTGCTAAGTTTTGGCAAGAAAGTCTGTTATATTTATGAAACCGATGAATTCTTCCTGGAAGTTGTTTTTTTTCGTCTTAACTCTGCAGTGTTTTTGGCTCTTTAGGTTGGAAAATCTATATTTTACTCATGTTTAAAACCTGTGTTGTTTCACTCTGATAAGCTGCTAAGTTTTGGCAAGAAAGTCTGTTATATTTATGAAACTGATGAATTCTTCCTGAAAGTTGTGTTTTTCTTCTTAACTCTGCAGTGTTTTGGGCTCTTTAGTGTGGTAAATCAATAATTTACTTCATGTTATACTGAAAGAAGCCAAAATGTGTTGTTTACTCTAAGCTGCTTAGTTTTGGAAAGAAGTCTGTTATATTTATGAAACTATGAATTCTTATTGAAAGTTGTGTTTTCGTCTTAACTTTGTTTCTGCAGTGTTTTTGGCTCATGAGGGTGGAAAATCTCTATTTTACTTCATGTTATACTGAAAGAAGCCAAAATGTGTTGTTTGACTCTAAGCTGCTTAGTTTTGGCAAGTAAGTCTGATATATTTATGAAACTAATGAATTCTTATTGGAAGTTGTGTTTCTCTTCTTAACTCTGTTCCTGCAGTGTTTTTTGCTCATTTGGGAGGAAAATCTATAAATTACTTCATGTTATACTGAAACATGCCAAAATCTGTTGTTTCACTCTAAGCTTCTTATTTTGGCAAGAAAGTCTGTTATATTTATGAAACTGATGAATTCTTACTAAAAGTTGTGTTTTTATTCTTAACTCTTTTCCTGCAGTGTTTCTTGCTTTTTTGGGAGGAAAATCTATAAATTACTTCATGTTATACTGAAAGATGCCAAATTGTTTTGTTTCACTCTAAGCTGCTTCTTAGTTGTGGCGAGAAAGTCTGTTATATTTATGAAACTGATGAAATCTTATTAAAAGTTCTGTTTTTCTTCTTAGCTCTGTTCCTGCAGTGTTTTTTGCTCATTTGGGAGGAAAATCTCTATTTTACTTCATGTTATACTGAAACATGCCAAAATGTGTTGTTTCACACTACTCTGCTTAGTTTTGGCGAGAAAGTCTGTTATATGTATGAAACTGATCAATTCTTCCTGAAAGTTGTGTTTTTCTTCTTAACTCTTCAGTGTTTTTGGCTCTTCAGGGTGGAAAATCAATAATTTACTTCATGTTATACTGAAAGAAACCAAAATGTGCTGTATCACTAAGCTGCTTAGTTTTGGCAAGAAAGTCTGTTATATTTATGAAACTGATGAATTCTTATTAAAAGTTGTGTTTTTCTTCTTAACTCTGTTTCTGCAGTGTTTTTGGCACTTCAGGGTGGAAAATCTATAATTTACTTCATGTTATACTGAAAGAAACCAAAATGTGCTGTATCACTAAGCTGCTTAGTTTTGGCAAGAAAGTCTGTTATATTTATGAAACTGATGAATCCTTATTAAAAGTTGTGTTTTTCTTCGTAACTCTGTTTCTGTAGTGTTTTTGTCTCTTTAGGGTGAAAAATCTCTATTTTACTGCATGTTATACTGAAACATGCTAAAATGTGTTGTTTCACTCTACGATGCCTATTTTGGCAAGAAAGTCTGTTATATTTATGAAACTGATGAATTCTTCCTGAAATTTGTATTTTTCTGCTGAACTATGTTCCTGCATTGTTTTTGGCTCTTTAGGGAGGAAAATCTATAATTTACATCATGTTATAATGAAAGACACCAAAATTGTGTTGTTTCACTAAGCTGCTTAATTTTGGCAAGTAAGTCTGTTATATTTATGAAACTGGTTAATTCTTATTAAAAGTTGTGTATTTCTTCTTAACTCTGTTCCTGCAGTGTTTCTTGCTTTTTTGGGAGGAAAAACTCTGTTTAAAACCTGTTGTTTCACGATAAGCTGCTAAGTTTTGGCAAGAAAGTCTGTTATATATAGGAAACTGATGAATTCTTCCTGAAAGTTGTGTTTTTCGTCTTAACTTTGTTTCTGCAGTGTTTTTGGCTCATGAGGGTGGAAAATCTCTATTTTACTTCATGTTATACTGAAAGAAGCCAAAATGTGTTGTTTGACTCTAAGTTGCTTAGTTTTGGCAAGAAAGTCGCTTATATTTATAATATTTATATTTATATTTATTAAAAGTCGTGTTTTTCTCCTTAACTCTGTTCCTGCAGTGTTTCTTGCTTTTTTTGGAGGAAAATCTATAATTTACTTCAGGTTATACTGAAACATTCTAAAATGTGTAATTTCACTCTAAGCTGCTTAGTTTTGGCAAGAAAGTCTGATATATTTATGAAACTGATGAATTCTTATTAAAAGTTGTGTTTTCCTTCTTAACTCTCTGTTAGTGCAGTGTTTTTTGCTCTTTAGGGAGGAAAATCTATAATTTACTTCATGTTATACTTAAACCAGTGGCGGACTTAGCAATTTTGGGGGCCTAAGGCGAACATAGCTTAGGGGCCCTCTTCATCTGTTCTTTAGAAACAAAAAAGTAGAAAAGGCAAAGGCCAGTGTTTCCCCTCGCTTTTTTGCTATCTATCAATTTATCTTATTCATTTATTCATCTATCATCCATTAATATTCATATATTGGGTATCAGTATATCTTAATTTTTTTTCTTTTGTTGTTCATTCATTCAACTATCAAAATTAAATAACTCACTCACCAAGTTTGGTCTTGTACAAGGTGGTGCAGTCTGGTTTATTCTATTTGGTAAACTCTGACATACTATGATCAGTTTTGGGAGTAAAGGGATTAAAATAACAATGTTACTAACACTGTTACTTTTTCCCAGTAACAGCTAATGCAATCAACTATTTCAAACGTTATAACGCCATTAACGTTACCGACAGTGAAATGTGGCGAGCTACTTTGCACCATTATCCAGCAGTTGTTATCCGACCTGCCTCACTCAGTCAGACACAGACAGGATTTGTGCTTCTAACAGACAGGCGAGAAAACTCGATACCAGAGTTGCCAGGTCTGCTAATTATAAGCAACTTCCTTCTTTTTTTTCTAACTTGCATGTGCATATTGGGAGTTGTAGGTTGCAGTTTTTTGGGCCTGTTCCAATAGTGCAGCTGTTCATTTGGACTTGTTGAGCCCCCAAACCATCAATATAAACCCAATTCAGAAGCAGTTAAAATCATTTTAGCCCTTTCTAAATACAAATTTAAATTTTACTGTAAAATTAGTCTTTCAACCTAAAATAAATCCTCATAGCCAGACACATTTATTTCTAATGTAGCTACTATTTTCTCCATGATAAAGTTGTAGAGGGTTAAGATAAATCTTAGATAAAACCCTGACATGTCTTTTTGGTTACAAAATACAAGGTTAGACTGTTTAGCAATAACAGTTATAAATAACAGCAGCCCCTCCCTTCACCTCTGTATAAAGAAAAGGATGTTTAATAAGTAAATTAAGAGACAAAAAAGAAGAAGTATGACTTTGAAATTGAAATGTACTGTGGAAAAAAAATTAAAAGTCCTTAAGCAAAGTGTTTGTCTGTTGTTAGTAAATCTAAAATCTAGAGACCAAAAACAGCGAGAACTCCACTGATGATGTCAGAGCTGCTGCAGCAGGTACCAACAAGGACGGACACAGGGACACACACAGCTCAAGCAGGAAAAGAGTTTTCAGAAAAGTAACACATCAGTGTTTTTACCTGGGAACTAATTACATTTATGAAGGAATATTCTGTTAGTACCTCAGTTACTTTTTTGGGGGGGGAAAGTAACTAGTAGCTGTAACCATTATTTTTTAAGTAATTTGAACAACACTGACTATGATGTTTGTCCTTTTAGGGTCTCCATAGACATATTTGCCACATTTTGACCTGATTTATACACCATTCACTGCAAACAGCTCTGAGACCCACTTATGGACCTCCACCCACAGGTTGAGAACCACTTCACTAGTAGATGGTAATTGAAGCTTAATACTTAATAGGTTGTTCTTATATCATGGATAATATGTGATGCAGGAAACTTCGGGATGAATTTATAATTTAGAAACAGTGAGTGAGGGAAAACAGGGACTGATGAAGGATGATGAGTTTTAATTCATCAAAAAGCTGATTTGTCATTTTTCAACACTTTGTGTTCACTTCAACGGAGCACATGAGCTATCAAGACACTGTTTGAGTTATAAAACCGCACAAAGTGACTGATGAGCTCTCACTGTCCCTGGCTGCGATGCGCGTCCGTCTGCGTCTATGTGCTCACAGGCAAACCGGTGCGCGCGCGCAAAGACGCAGAGCTATTCAGGAGGGATTTAGATGAAATGTTCACATGTGCATCACAAATACAGCAGATGAAAATCTGTCCTTCAGCTTTTCCTTCCTTTCTCTGCTTTGTGTGGAAGCCTTACTGAAATCAGTGCCCGTTTCATTCATGTTATTCCCCGTTTAACCGAAGGCAATGTTTGTTTGTTGAATGTTTTGAACGATCAGACTGTGCGGGACAGAGTGCATGGCCTCTTGCTCAGCAGAGTCAGACGACAGGCCACAGAAGGGAGGAAAGGAGAAATGCATTTTAATGACTATAATGAAATGATGGTGATGCATCAGACTCTTAAATTGCGCAAATTAGAGTGACATTTTTTTATGTGCGATTGTATTTATACAATGGTAATTACTTAGACTTCCATAATGTAAAGCAACTAATGTGTAGAGGGCTCGAGAGGGACAGAAGGAGAGTGGAGGTTTTTCATATGTGCTCATCATCCAGCACTAACTCAACAGGACTGTCAGGAGGGGGCTGTGTGGCCACGGACTCACCCCACCTTCATCATCACTGCTTTGCAGGGCACGCGACACTTGGCTCGGGAGAAGCCAGTCGCACGAGCCCGCTGGAACTCATAGTCTGCGACGATTAGCCTAGCTCTGGCTTTGGCAGTGTATTTTTTGATTTCCTCTTGCCCTTTCCTTTTCTCCGACCCTCTCTGATAACTTAGCTTCATTTTAACTCTCACGCTTCTCAGTTCTCACATAAACAAACCTACATAACTTCTTGGCTGCTCAGTCTTCCGTCATAATGGGACAGTCCATTGTAGAGGCTATGGGGGGAGCAGATAATATGATTTTGGCATTCTGATGTTTTGTTTGTTTGTCTTGCCATTTATATTATTATTAAACTAATATAATTATAAATGACAATTGTGAAGGTGCTGCTGGCTGTAGGGCCCCTGGCCCTTGTTGGCTGGGGCAGGGGCAACTGTTTGGGGGCCCCCTACAAGTTGGGGGCCTAAGGCATTCGCCTACTTCGCCTTAATGGTAGATCCGCTCCTGACTGAAACATGCTAAAATGTGTTGTTTCACTCTACGCTGCTTATTTTGGCAAGAAAGTCTGTTATATTTATGAAAGTTGTGTTTTTCTTCTTCACTATGCAGTATTTTTGAGAGGGGTCTGGCTGCAGACCTGCACTGAGAGGACCCAGCGTTGCAGACCTGCACTGAGAGGACCCCCTGAACTGAGAGGACCCGACGTCACGTTTTTTTTTCTCACATCACATGCTCCAGTGTGTTTTTTTCCCGTGAAGAGAGAAGCTGAGTTATAGTCGAGTGACTACTTTTCATCTTTTTCGAAGAAACAGGAACAGTCTTTATTCCATTACAAACGTTGTCTTTTCCATTATATACTGCTCTGTGTCATAATATTTATTGGAAAGAAATGACTTTTGCACTTTTGGGTGTTTTCCGCGCTGCAATCCAATCCAAAAGTTAGCCTAGTTAGCGCTAGCCTAACGGAGGCTAGCGCTAACTAGGCTAACTTTTGGATTGGACATGGATGTTTTATATAGATATATCTATGAGATAAGCTTGACATGACAGGCTGTCACTGCCTGTGGCATTTAAACATGTATGAAGACATCCAAAGTGATCACTGTAAGCAGACTGCTTAAAGTATTAAAATCAAATTAAGCGCTGTTATCATAGTTAGGGCAGCAGTGGCTAGGGCTAACTAGGTTAACTTTAGGATTAGACATGGATGTATTATATAGATATATGAATGAAATAAGTTTGACATGAGAGGGCTTTCACTGTCGTTGGCATTTAAACGTTCTTCCCAGCGTAATGGCTTTTATTTCTGAAAAGTTTTGAATAAACTTTTGATGAGAATACGTGCTTCCAGTATATTCGCTTTTATTTTGAAAGACATCAAATCAGCTACCGGTCCTGTCAGTGCAGGTCTGCAGCCAGAACATGTGAGAAAAAAAACATGACGTCGGGTCCTCTCAGTGCAGGGGGTCCTCTCAGTGCAGGTCTGCAAAGCTGGGTCCTGTCAGTGCAGGTCTGCAGCCAGACTGTCTTGGTATTTTTTGCTTATTTGGGAGGAAAATCAATAATTTTCTTCATGTTATACTGAAAGACGCAAAAATGTGTTGTTTCACTATAAGCTGCTTATTTTGGGCAAGAAAGTCGGTCATAATTATGAAACTGATGAATTCTTACTAAAAGTTGTGTTTTTCTTCTTAGCTCTGTTCCTGCAGGTTTTTTTTGCTCATTTGAGAGGATAATCTATAATTTACTTCATGTTATACTGAAAGAAGCCAAAATGTCTTATTTCACTCTAAGCTGCTGAGTTTTGGCAAGAAAGTCTGTTGTGAAACTGGTGAATTCTTATTAAAAGTTGGGTTTTTCTTCTTAACTCTGTTCCTGCAGTGTTTATTGCTCATTTGGGAGGAAAATCTATAATTTTCTTCATGTTATACTGAAACATGCTAAAATGTGTTGTTTCAATCTACGCTACTTATTTTGGGCAAGAAAGTCTTTTATATTTATGAAACTGATGAATTCTTCCGGAAAGTTGTGTTTTTCTTCTTAGCTCTGTTTCTGCAGTGTTTTTGGCTCTTTCGGATGGAAAATCTATAATTTACTTCATGTTATACTGAAACAAGATAAAATGTGTTGTTTCACTCTAAAGCTGCTTAGTTTTGGCAAGAAAGTCAGTTATATTCATGAAACTGATGAATTCTTATTAAAAGTTGTGTTTTTCTTCTTTCCTGTGTTTTTCCTGTGTTTTTCTTCTTTTTTTGCTTTTTTGGGAGGAAAATCTATAATTCATTTCATGTTATACTGAAACAGGCTTAAATGTGTTGTTCCACACTTATCTGCTTATTTTTGGCAAGAAAGTCTGTTATATTTATGACACTGATGAATTCTTACTGAAAGTGGTGTTTTTCTGCTGAACTCTGTTTCTGCAGTGTTTTTTGCATTTTTGGGAGGAAAATCAATAATTTACTTCATGTTATACTGAAACATGTGGTGTTTCACTCTAAACTGCTTATTTTTGGAGAGAAAGTCTGTTATATTTATGAAAATGATGAATTCTTATTAAAAGTTGTGTTTTTCTTCTTAACTCTGTTCCTGCAGTGTTTTTGGCTCTGTCGGATGGAAAATCTATTATTTACTTCATGTTATACTGAAACATGTGGTGTTTCACTCTAAACTGCTTATTTTTGGAGAGAAAGTCTGTTATATTTATGAAAATGATGAATTCTTATTAAAAGTTGTGTTTTTCTTCTTCACTCTGTTCCTGCAGTGTTTTTTGCTCATTTGGGAGGATACTTTATACTTTACTTCATGTTAAACTGAAAGACGCCAAAATGTGTTGTTTCACGATAAGCTGCTTAGTTTTGGCAAGAAAGTCTGTTATATTTATGAAACTGTTTAATTCTTATTAAAAGTTGTGTTTTTCTTCTTAACTAAGTTCCTGATGTGTTTATTGCTCATTTGGGAGGAAAGTCTCTATTTTACTTCATGTTATACTGAAACATGATAAAATGTGTTCTTCCACACTTACCTGTTAATTTTTGGCAAGAAAGTCGGTCATATTTATGAAACTGATGAATTCTTCCTGAAAGTTGTGTTTTTCTTCTTAACTCTGTTTCTGGAGTGTTTTTTGCTTTTTTGGGAGGAAAATCTCTGTTTAAAACTTGTTGTTTCACGATAAGCTGCTAAGTTTTGGCATTAAAGTCTGTTATATTTATGAAACTGATGAATTCTTCCTGAAAATTGTGTTTTTCTTCTTAACTCTGCAGTGTTTTTTGCTCATTTGGGAGGAAAATTGCTATTTTACTTCATGTTATACTGAAACATGCTAAAATGTGTTGTTCCACACTTATCTGCTTTTTTTGGCAAGAAAGTCTGTTATATTTATGAAACTGATGAATTCTTATTAAAAGTTGTGTTTTTCTTCTTAACTCTGTTCCTGCAGTGTTTCTTGCTTTTTTGGGAGGAAAATCTATAATTTACTTCATGTTATACTGAAACATGCCAAAAGGTGTTGTTCACTCAAAGCTGCTTATTTTGGCAAGAAAGTCTGTTATATTTATGAAACTGATGAATTCTTACTGAAAGTTGTGATTGTCTTCTTAACTCTGTTCCTGCAGTGTTTTTTGCTCATTTGGGAGGATAATCTATAATTTATTTCATGTTATACTGAAAGATGCCAAATTTTTTTGTTTCACTCTAAGCTGCTTCTTAGTTTTGGCGAGAAAGTCTGTTATATTTATGAAACTGATGAATTCTTCCTTAAAGTTGTGTTTTTCAGCTGAACTCTGTTCCTGCAGTGTTTTTGGCTCTTTAGGGAGGAAAATCTATAATTTACTTCATGTTATACTGAAAAACACCAAAATGTGTTGTTTCACCAAGCTGCTTAGTTTTGGCAAGAAAGTCTTTTATATTTATGAAACTGATGAAATCTTATTAAAAGTTCTGTTTTTCTTCTTAGCTCTGTTCCTGCAGTATTTTTTGCTGTTTTGGGAGGAAAGTCTCTATTTTACTGCATGTTATACTGAAACATGCGAAAATGTGTTGTTTCATGCTACTTTGATTATTGTTGGCATAAAGTCTGTTATATTTATGAAACTGATGAATTCTTATTAAAAGTTGTGTTTTTCTGCTCTTAACTCTGTTCCTGCAGTGTTTTTTTTGGCTATTTTGGGATGGAAAATCTATTAAATTTACTTCATGTTATACTGAAACATGGTAATATGTGTTGTTTCACTCTAAGCTGCTTATTTTTGGCAAGAAAATCGGTCATATTTATGAAACTGATGAATTCTTATTAAAAGTTGTTTTTCTTCGTAACTCTGTTTCTGGGTTGTTTTTTGCTCTTTAGAGTGGAAAATCTCTATTTTACTTCATGTTATACTGAAAGACGCAAAAATATGTTGTTTCACTATATGCTGCTTAGTTTTGACAAGAAAGTCTGTTATATTTATGAAAGTTTTGAATTGTTCCTGAAAGTTGTGTTTTTCTGCTTAATTCTGTTCCTGCAGTGTTTTTTGCTCATTTGGGAGGAAAATCTCTGTTTAAAACTGTGTTGTTTCAACACCTATTTGCTTAAGTTTTGACAAGAAAGTCTGTTATATTTATGAAAGTTTTGAATTGTTCCTGAAAGTTGTGTTTTTCTGCTTAATTCTGTTCCTGCAGTGTTTTTTGCTCATTTGGGAGGAAAATCTATAATTTACTCCATGTTATACTGAAACATGCCAAAATGTGTTGTTCAACACCTATTTGCTTATTTTACGCAAGAAAGTCTGTTATATTTATGAAAGTTATGAATTCTTCCTGAAAGTTGTGTTTTTCTGCTTAATTCTGTTCCTGCAGTGTGTTATGCTCATTTGGGAGGAAAATCTCTGTTTTACTGCATGTTATACTGAGCCATGCTAAAATGTCTTGTTTCGTGCTACTTTGCTTATTGTTGGCAGAAAGTCTGTTAAAGCTTATGAAACTGGTGAATTCTTCCTGAAAGTTGTGATTTTCTTCTTAGCTCTGTTCCTGTGTTTTTTGTCTCTTTGGGTGAAAAAGTCTCTATTTTACTGCATGTTATACACTGAAACACCAAAATGTGTTGTTTCATGCTACTTTGATTTTGGGCAAGAAAGTCTGTTATATTTATGAAACGGATGAATTCTTCCTGAAAGTTGTGTTTTTCTTCTTAACTCTGTTCCTGCAGTGTTTCTTGCTTTTTTGGGAGGAAAATCTGTAAATTACTTCATGTTTTACTGAAAGACACCAAAATGTGTTGTTTCACCTTAAGCTGCTTATTTTGGGCAAGAAAGTCTGTTATATTTATGAAACTGATTAATTCTTCCTGAAAGTTGTGTTTTTCTGCTTAACTCTGTTCCTGCAGTGTTTTTTTGCTCTTTAGAGTGGAAAATCTCTATTCTACTTCATGTTATATTGAAACATGCTGAAATGTGTTGTTCCACACCTAAATGCTTATTTTTGGCAATGAAGTCTGTTATATTAATGAAAGTTTTGAATTCTTCCTGAAAGTTGTGCTTTTCTGCTGAACTCTGTTCCTGCAGTGTTTTTTTGCATTTTTGGGATGAAAATCTATAATTTTCTTCATGTTATACTGAAACATGATAAAATGTGTTGTTTCATATTACTTTGCTTATTTTGGCAAGAAAGTCTGTTATATTTATGAAACTGATGAATTCTTCCTGAAAGTTGTGTTTTTCTGCTTAATTCCGTTCCTGCAGTGTTTTATGCTCATTTCGGAGGAAAATCTCTGTTTTACTGCATGTTATACTGAGCCAGGCTAAAATGTCTTGTTTCGTGCTACTTTGCTTATTGTTGGCAGAAAGTCTGTTATATTTATGAAACTGGTGAATTCTTCCTGAAAGTTGTGATTTTCTTCTTAAGTCTGTTTCTGTTGTGTTTTTGTCTCTTTAGGGTGAAAAATCTCTATTTTACTTCATGTTATACTGAAAGACACCAAAATGTGTTGTTTCACCTTAAGCTGCTTATTTTGGGCAAGAAAGTCTGTTATATTTATGAAACTGGTGAATTCTTCCTGAAAGTTGTGATTTTCTTCTTAACTCTGTTTCTGTTGTGTTTTTGTCTCTTTAGGGTGAAAAATCTCTATTTTACTTCATGTTATACTGAAAGACACCAAAATGTGTTGTTTCACCTTAAGTTGCTTATTTTGGGCAAGAAAGTCTGTTATATTTATGAAACTGATTAATTCTTCCTGAAAGTTGTGTTTTTCTGCTTAACTCTGTTCCTGCAGTGGTTTTGGCTCTTTCGGGAAGAAAATCTCTATTTTACTGCAGGTTATACTGAAACAGGCTAAAATGTGTTGTTTCACTCTACGCTACTTATTTTGGGCAAGAAAATCTGTTATATTTATGACACTGATGAATTCTTATTAAAAGTTGTGTTTTTCTTCTTAACTCTGTTCCTGCAGTGTTTTTGGCTCTTTAGGGAGGAAAATCTATGATTTACTTCATGTTATACTGAAACAACCTAAAATGTGTTGTTTCACTATAAGCTGCTTATTTTTGGCAAGAAAGTCTGTCATATTTATGAAACTGATAAATTCTTATTAAAAGTTGTGTTTTTCTTCTTAGCCCTGTTCCTGCAGTTTTTTTTTGCTCATTTGGGAGGATAATCTATAATTTACTTCATGTTATACTGAAAGAAGCCAAAATGTCTTGTTTCACTCTAAGCTGCTTAGTTTTGGCAAGAAAGTCTGTTGTGAAACTCATGAATTCTTATTAAAAGTTGGGTTTTTCTTCTTAACTCTGTTCCTGCAGTGTTTATTGCTCATTTGGGAGGAAAATTGCTATTTTACTGCATGTTATACTGAAACATGCTAAAATGTGTTGTTTCAATCTACGCTACTTATTTTGGGCAAGAAAGTCTGTTATATTTATGAAACTGATGAATTCTTCCGGAAAGTTGTGTTTTTCTTCTTAGCTCTGTTTCTGCAGTGTTTTTGGCTCTTTCGGATGGAAAATCTATAATTTACTTCATGTTATACTGAAACAAGATAAAATGTGTTGTTTCACTCTAAAGCTGCTTAGTTTTGGCAAGAAAGTCAGTTATATTCATGAAACTGATGAATTCTTATTAAAAGTTGTGTTTTTCTTCTTTCCTGTGTTTTTCCTGTGTTTTTCTTCTTTTTTTGCTTTTTTGGGAGGAAAATCTATAATTTACTTCATGTAATACTGAAACAGGCTTAAATGTGTTGTTCCACACTTATCTGCTTAATTTTGGCAAGAAAGTCTGTTATATCTATGAAACTGATGAATTCTTACTGAAAGTGGTTTTTTTCTGCTGAACTCTGTTTCTGCAGTGTTTTTTGCATTTTTGGGAGGAAAATCAATAATTTATTTCAAGTTATACTGAAACATGTGGTGTTTCACTCTAAACTGCTTATTTTTGGTGAGAAAGTCTGTTATATTTATGAAAATGATGAATTCTTATTAAAAGTTGTGTTTTTCTTCTTAACTCTGTTCCTGCAGTGTTTTTGGCTCTTTCGGCTGGAAAATCTACTATTTACTTCATGTTATACTGAAACAAGTGGTGTTTCACTCTAAACTGCTTATTTTTGGAGAGAAAGTCTGTTATATTTATGAAAATGATGAATTCTTATTAAAAGTTGTGTTTTTCTTCTTAACTCTGTTCCTGCAGTGTTTTTGGCTCTTTCAGATGGAAAATCTATTATTTACTTCATGTTATACTCAAACAAGATAAAATGTGTTGTTTCACTCTACGCTGCTTTTTTTTGGCAAGAAAGTCAGTTATATTTATGAAACTGATGAATTCTTAATTAAAAGTTGTGTTTTTTCTTCTTAACTCTGTTCCTGCAGTGTTTTTGCCTTTTTTGGAAAATGAAAAACTATATTTTATGATAAATTCTGAAACATGTAAAATGTGTTTCTCACACTCTTATTGTTTTGTGAAAATGTTATATCTGACTATTTATGAAACTGATGAATTCTTATTAAAAGTTGTGTTTTCTTCTTACTCTGCATTTTCTGGAGTGTTTTTTTGCTTCTTTGGAGAAAATCTAGCCTGTTTTGTTTCCTGTTATTTCAATAAGCTGCTAAGTTTTTTGGCTGACTTCAAGTTATTTTTGAAACTCTGATGAATTATAGAAGAGAAACTGTTCTTCTTTCTAAAAGTTGTGTTTTTCTTTACTTCTTTTTTCTGCAGTGTTTTTTTTACTTTTTAGGAAAACCTAAAGTTTACTTCATGTTATACTGAAACATGCCAAAATGTGTTGTTTCACTCTAAGCTGCTTAGTTTCGGAAAGAAAGTCTGTTATATTTTCGGAACTGATGAATTCTTTTTAAAAGTTGTGTTTTTCTTCTTTACTTTGTTTCTGCAGTGTTTTTGGCTCATTAGGGTGGAAAATCCATATTTTACTTCACGTTTAAAGACGCCAAAATGTGTTGTTTTACTCTAAGGTTTAGTTTTGGCAAGAAAGTCTATTATGTTTATGAAACTGATGAATTCTTATTAAAAGTTGTGTTTTTCTTCTTAACTCTGTTTCTGCAGTGTTTTTGGCTCTTTAGGGTGGAAAATCTATATTTTACTTCATGGTATACTGAAGGACGCCAAAATGTGTTGTGTCAATCTAAAGCTGCTTAGTTCTGGCAACAAAGTCTGTTATACTTGTGACACTGATAAATTCTTATTAAAAGTTGTGTTTTTCTTCATAACTCTGTTCCTGCAGTGTTTTTTGCTTTTTTGGGTGGAAAATCTATAATTTACTTCATGTTATACTGAAACAGGCTTAAATGTGTTGTTTCACTCTACGCTGCCTAGTTTTGGCAAGAAAGTCTGTTATATTCATGAAACTGATGAATTCTTACTGAAAGTTGTGTTTTTCTGCTGAACTCTGTTTCTGCAGTGTTGTTGTCTCTTTCAGGTGGAAAATCTACATTTTACTTCATGGTATACTGAAAGACGCAAAAATGTGTTGTTTCACTATAAGCTGTTTGTTTATGGCAAGAAAGTCTGTTATATTTATGAAACTGATGAATTCTTATTAAAAGTTGTGTTTTTCTTCTTAACTCTGTTTCTGCAGTGTTTATGGCCCTTTACGGAGGAATATCTCTGTTTTACTGCATTTGATACTGAAACATGCTAAAATGTGTTGTTTCACTTGAAGCTGCTTAGTTTTGGCAAGAAAGTCTGTTATATTTATGAAACTGATGAATTCTTCCGGAAAGTTGTGTTTTTCTGCTTAGCTCTGTTTCTGCAGTGTTTTTGGCTCTGTCGGATGAAAAATCTATAATTTAATTCATGTTATACTCAAACAAGATAAAATGTGTTGTTTCACTCTAAAGCTGCTTAGTTTTGGCAAGAAAGTCTGTTATATTTATGAAACTGATGAATTCTTATTAAAAGTTGTGTTTTTCTTCTTAACTCTGTTCCTGCAGTGTTTTTTGCTTTTTTGGGTGGAAAATCTATAATTTACTTCATGTTATACTGAAACATGCTAAAATGTGTTGTTTCACTATCAGCTGCTTATTTTGGGCAAGAAAGTCTGTTATATTCATGAAACTGATGAATTCTTATTAAAAGTTGTGTTTTTCTTCTTAACTCTGTTCCTGCAGTGTTTTTGGCTCTTTAGGGCGGAAAATCTATAATTTACTTCATGTTATACTGAAAGACGCCAAAATGTGTTGTTTCACTATAAGCTAATTATTTTGGGCAAGAAAGTCTGTTATATTTATGAAACTGATGAATTCTTATTAAAAGTTGTGTTTTTCTTCTGAACTCTGTTTCTGCAGTGTTTTTGGCCCTTTACGGAGGAAAATCTCTGTTTTACTGCATGTGATACTGAACATTCTAAAATGTGTTGTTTCATTATAAGCTGCTTAGTTTTGGTAAGAAAGTCTGTTATATTTATGAAACTGATGAATTCTTCCTGAAAGTTGTTTTTTTCTTCTTAATTCTGCAGTGTTTTTTGCTTTTTTGGGAGGAAAATCTATAATTTTCTTCATGTTATACTGAAACATTCTAAAATGTGTTGTTTGACTATAAGCTGCTTATTTTGGGCAAGAAAGTCTGTTATATTTATGAAACTGATGAATTCTTATTAAAAGTTGTGTTTTTCTTCTTAACTCTGTTCCTGCAGTGTTTCTTGCTTTTTTGGGCAAAAAATCTGTAATTTACTTCATGTAATTCTGAAACATGGTAAAATGTGTTGTTTCACTCTACGCTGCTTATTTTTGGCAAGAAAGTCGGTCATATTTATGAAACTGATGAATTCTTATTAAAAGTTGTGTTTTTCTTCTTAACTCATTTTCTGGAGTGTTTTTTTTGCTTTTTTGGGAGGAAAAACTCTGTTTGAAACCTGTTGTTTCACAATAAGCTGCTAAGTTTTGGCTAGAAAGTCAGTTATATTTTTGAAACCGATGAATTCTTCCTGAAAGTTGTGTTTTTCGTCTTAACTCTGCAGTTTTTTTTGGCTCTTTAGGGTGGAAAATCTCGTTTTTACTTCATGTTGAAAGAAGCCAAAATGTTTTGTTTAACTCTGAGCTGCTTAGTTTTGGAAAGAAAGTATGTAATATATAGAGGAAACTGATGAATTCTTCCTGAAAGTTGTGTTTTTCTTCTTAACTCTGTTCCTGCTGTGTTTCTTGCTTTTTTGGGCAAAAAATCTGTAATTTACTTCATGTAATTCTGAAACATGGTAAAATGTGTTGTTTCACTCTACGCTGCTTATTTTTGGCAAGAAAGTCGGTCATATTTATGAAATTGATGAATTCTTATTAAAAGTTGTGTTTTTCTTCTTTACTCATTTTCTGGAGTGTTTTTTTTTTTTGCTTTTTTGGGAGGAAAAACTCTGTTTAAAACCTGTTGTTTCACGATAAGCTGCTAAGTTTTGGCAAGAAAGTCAGTTATATTTATGAAACTGATGAATTCTTCCTGAAAGTTGTGGTTTTCGTCTTAACTCTGCAGTGTTTTTGGCTCTTTAGGGTGGAAAATCTATATTTTACTTCATGTCGAAAGACTCCAAAATGTGTTGTTTCACTCTAAGCTGCTTAGTTTTGGAAAGAAAGTCTGTTATATTTATGAAACTGATGAATTCTTATTAAAAGTTGTGTTTTTCTTCTTAACTCTGTTCCTGCAGTGCTTATTGCTCATTTGGGAGGAAAATTGCTATTTTACTTCATGTTATACTGAAACATGATAAAATGTGTTCTTCCACACTTATCTGCTTGTTTTTGGCAAGAAAGTCTGTTATATTTATGAAACTGATGAATTCTTCCTGAAAGTTGTGTTTTTCTGCTGAACTCTGTTCCTGCAGTGTTTTTGGCTCTTTAGGGAGGAAAATCTATAATTTACCTGATGTTATACTGAAAGACAGCAAAATATGTTGTTTCACTAAGCTGCTTAGTTTTGCAAGAAAGTCTGTTTAATATATGAAACTGATGAATTCTTACTGAAAGTTGTGTTTTTCTGCTTAATTCGGTTCCTGCAGTGTTTTTTTTTTATCTTTAGTGAGGAAAGTCTCTATTTTACTGCATGTTATACTGAAACATGCTAAAATGTGTTGTTTCACTTTTAGAAGCTTATTTTGGGCAAGAAAGTCTGTGATATGTATGAAAATGATGAATTCTTCCTGAAAGTTGTATTTTACTTCATGTTATACTGAAAGAAGTTAAAATTTGTTGTTTCACTCTAAGCTGCTTAGTTTTGGCAAGAAAGTCTGTTATATTTAAGAAACTGATGAATTCTTATTAAAAGTTGTGTTTTTCTTCTTAACTCTGTCCCTGCAGTGTTTTTTGCTCATTTGGGAGGATAATCTATAATTTACTTCATGGTATACTGAAACATGCTAAAATGTCTTGTTTCACTCTAAACTGCTTAGTTTTGGCAAGAAAGTCTGTTATATTTATGAAACTGATGAATTATTCCTGAAAGTTGTGTTTTTCTTCTTAGCTCTGTTTCTGCAGTGTTTTTTGCTTTTTCGGGTGGAAAATCTATATTTTACTGCATGTTATACTGAAACAGGCTTAAATGTGTTGTTTCACTCTACGCTGCCTAGTTTTGGCAAGAAAGTCTGTTATATTTATGAAACTGATGAATTCTTCCTGAAAGTTGTGTTTTTCTGCTGAACTCTGTTTCTGCAGTGTTGTTGTCTCTTTCAGGTGGAAAATCTATATTTTACTGCATGTTATACTGAAACAGGCTTAAATGTGTTGTTTCACTATAAGCTGCTTAGTTCTGGAGAGAAAGTCTGTTATATTTATGAAACTGATGAATTCTTACTGAAAGTTGTGTTTTTCTGCTTAATTCGGTTCCTGCAGTGTTTTTTTTTTTATCTTTAGTGAGGAAAGTCTCTATTTTACTGCATGTTATACTGAAACATGCTAAAATGTGTTGTTTCACTTTTAGAAGCTTATTTTGGGCAAGAAAATCTGTGACATTTATGAAAATGATGAATTCTTCCTGAAAGTTGTATTTTACTTCATGTTATACTGAAAGAAGATAAAATTTGTTGTTTCACTCTAAGCTGCTTATTTTTGGCAAGAAAGTCTGTTATAATTATGAAACTGATGAATTCTTATTAAAAGTTGTGTTTTTCTTCTTAACTCTGTCCCTGCAGTGTTTTTTGCTCATTTGGGAGGATAATCTATAATTTACTTCATGGTATACTGAAAGAAGCCAAAATGTCTTGTTTCACTCAAAACTGCTTAGTTTTGGCAAGAAAGTCTGTGATATTTATGAAACTGATGAATTCTTCCTGAAAGTTGTGTTTTACTGCTGAACTCTGTTCCTGCAGTGTTTTTGGCTCTTTAGGGTGGAAAATCTATAATTTACTTCATGTTATACTGAAAGACGCCAAAATGTGTTGTTTCACTCTAAGCTGCTTAGTTTTGGCAAGAAAGTCTGTCATATTTATGAAACTGATGAATTCTTACTGAAAGTTGTGTTTTTCTGCTTAACTCTGTTCCTGCAGTGTTTTTTGCTCATTTGGGAGGAAAATCGCAATTCTACTTCATGTTATACTGAAACATGCTAAAATGTGTGGTACCACACTTATCTGCTAATTGTTGGCAAAAAAGTCTGTTATATTTATTATTGTGTTTTTCTTCTTAACTCTGCAGTGTTTTTGGCTCTTTAGGGTGGAAAATCTATAATTTACTTCATGTTATACTGAAAGACGCCAAAATGTGTTGTTTCACTCTAAGCTGCTTAGTTTTGTCTGTTATATTTATGAAACTGATGAATTCTTATTAAAAGTTGTGTTTTTCGTCTTATCTCTGTTCCTGCAGTGTTTTTTGCTTTCTTGGGAGGAAAATCTCTGTTTTACTGCATGTTATACTAAAACAACCTAAAATGTGTTGTTTCACTCTACGCTGCTTAGTTTTGGCAAGAAAGTTTGTTATATTTATGAATTCTTACTAAAAGTTGTGTTTTTCTGCTGAACTCTGTTCCTGCAGTGTTCTTTGCTTCATTTTTGGGAAGAAAATCTATAATTTACTTCATGTTATACTGAAAGACGCCAAAATGTGTTGTTTCACTCTAAGCTGCTTATGTTGGGCAAGAAAGTCTGTTATATTTATGAAACGGATGAATTCTTAAGACTTGTGTTTTTCTTCTTAACTCTGTTCCTGCAGTGTTTTTTGCTCATTTGGGAGGAAAATCTATAATTTACTTCATGTTATACTGAAACATGCAAAAATGTGTTATTATTTTTGGCACGAAAGTCTGTTATATTTATGAAACTGATGAATTCTTACTAAAAGTTTGTTTTTCTGCTTAACTCTGTTCCTGCAGTGGTTTTGGCTCTTTCGGGAGGAAAATCTCTATTTTACTGCATGTTATACTGAAACATGCTAAAATGTGTTGTTTCACTCTACGCTGCTTATTTTGGCAAGAAAGTCTGTTATATTTATGATACGGATGAATTCTTATTAAAAGTTGTGTTTTTCTTCTTAACTCTGTTCCTGCAGTGTTTTTTGCTCATTTGGGAGGAAAATCTATAATTTACTTCATGTTATACTGAAACATGGTAAAATGTGTTGTTTCACTATAAGCTGCTTATTTTTGGGAAGAAAGCCTGTCATATTGATGAAACTGATGAATTCTTATTAAAAGTTGTGTTTTTCTTCTTAGCTCTGTTTCTGCAGTGTTTTTTGCTTTTTCGGGTGGAAAATCTATATTTTATTGCATGTTATACTGAAACATGCTAAAATTTGTTGTTTCACTCTACGCTGCTTATTTTGGCAAGGAAGTCTGTTATATTTATGAAACTGATGAATTCTTCCACAAAGTTGTGTGTTTCTTCTTCACTCTGCAGTATTTTTGAGAGGGGTCTGGCTGCAGACCAGCACTGAGAGGACCCAGCGTTGCAGACCTGCACTTGAGAGGTCCCCCTGCACTGAGAGGACCCGACGTCACGGTTTTTTTCTCACATCACATGCTCCAGTGTGTTTTTGTCCCGTGAAGAGAGAAGCTGAGTTATAGTCGAGTGACTACTTTTCATCGTTTTCGAAGAAACAGGAACAGTCTTTATTCCATTACAAACGTTGTCTTTTCCATTATATACTGCTCTGTGTCATAATATTTATTGGAAAGAAATGACTTTTGCACTTTGGGTGTTTTCCGCGCTGCAATCCAATCCAAAAGTTAGCCTAGTTAGCGCTAGCCTAACGGAGGCTAGCGCTAACTAGGCTAACTTTTGGATTGAACATGGATGTTTTATATAGATATATCTATGAGATAAGCTTGACATGACAGGCTGTCACTGCCTGTGGCATTTAAACATGTATGAAGACACCCAAAGTGATCACTGTAAGCAGACTGCTTAAAGTATTAAAAGCAAATTAAGCGCTGTTATCGTAGTGAGCGCAGCAGTGGCTAGGGTAACTTTAGGATTAGACATGGATATTTAGATATATGAATGAAATAAGTTTGACATGGGAGGGCTTTCACTGTCGTTGGCATTTAAACGTTCTTCCCAGTGTAATGGCTTTTATTTCTGAAAGGTGTTGAATAAAGTTTTGACGAGAATACGTGCTTCCGGTATATTCGCTTTTATTTTGAAAGACTTTAAATCAGCTTCCGGTTGTGTCAGTGCAGGTCTGCAGCCAGAACATGTGAGAAAAAAAACATGACGTCGGGTCCTCTCAGTGCAGGTATGAAAAGGTGGGTCCTGTCAGTGCAGGTCTGCAACCAGACTGTCTTGATATTTTTTGCTCATTTGGGAGGAAAATCTATAATTTACTTCATGTTATACTGAAAGACACCAAAATGTGTTGTTTCACTCTAAGCTGCTTATTTTTGGCAAGAAAGTCAGTTATATTTATGAAACTGATGAATTCTTATTAAAAGTTGTGAATTTCTTCTTAACTCTGTTTCTGCAGTTTTTTTGCTTTTTTTGGAGGAAAATCTGTTTTACTGCATGTTATACTGAAACATGCTAAAATGTGTTGTTTCACTTCTACGCTGCTTATTTTTGGCAAGAAAGTCTGTTATATTTATGAAACTGATGAATTCTTCCTGAAAGGTGTTTTTTACTTCATGTTATACTGAAAGACTCCCAAATTTTTTTGTTTCACTCTAAGCTACTTAGTTTTGGCAAGAAAGTCTGTTATATTTATGAAACTGATGAATTCTTCCTGAAAGTTGTGTTTTTCGGCTGAACTCTGTTCCTGCAGTGTTTTTGGCTCTTTAGGAAGGAAAATCTATGATTTACTTCATGTTATACTGAAAGACGCCAACATTTTTTGTTTCACTCTAAGCTGCTTAGTTTTGGCAAGAAAGTCTGTAATATTTATGAGACTGATCAATTCTTCCTGAAAGTTGTGTTTTTCGGCTGAACTCTGTTCCTGCAGTGTTTTTGGCTCTTTAGGAAGGAAAATCTATGATTTACTTCATGTTATGCTGAAAGACACCAAAATGTGTTGTTTCACTAAGCTGCTTATTTTTGGCAAGAAAGTCTGTGATATTCATGAAACTGATTAATTCTTACTGAAAGTTGTGTTTTTCTTCTTAACTCTGTTCCTGCAGTGTTTTTTGCTCACTTGGGAGGAAAATCTATAATTTACTTCATGTTATACTGATAGAAACCAAAATGTGCTGTATCACTAAGCTGCTTAGTTTTGGCAAGAAAGTCTGTTATATTTGTGAAACTGATGAATTCTTCCTGAAAGTTGTGTTTTTCTGCTGAACTCTGTTCCTGCAGTGTTTTTTGCTCATTTGGGAGGAAAATCTATAATTTATTTCATGTTATACTGAAACATGGTAAAATGTGTTGTTTCACTATAAGCTGCTTATTTTGGGAAAGAAAGTCTGTTATATTTATGAAACTGATGAATTTTTATTAAAAGTTGTATTTTTCTGCTTAACTCTGTTCCTGCAGCGTTTTTGGCTCTTTCGGGAGGAAATCTCTATTTTACTGCATGTTATCCTGAAACATTCTAAAATGTGTTTTTTTTTACACTACGATGCCTATTTTGGCAAGAAAGTCTGTTATAATTATGAAACTGATGAATTCTTATTAAAAGTGGTGTTTTTCTTCGTAACTCTGTTATTGCAGTGTTTTTTGCTCACTTGGGAGGAAAATCTATAATTTACATCATGTTATACTGAAAGACACCAAAATGTGTTGTTTCACTAAGCTGCTTAGTTTTGGCAAGAAAGTCTGTAATATTTATGAAACTGATGAATTCTTATTAAAAGTTGTGTTTTTCTTCGTAACTCTGTTATTGCAGTGTTTTTTGCTCACTTGGGAGGAAAATCTATGATTTTACTTCATGTTATACTGAAATCTGCAAAAATGTGTTGTTTCACTCTAAGCTGCTTAGTTTTGGCAAGAAAGTCTGTTACATTCATGAAACTGATGAATTCTTATTAAAAGTTGTGTTTTTCTTCTTAACTCTGTTTCTGCAGTGTTTTTTTTGCTTTATTGGGAGGAAAATCTCTGTTTTACTGCATGTTATACTGAAACATGCTAAAATGTGTTGTTTCACTCTACGCTGCTTATTTTGGCAAGTAAGTCTGTTATATTTATGAAACTGATGAATTCCTCCTGAAAGTTGTGTTTTTCTGTTTAACTGTTCATGTTTTTTTCTCATTTGGGAGGAAAATCTCTGTTTTACTTCATGTTATACTGAAAGACGCCAAAATGTGTTGTTTCACTCTAAGCTGCTTAGTTTTGGCAAGAAAGTCTGTCATATTTATGAAACTGAAGAATTCTTACTGAAAGTTGTGTTTTTCTGCTTAACTCTGTTCCTGCAGTGTTTTTTGCTCATTTGGGAGGAAAATCGCAATTTTACTTCATGTTATACTGAAACATGCTAAAATGTGTGGTTCCACACTTATCTGCTTATTGTTGGCAAGAAAGTCTGTTATATTTATGAAACTGATGAATTCTTACTGAAAGTTGTGTTTTTCTGCTGAACTCTGTTCTTGCAGTGTTTTTTGCATTTTAGGGAGGAAAATCTATAATTTACTTCATGTTATACTGAAACATGCTAAAATGTCTTGTTTCACTAAGATGCTTAGTTTTGGCAAGAAAGTCTGTTATATTCATGAAACTGATTAATTCTTACGGAAAGTTGTGTTTTTCTTCTTAACTCTGTTAGTGCAGTGTTTTTTGCTCATTTGGGAGGAAAATCTATAATTTACTTCATGTTATACTGAAACGTGGTAAAATGTGTTGTTCCACACTTATCTGCTTACTTTTGGCAAGGAAGTCTGTCATATTATGAAACTGATGAATTCTTATTAAAAGTTGTGTTTTTCTTCTTAACTCTGTTCCTGCAGTTTTTTTTGCTTTTTTGGGAGGAAAATCTATAATTGACTTCATGTTATAATGAAACATGGTAAAATGTTTTGTTTCACTCTACGCTGCTTAGTTTTGGCAAGAAAGTCGGATATATTTATGAAACTGATGAATTCTTATTAAAAGTTGTGTTTTTCTTCTTTACTCTGTTTCTGCAGTGTTTTTTGCTTTTTTGGGAGGAAAATCTATAATTTACTTCATGTTATACTGAAACATGGTACAATGTGTTGTTTCACTATAAGCAGCTTACTTTGGGCAAGTAAGTCTGTTATATTTATGAAACTGATGAATTCTTATTAAAAGTTGCGTTTTTCTTCTTAACTCTGTTCCTGCAGTGTTTTTTTGCATTCTTGGGAGGAAAATCTCTGTTTTACTGCATGTTATACTGAAACAGGCTTAAATGTGTTGTTTCACTCTACGCTGCCTAGTTTTGGCAAGAAAGTCTGTTATATTCATGAAACTGATGAATTCTTACTGAAAGTTGTGTTTTTCTGCTGAACTCTGTTTCTGCAGTGTTGTTGTCTCTTTCAGGTGGAAAATCTACATTTTACTTCATATTATACTAAAAGACGCCAAAATGTGTTGTTTCACTATAAGCTGCTTATTTTGGGCAAGAAAGTCTGTTACATTTATGAAACTGATTAATTCTAATTAAAAGTTGTGTTTTTCTTCTTAACTTTGTTCCTGCAGTGTTTTTGGCTCTTTAGGGTGGAAAATCTCTATTTTACTGCATGTTATACTGAAACAACCTAAAATGTGTTGTTTCACTCTACGCTGCTTAGTTTTGGCAAGAAAGTTTGTTATATTTATGAAACTCATGAATTCTTACTGAAAGTTGTGTTTTTCTGCTTAACTCTGTTCCTGCAGTGTTTGTTGCATTTTTGGGAAGAAAATCTATAATTTACTTCATGTTATACTGAAAGACACCAAAATGTATTGTTTCACTCTACGCTGCTTATTTTGGGCAAGAAAGTCTGTTATATTTAGGAAACAGATGAATTCTTATTAAAAGTTGTGTTTTTCTTCCTAGCTCTGTTCCTGCAGTGTTTTTTGCTCATTTGGGAGGATAATCTATAATTTACTTCATGTTATACTGAAACATGGTAAAATGTGTTGGTTCACCCTAAGCTGCTTATTGTTGGCAAGAAAGTCGGTCATATTTATGAAACTGAAATGTGTTCGGTGATTTTCAGCCTTCAGGCTTGAAGTTTGTTGTATTTCCCTCTTACACAGGTAAGCATTGTGTTGCACTTCCGAAATGTTTTGTTTTTGTCCACGACATGTTTTCCATCAGGGACATACTTAAAGCTAGGGTCTACGATCTGAAAACCAGTTTGACTGTTGAGACAGATTTGAAAAACGCAGCCTGTCCCCCCCTTCACTCACCCCTCCCCTCAGCGTTCCAAGATCCCACCCCCTAGCTCGTGTCGCCTCCTAAAAACCTGCCCCCTCAGACAGAGCGACAAGCTGGCAGGCATATATCAGCAGAACAACAACAACCAAAAACAGCACAGCTCAACTGAAAGTAACAAACATGACAGTCATCCCCCTTGTAACACACAGCGGTAGCCTTTTCAATTGGACAGGCGACGAAGCGGGTCTGGCGTCGCCAGAGCAGAGCCAATTGTGGGCGAGGATTTATCTTTCTCGGCGTGTCCTCACCAGCTCAGTTAACAAAGCTAACAATAAGTGGCTAAAAGGCTAAAATCTATGACAGAGCCTACCTGCGCCGACCATCAACGTTCAATCATTAGCCAGTATAGGCACAGACTAACCAGAGTTATTCAGCAGACATCTCCCACTGTAGTAAACAAAGCCATTACCTGTTCAACCAGCGGCCAGTGCTGAAGGCCGGACGCCGGCTGGTGCTGCGGCTGTTTGGCAGCCGGCGCCCAGCGGCTGCTGCTGCGGTCCGAGCTGCGGATTCGCCAGCGGTGACCTGCGCTGTGTCCGGCCATTGCGGCGCAGTGTTCAACAATCCCAAATCATTCTGCAGCTTTTTCCACCGTACGATGATCCAATGTTAAGACTCCGTTGGGACCAGTATTGCTAATATTTCTTCCTTACTTAGGCCTTTTCCTCGAAACTTTTACGTTTCCTTCTCTTCGATGTGGAGGGTAACAGAAGCAGCCTCCCGGCTCCATGATGCTTCGAGTAGTGAATGCTGCTAGCTGCTCACCGGTATATCAGAGAGGTAGAGGGGAGGAGGCGGGACTATGGGCAAGACGGTGTGTAGCAATGGAGACAGGGGATTGGATGGACTCATGGACCAATCCGTGAGACCAATCCGGAACAATCCGAACTGATTGGTTTGGATTGGTCGGATTGGTCAACTATTATGCTGCTTTGCAGCAGATATACTGAATGGATTTTTTTCATTCTTTTTGGTCTTTATATTGCCTAGATCAGACCATAGGACCATAACAGCCTTATAAACGGTGTTATTAAGATGTACCAAGCTTTCAAATCGTAGACCATAGCTTTAACATGTAAGCCAAAGTAGTCCCAAAAGCCAGATCTGAATGATAGTGGAGGGTCTTCAATTTCAGCTGAAGGTAAAGCACTCGCCATGTTGCAGTGCCCTACCGTATGTAGCTTCTTCTGTCTCAGCAACTTGGGCGAATGAAAAATCAGTGGATATGTGCTCGACAATGCAGAGCACTACAGGTAAGGTTGATGAGGCAAGTCTAGAATTGTTTGCACGAAAGCAAAGGTCTTATGATGCTTTTCCACCAACAAGCGCATCCCTTCTTCAGCACGTGAAATGGTCGACCTTCCAAGCTGCCTGCATATGGGGCCAGGCAGCAGTGTATAAAATGCAGACCGTTGGGTCCTGCCAACTGGGGCTGGAAAAAAGATGGTGTGGTCTGGCAAGTGCTCTGGACAAACCTTCCACCTATTGTGGCGACTTGTGAGCAGTGATCAAAATGCGGCTGCAAGACTGAGTGCAGAGGAAGATGCAAATGTTATCACTTCGGCCTGAAATGTACGCAGCTGTGTGCCTGTGAATGTGAAGACTGAAAGAAGCCATGATTGCTAGCCATGTTTGAGTTGCTGAAATCGTACAACATGCAGCCTATGCTTGGATGTGTTTTCTGTTTTTTTGCTAACTAAAATGAAAACAGAAAAAAAAAAAGAAAACAGAAAAAAGGGAAAAAAGAAAAAAAAAAAAAACATCGGAGGCGAAGACAGCCTCTAAGTGGCCTTCCCTACAAGTAGCTTACTGGTCCGAAAGCCAAAATGAAACTAATGTCTTTAACACATCTTTTGGAAAATAACTCAACCATTCTGTTTTTTGGTGTCCTTTTTGAAAAAAGAAATAAAATTACATCTACATCACTGCTGAAAAGCAATATGCATATTTTACATCCTTGGAAACATCATCAAGAGAGTGTTTTCCATTTAATTCCTTTTTTATCATCACAATACTCAATTATTTTGATATTCTAAATGCAGAATTGGATTTCTCATACTTGTAAACATATAATTCGAAATATATGCCATCATAATAGGTCAAACGCTGTTCGAACCCATTCCGAATGGCGGCCATCTTGAAAAACGGCGGCCATCTTGGATTTTCAGCTGGAAAACGTAGTTTTCTTAGAAAGTACATCCTGGACATCATTTGTGCCACATTTGGTGCTTGTATCACAAAATGAACGATTCCTTTGAAAAATGGACTTAAGTGCCTCTACTATATAAGCTGCTTATTTTTGGCAAGAAAGTCTGTTATATTAATGAAACTGATGAACTCTTCCTGAAAGTTTTGTTTTTCTTCTCAACTCTTTTCCTGCAGTGTTTTTTGTTCTTTAGAGAGGAAAATCTATAATTTCCTTCATGATATACTGAGAGACGCCAAAATTTGTTGTTTCACTCTACGCTGCTTATTTTTGGCAAGAAAGTCTGTTATATTAATGAAACTGATGAATTCTTATTAAAAGTTGTGTTTTTCTTCTTAACTCTGTTTCTGGAGTGTTGTTGGCTCTTTATGGTGGAAAATTTATATTTTACTTCATGTTATACTGAAACAGGCTTAAATGTGTTGTTTCACTCTACGCTGCTTAGTTTTGGCAAGAAAGTCTGTTATATTTATGAAACTGATGAATTCTTCCTTAAAGTTGTGTTTTTCAGCTGAACTCTGTTCCTGCAGTGTTGTTGTCTCTTTCAGGTGGAAAATCTACATTTTACTTCATATTATACTAAAAGACCCAAAAATGTGTTGTTTCACTCTACGCTGCTTATTTTAGGCAAGAAAGTCTGTTATATTAATGAAACTGATGAATTCTTATGAAAAGCTGTGTTTTTCTTCTTAACTCTGTTCCTGCAGTGTTTTTTTTTTGCTCATTTGGGAGGGTAATATATAATTTACTTCATGTTATAGTGAAAGACGCCAAAATGTGTTGTTTCACTATAAGCTGCTTCGTTTTGGCAAGAAAGTCTGTTATATTTATGAAACTGATGAATTCTTCCTGAAAGTTGTGTTTTTCATTTTAACTCTGTTCCTGCAGTGTTTTTCGCTCATTTGGGAGGAAAATCTATAATTTACTTCATGTTATACTGAAACATGGTAAAATGTGTTGTTTCACTATAAGCTGCTTTTGTTTGACAAGAAAGTCTGTTATATTTATGAAACTGATTAATTCTTATTAAAAGTTGTGTTTTTCTTCTTAACTCTGTTCCTGCAATGTTTTTTGCTTTCTTGGGAGGAAAATCTCTGTTTTACTGCATGTTATACTGAAACAGGCTTAAATGTGTTGTTTCACTCTGCGCTGCTTAGTTTTGGCAAGAAAGTCTGTTATATTTATGAAACTGATGAATTCTTCCTTAAAGTTGTGTTTTTCAGCTGAACTCTGTCCCTGCAGTGTTGTTGTCTCTTTCAGGTGGAAAATCTACATTTTACTTCATATTATACTAAAAGACGCCAAAATGTGTTGTTTCACTCTACGCTGCTTATTTTAGGCAAGAAAGTCTGTTATATTTATGAAACTGATGAATTCTTATGAAAAGCTGTGTTTTTCTTCTTAACTCTGTTCCTGCAGTGTTTTTTTTTTGCTCATTTGGGAGGGTAATATATAATATACTTCATGTTATAGTGAAAGACGCCAAAATGTGTTGTTTCACTATAAGCTGCTTAGTTTTGGCAAGAAAGTTTGTTATATTTATGAATTCTTACTAAAAGTTGTGTTTTTCTGCTGAACTCTGTTCCTGCAGTGTTCTTTGCTTTTTTTGGGAGGAAAATCTATAATTTACTTCATGTTATACTGAAAGAAAACGAAATGTGTTCTTTCACTACAAGCTGCTTATTTTTGGCAAGAAAGTCTGTTACATTTATGAAACTGATGAATTCTGACTGAAAGTTGTGTTTTTCTGCTTAACTCTGTTCCTGCAGTGTTTTTTGCATTTTTGGGAAGAAAATCTATAATTTACTTCATGTTATACTGAAAGACGCTAAAATGTGTTGTTTCACTCTACGCTGCTTATTTGGGGAAAGAAAAACTGTTATATTTATGAAACGGATGAATTGTTAAGACTTGTGTTTTTCTTCTTCACTCTGTTCCTGCAGTGGTTTTGGCTCTTTCGGGAGGAAAATCTCTATTTTACTGCATGTTATACTGAAACATGCTAAAATGTGTTGTTTCACCCTACGCTGCTTATTTTTGGCAAGAAAGTCTGTTATATTTATGAAACTGATGAATTCTTATTAAAAGTTGTGTTTTTCGTCTTAGCTCTGTTCCTGCAGTGTTTTTTGCTTTCTTGGGAGGAAAATCTGTTTTACTGCATGTTATACTGAAACAACCTAAAATGTGTTGTTTCACTCTACGCTGCTTAGTTTTGGCAAGAAAGTTTGTTATATTTATGAAACTCATGAATTCTTCCTGAAAGTTGTGTTTTTCTGCGGAACTCCGTTTCTGCAGTGGTTTTGGCTCTTTCGGGAGGAAAATCTATAATTTACTTCATGTTATACTGAAACACGCCAAAATGTGTTGTTTCACTATAAGTTTCTTGGTTTTGGTAAGAAAGTCTGTTATATTTATGAAACTGATGAATTCTTCCTGAAAGTTGTGTTTTTCTTCTTAACTCTGCAGTGTTTTTTGCTCATTTGGGAGGAAAATCTATAATTTACTTCATGTTATACTGAAAGACGCCAAAATGTGTTGTTTCACTGTACGCTGCTTATTTTTGGCAAGAAAGTCGGTCATAATTATGAAACTGATGAATTCTTATTAAAAGTTGTGTTTCTCTTAACTCATTTTCTGGAGGGTTTTTTTTTGCTTTTTTGGGAGGAAAAACTCTGTTTAACACCTGTTGTTTCATGATAAGCTGCTTCGTTTTGGCAAGAAAGTCTGTTATATTTACGAAACTGATTAATTCTTCCTGAAAGTTGTGTTTTTCGGCTGAACTCTGTTCCTGCAGTGTTTTTTGCTTTCTTGGGAGGAAAATCTATAATTTACTTCATGTTATACTGAAACATGCTAAAATGTGTTGTTTCACTCTACGCTGCTTATTTTTGGCAAGAAAGTCTGTTATATTTATGAAACTGATGAATTCTTATTAAAAGTTGTGTTTTTCTTCTTAACTCTGTTCCTGCAGTGTTTTTGGCTTTTTTAGGAGGAAAATCTATAATTTACTTCATGATATACTGAGAGACGCCAAAATGTGTTGTTTCACTCTAAGCTTCTTAGTTTTGGCAAGAAAGTCTGTTACATTCATGAAACTGATGAATTCTTATTAAAAGTTGTGTTTTTCTTCTTAACTCTGTTCCTGCAGTGTTTCTTGCTTTTTTTTGTAGGAAAATCTATAATTTACATCATGTTATACTGAAAGACACCAAAATGTGTTGTTTCACTTAGCTGCTTAGTTTTGGCAAGAAAGTCTGTAATTTAACTCAACAGGACTGTCAGGAGGGGGCTGTGTGGCCACGGACTCACCCCACCTTCATCATCACTGCTTTGCAGGGCACGCGACACTTGGCTCGGGAGCAGCCAGTCGATAGTCTCTGACGATTAGCCTAGCTCTGGCTTTGGCAGTGTATTTTTTGATTTCCTCTTGCCCTTTCCTTTTCTCCGACCCTCTCTGATAACTTAGCTTCATTTTAACTCTCACGCTTCTCAGTTCTCACATAAACAAACCCACATAACTTCTTGGCTGCTCAGTCTTCCGTCACAATGGGACAGTCCTTTGTAGAGGCTATGGGGGGAGCACATAATATGATTTTGGCATTCTGATGTTTTGTTTGTTTGTCTTGCCATTTATATTATTATTAAACTAATATAATTATAAATGACAATTGTGAAGGTGCTGCTGGCTGTAGGGCCCCTGGCCCTTGTTGGCTGGGGCAGGGGCAACTGTTTGGGGGCCCCCTACAAGTTGGGGGCCTAAGGCATTCGCCTACTTCGCCTTAATGGTAGATCGGCTCCTGACTGAAACATGCTAAAATGTGTTGTTTCACTCTACGCTGCTTAGTTTTGGCAAGAAAGTCTGTTATATTTATGAAACTCATGAATTCTTCCTGAAAGTTGTGTTTTTCTGCTGAACTCTGTTCCTGCAGTGTTTTTTGCTAATTTGGGAGGATAATCTATAATTTATTTCATGTTATACTGAAACATGCTAAAATGTCTTGTTTCAACTCTAAGCTGCTTATTTTGGGCAAGAAAGTCGGTCATAATTATGAAACTGATGAATTCTTATCAAAAGTTGTGTTTTTCTGCTGAACTCTGTTCCTGCAGTGTTTTTTTGCATTTTTGGGAGGAAAATCTATAATTTTCTTCATGTTATACTGAAACATTCTAAAATGTGATGTTTCACTCTAAGCTGCTTATTGTTGGCAAGAAAGTCTGTTATATTTATGAAACGGATGAATTCTTATTAAAAGTTGTGTTTTTCTTCTTCACTCTGTTCCTGCAGTGTTTATTGGTCATTTGGGAGGAAAATTGCTATTTTACTTCATGTTATACTGAAACATGATAAAATGTGTTCTTCCACACTAATCTGCTTATTTTAGGCAAGAAAGTCTGTTATATTATGAAACTGATGAATTCTTATTAAAAGTTGTGTTTTTCTGCTTAACTCTGTTCCTGCAGTGTTTTTTGTTATTTTGGGAGGAAAATCTGTAATTTTCTTCATGTTATACTGAAACATGGTAAAATGTGTTGTTTCACTCAACGCTGCTTATTTTTGGCAAGAAAGTCTGTTATATTTATGAAACTGATGAATTCTTACCAAAAGTTGTGTTTTTCTTCTTAACTCTGTTTCTGCAGTGTTTATGGCTCTTTATGGTGGAAAATTTATATTTGACTTCATGTTATACTGAAAGACGCCAAAATGTGTTGTTTCACTCTGAGCTGCTTAGTTTTGGCAAGAAAGTCTGTTATATTTATGAAACTGACGAATTCTTCCTAAAAGTTGTGTTTTTCTTCTTAACTCTGTTCCTGCAGTGTTTTTTGCTTTCTTGGGAGGAAAATCTATATTTTACTGCATGTTATACTGAAACAGGCTTAAATGTGTTGTTTCACTCTGAGCTGCTTAGTTTTGGCAAGAAAGTCTGTTATATTTATGAAACTGACGAATTCTTCCTAAAAGTTGTGTTTTTCTTCTTTACTCTGTTCCTGCAGTGTTTTTTGCTTTCTTGGGAGGAAAATCTCTGTTTTACTGCATGTTATACTGAAACAGGCTTAAATGTGTTGATTCACTCTACGCTGCTTAGTTTTGGCAAGAAAGTCTGTTATATTTATGAAACTGATGAATTCTTACTGAAAGTTGTGTTTTTCTTCTTAACTCTGTTCCTGCAGTGTTTTTTGCTCATTTGGGAGGATAATATATAATTTACTTCATGTTATACTGAAATGTGGTAAAATGTGTTGTTTCACTATAAGCTGCTTATTTTTGGCAAGAAAGTCTGTTATATTTATGAAAATGATGAATTCTTATTAAAAGTTGTGTTTTTCTTCTTAACTCTGTTCCTGCAATGTTTTTTGCTTTTTTGGGAGGAAAATCTATGATGTTCTTCATGTTATACTGACACATTCTAAAATGTGTTGTTTCACTGTATGCTGCTTATTTCAGGCAAGAAAGTCTGTTATATTTTTGAAACTGATTAATTCTTACTAAAAGTTGTGTTTTTCTGCTGAACTCTGTTCCTGCAGTGTTTTTTTGCATTTTTGGGATGAAAATTTATATTTTACTTCTTGTTATACTGAAAGACGCCAAAATGTGCTGTTTCACTCTAAGCTGCTTAGTTTTGTCTGTTATATTTATGAAACTGATGAATTCTTATTAAAAGTTGTGTTTTTCTGCTGAACTCTGTTCCTGCAGTGTTTTTTGCTTTCTTGGGAGGAAAATCTCTGTTTTACTGCATGTTATACTAAAACAACTTGAAATGTGTTGTTTCACTCTACGCTGCTTACTTTTGCAAGAAAGTTTGTTATATTCATGAAAATGATGAATTCTTACTGAAAGTTGTGTTTTTCTGCTTAACTCTGTTCCTGCAGTGGTTTTGGCTCTTTCGGGAGGAAAATCTCTATTTTACTGCATGTTATACTGAAACATGCTAAAATGTGTTGTTTCACTCTACGCTGCTTATTTTGGGCAAGAAAGTCTGTTATATTTATGAAACTGATGAATTCTTATCAAAAGTTGTGTTTTTCGTCTTAGCTCTGTTCCTGCAGTGTTTTTTGCTTTTTTGGGAGGAAAATCTCTTTTTTATTGTATGTTATACTGAAACAACCTAAAATGTGTTGTTCCACTCTACGCTGCTTAGTTTTGGCAAGAAAGTTTGTTATATTTATGAAACTCATGAATTCCTACTGAAAGTTGTGTTTTTCTGCTGAACTCTGTTCCTGCAGCGGTTTTTGCTCTTTCGGGAGGAAAATCTATAATTTACTTCATGTTATACTGAAACATGCAAAAACGTGTTGTTTCACTATAAGCTGCTTAGTTCTGGAGAGAAAGTCTGTTATATTTATGAAACTGATGAATTCTTATTAAAAGCTGTGTTTTTCTTCTTAACTCTGTTCCTGCAGTGTTTTTGGCTCATTTGGGAGGATAACATATAATTTACTTCATGTTATACTGAAAGACGCCAAAATGTGTTGTTTCACTATAAGCTGCTTAGTTGTGGAGAGAAAGTCTGTTATATTTATGAAACTGATGAATTCTTATTAAAAGTTGTGTTTTTCTTCTTAACTCTGTTTCAGCAGTGTTTTTGGCTTTTTATGGTGGAAAATTTATATTTTATTTACTTCTTGTTATACTGAAAGACGCCAAAATGTGTTGTTTCACTCTACGCTGCTTATTTTTGGCAAGAAAGTCTGTTATATTTAGGAAACTGATGAATTCTTCCTGAAAGTTGTGTTTTTCTGCTGAACTCTGTTTCTGCAGTGTTGTTGTCTCTTTCAGGTGGAAAATCTACATTTTACTTCATATTATACTACAATACGCCAAAATGTGTTGTTTCACTCTACGCTGCCTAGTTTTGGCAAGAAAGTCTGTTATATTTATGAAACTGATGAATTCGTCCTGAAAGTTGTGTTTTTCTGCTGAACTCTGTTTCTGCAGTGTTGTTGTCTCTTTCAGGTGGAAAATCTACATTTTACTTCATATTATACTAAAAGACGCCAAAATGTGTTGTTTCACTATAAGCTGCTTAGTTCTGGAGAGAAAGTCTGTTATATTTATGAAACTGATGAATTCTTACTGAAAGTTGTGTTTTTCTGCTTAAATCTGTTCCTGCAGTTATTTTTGCATTTTTGGGAAGAAAATCTATAATTTACTTCATGTTATACTGAAACATTCTAAAATGTGTTGTTTCACTGTACGCTGCTCATTTTAGGCAAGAAAGTCTGTTATATTTATGAAACTGATGAATTCTTATTAAAAGTTGTGTTTTTCGTCTTAGCTCTGTTCCTGCAGTGTTTTTTGCTTTCTTGGGAGGAAAATCTCTGTTTTACTGCATGTTATATACTGAAACAGGCTTAAATGTGTTGTTTCACTCTACGCTGCCTAGTTTTGGCAAGAAAGTCTGTTATATTTATGAAACTGATGAATTCTTCCTGAAAGTTGTGTTTTTCTGCTGAACTCTGTTCCTGCAGTGTTGTTGTCTCTTTCAGGTGGAAAATCTACATTTTACTTCATATTATACTAAAAGATGCCAAAATGTGTTGTTTCACTATAAGCTGCTTAGTTCTGGAGAGAAAGTCTGTTATATTTATGAAACTGATGAATTCTTATTAAAAGCTGTGTTTTTCTTCTTAACTCTGTTCCTGCAGTGTTTTTTTGCTCATTTGGGAGGATAATATATAATTTACTTCATGTTATAGTGAAAGACGCCAAAATGTGTTGTTTCACTCTAAAGCTTAGTTTTGGCAAGAAAGTCTGTTATATTTATGAAACTGATGAATTCTTATTAAAAGTTGTGTTTTTCTTCTTAACTCTGTTCCTGCAGTGTTTTTTGCTTTTTTGGGTGGAAAATCTATAATTTACTTCATGTTATACTGAAACATGGTAAAATGTGTTGTTTCACTATAAGCTACTTATTTTGGGCAAGAAAGTCTGTTATGTTCATGAAACTGATTAATTCTTATGAAAAGTTGTGTTTTTCTTCTTAACTCTGTTCCTGCAGTGTTTTTTGCTTTTTTGGGTGGAAAATCTATAATTTACTTCATGTTATACTGAAACATGGTAAAATGTGTTGTTTCACTCTAAGCTGCTTATTTTGGGCAAGAAAGTCTGTTATATTTATGAAACTGATGAATTCTTATTAAAAGTTGTGTTTTTCTTCTTAACTCTGTTCCTGCAGTGTTTTTGGCACTTCAGGGTGGAAAATCTATAATTTACTTCATGTTATACTGAAAGACGCCAAAATGTGTTGTTTCACTATAAGCTGCTTGTTTATGGCAAGAAAGTCTGTTATATTTATGAAACTGATGAATTCTTATTAAAAGTTGTGTTTTTCTTCTTAACTCTGTTTCTGCAGTGTTTTTGGCCCTTTACGGAGGAAAATCTCTGTTTTACTGCATGTGATACTGAAACATGCTAAAATGTGTTGTTTCACCATAAGCTGCTTAGTTTTGGTAAGAAAGTCTGTTATATTTATGAAACTGATGAATTCTTCCTGAAAGTTGTGTTTTTCTTCTTAACTCTGCAGTGTTTTTTGCTCATTTGGGAGGAAAATCTATAATTTACTTCATGTTATACTGAAAGACGCCAAAATGTGTTGTTTCACTCTAAGCTGCTTAGTTTTGGTAAGAAAGTCTGTTATATTTATGAAACTGATGAATTCTTCCGGAAAGTTGTGTTTTTCTTCTTAGCTCTGTTTCTGCAGTGTTTTTGGCTCTGTCGGATGAAAAATCTATAATTTACTTCATGTTATACTGAAACATGATAAAATGTGTTGTTTCACTATAAGCTGCTTAGTTTTGGCAAGAAAGTCTGTTATATTTATGAAACTGATGAATTCTTATTAAAAGTTGTGTTTTTCTTCTTAAATCTGTTTCTGTAGTGTTTTTGGCTCTTTAGGGTGGAAAATCTATATTTTACTTCATGGTATACTGAAAGAAGCCAAAATGTCTTGTTTCACTCTAAGCGTTTAGTTTTGGCAAGAAAGTCTGTTATATTTATGAAACTGATGAATTCTTCCTGAAAGTTGTGTTTTGCGTCTTAACTCTGCAGTGTTTTTGGCTGTTTAGGGTGGAAAATCTATATTTTACTTCATGTTGAAAGACGCCAAAATGTGTTGTTTCACTCTAAGCTGCTTAGTTTTGGCAAGAAAGTCTGTTATATTTATGAAACTGATGAATTCTTATTAAAAGTTGTGTTTTTCTTCTTAACTCTGTTCCTGCAGTGTTTCTTGCTTTTTTGGGAGGAAAATCTATAATTTACTTCATGTTATACTGAAACATGGTAAAATGTGTTGTTTCACTCTACGCTGCTTATTTTTGGCAAGAAAGTCGGTCATATTTATGAAACTGATGAATTCTTCCTGAAAGTTGTGTTGTTCTTCTTAACTCTGCAGTGTTTTTGGCTCTTTAGGGTGGAAAATCTATAATTTACTTCATCTTGAAAGACGCCAAAATGTGTTGTTTCACTTTAAGCTGCTTAGTTTTGGAAAGAAAGTCTGTTATATTTACGAAACTGATGAATTCTTATTAAAAGTTGTGTTTTTCTTCTTAACTCTGTTCCTGCAGTGTTTTTTGCTCATTTGGGAGGAAAATCGCTATTTTACTTCATGTTATACTGAAACATGATAAAATGTGTTCTTCCACACTTATCTGCTTATTTTGGGCAAGAAAGTCTGTTATGAAACTGATGAATTCTTCCTGAAAGTTGAGTTTTTCTGCTGAACTCTGTTCCTGCAGTGTTTCTTGCTTTTTTGGGACGAAAATCTATAATTTACTTCATGTTATACTGAAAGACGCCAAAATGTGTTGTTTCACTATAAGCTGCCTATTTTGGGCAAGAAAGTCTGTTATATTAATGAAACTGATGAATTCTTACTGAACGTTTTGTTTTTCTGCTTAACTTTGTTCCTGCAGTGTTTTTCTCTCATTTGGGAGGAAAATCTTTATTTTATCGCATGTCATACCTGACACAATGTCTTGTTTCACGTGAATATGATAATTTTTGGCAAAAACGTCTTTTTTTGTTTGAACCTGATGTATTTGTTTTACCCTAAATTGCACCAAGCATATAAAATCTATTTAAAGGATGGTATAAGTCTTCAAATGAGCAAAAAACACTCAACAGAGTTAGGCAGAAATACAAATACATCAGTTTCATAAATATGAGTGACTTTCTTGCCAAAAATAAGCAGATTAGTGAGAAACAACACATTTTGGCATGTTTCAGTAAAACTTGCAGTAAAAAAGAGATTTTTCTCCCAAATGAGCAAAAAACACTGCAGGAATAGAGTTAAGCAGAACAACGCAACTTTTAGGAAGAATTCATTAGTTGCATAAATATAACAGACTTTCTTGCCAAAAATAAGCAGAGTAATGTCAAACAATACATTTTGGCATGGAAGAACATGCAGTAAAACGTAGATTTTCCTTTCCAGGACAGCACTTGTCCCCAAATGAGCAGGAAACACTGCAGGAACAGAGTTAAGCAGAAAAACACAACTTTCAGGAAGAATTCATCAGTTTCATAAATATTAAGTTTAACTTAGATTTGATAGAATAATGTTATGTATTCAAATAAGTGATGTCTTGGCTTGACAGTGCTTAACTTTCTTCTTGCACCTTTTAAGGCTCTTTTTGAGACATATGCCATCCTTTAAATAGATAATATATGCTTGCTGCATTTTAGACTAAACCATGTCAAAATGTTTCATTTTCAGAGATATCTGCTTATTTTTGATAGAATAATGTTCAGATTCAGATTAATGTTAAAGATTCATAAAACATCTTTAGTCCTGAATTGTGTTTCTGTGCTTAATTCTCTCCTTTTTTCATCAAGGTCTCATTTTTGAAAGTTTTCAATTTACAAAATAAAAAATAATTACAAAGTGTATAGAAGAAATGCAAATACAAACTGTCAAAATTAAAAACAAAAACAACAACAGACTAAAGAAAAAGTCCCACCCATTAACCCACTGGACAGATAATATATCATATTAATCAGTCATCTCACATTACCACTAGCCAGCACAGAAACAAGTGTAAAACATGATGGGATTATACTTTCCACTCCTAACTTCTCAACAAACACCAAGAAAGGGTTCCAGGTTTCATAAAATCTGAAAACAGAGCCACTAAGAGAATATCTCATCTTCTCAAACTTGACGTATTGCATGTTCTCTTTAATCCAGTGAGAATATTTAGGAGGAAGAGGCTTTTTCCAACTGAAAAGTATACAGCACCTGGCCAGCAAAGTACAGAAGGCTAGCATGTTTCTTTTACAGTTATCCAGATGTACAACCAAATAATATCATAATACCAAATAAGGCAGTGAGAGGGGATGGATCTACTGGCACTTCTAATATTTTGGAAAGAGTATCAAAAACAGATTCCCAAAATGTGTGTATTATTGGACAGGCTAAAAGCATATGGAGTATGTCTGCAGGGGCTTGTCTGCACCTGTCACATGTAGGGTCCAGGTCTGGCCTGATTTTAGCCAGTCTGACCTTTGACCAATGGAGTCCCTAACCCTAATTCTTTTAATTTGAACAACAATATGTCTTTGACAAATGGAGGATGTGTAAATTCTTTGTATAATTTTTGTCCAACTATCCTCTGAGATCTGCTCATTTAAGCCCCCCTCCCACTTGCTCTTAAGTTAAATTAAATTTGCTGGATAATGAAGATTAAGAAGGTTATGTTACCTATCACCTGCTTCAAGTCTGTTCTTGGCTTAAAATTTGAGTCTAACAAGGGTGTTGAAGAGTATAGGGGAAAACAATCTAAGTGTGAGGCAGCAAAGGTCCGAAGCTGAAACACTTCTTGAAGTGTTTAAGACTCATTTGGAGACATATGCCACCCTTTAAATAGATTTCATAAGCTTGATGCATTTCAGAGTAAAACATGTCAAAATGTTGCTGCTTGACAGATATCTGTTTACTGATGAAAAAATTATTTGATGTATTCATAAAAACTGATATCTTTTTCCTGACACTAGTGTTTCTGTGCTTAATTCTCTCCTTGACGTGTGTTTTACGGTCATTTGGAGACACCTACTGTCTGAAAAGTGATTTCATATGCTTGGTGCATTTTAGGGTAAGGGTTACCCTACCCCAGTGGTTCCGAAACTGGGGTACGTGTACCCCCAGGGGTACGCGAAGTGATGTAGGGGGTACGTGAAAAACTGTCAGGTCTGAACAGTTGTTTCAGCAGTTCAAGTTCAAACTGATAATTGTTTGTATTGTGAGCTTTGATAAATGCCTTAAGTGTTGGAAGAGAGGCTGAGGCATCTTGGAGAAGGAAATCTGTCCTAAATTATCAAAGATTCTTAAAATAACATACAGTAAGTTCAGTCAGACAGCCTTTTCATTAAAGCTTCATGTTCATTAATGAAACTGTTTCAGAAATGTACATTTCTTTTTCAAAAGTGGACAGGTGTTGCCCACTGACATTGCTGGTAACTAAATCTGTTTAGTGAGAAATAATTAACTTTAATAAGTTTTATTTGTATGTTATGCATGTCAAATGTGGGAGGTCGGAGTACAGCAAGCTAAAACATTTATTTTTCTCTGTGTTATAAGTGCATGAAAGTTGGGGGTACATGGCTGGAGGTCAAGTGTCTGAAGGGGTACAGGCTGTGAAGAGTTTGGGAACCACTGCCCTACCCTAACCCTCAGGGACTTGCAAAGACTTTGAGAGGGGTAGGTGCTCAAAGTAAAAAAGGGAGCACATGGAGCACAAAGTTGAAACGCCATATAGGAACTACATACTTTACCAGAGCCGGCCCAAGGCATAAGCGAACTAAGCACCTGCTTAGGGCCCCGTGGTCACTTGGGGGCCCCCAAGAGCAATTAACTTAAAAAAAGAAAAAAGTAATTAATTATTTTTTCTGTGTGTGAGTGATGATGATTCATAACAGGGCTGACAACTCTCACGAATTGGCCGTGAGACTCACGCATTTGACTGGTTTCACACGCTCTCACGCCACACGTCCGATTTCTCACCCTGAAGTCAGAAGCAAAAACCGCAGGGGGGACGCAGGGGTCATGTCCAGTGGTGTAGTAAACCAGATACGCAGGTAAACAGAGTTTACACACTAGAAAGAAATACAATATAAATACAAGAAAATGTGCAAGCATACTTATAGGATGGTTATGTGACTTTAACTTTCACTTTCTGTGTACGCGCGATCCTCTGTGTGCCGGTGTGTGTAA